>OY982567.1:10828928-11393572 GCA_963859945.1 Euplagia quadripunctaria | reverse complement strand
ATCGTGATGTACACTCGAGATCGTCGATAAAAAATTGTATTAATCACCTAATATTTCCTTTCTAACTAATCGAACCGAATAAAACCACACGTCGTCATGAAGGGTACTTGGTCTGGAACCTGACTAGATTGTATTTGTCTGTCAAACAACAAATAAACTCGCGGTGTATTGCGGAATTTTAATTTAAAAAAAAATCCCATTTAGGACAGAAATCGTTCTCCCCGTGTCTCAACTCATCTCTTTCCTGTCTTCTTTAATATACAAGACTTGCTCCATAAAACTATTTAGTTAAAACCCAAGCCCTCTATTTTTGTGTTTTTAGCAAGAAGCTTCTACGATTCGATTTAAATTGCATAGATGTGAAGATTTGCACCTTACATCTTAATTAATAAACGCCTGCATGAAATATTACAATCATAAATAAAAAAAATAAAATACTTGAAAGTCCTTTTAACGATTACAAAAGAGCTGATGATCTTCGAACGACTGAACAGATTTTCTTGAATTATATCTAAGAACACACTCGATCAAGTCACCTTTTAAACAAAAAAAATGCACTCAAATCGGTTTCCCCGTTTGGGAGCTACGATGCCACAGACAAACATAAAGCTACAGAGATACACAGACACGTCAAATTTATGAAATGTTCATATTTATGAAAGATCTTCAAGATACAAGCTTTTGTTCACGTATTCAAGTTTCGGACCCGACGGGGGCCCATAACCAAGGAGGTGAAGCGGGGAGTTGTTAAACTAGTCGGGCATCCCCGAAACACATACGTAGTAAAACCGTAAAAATAAAAAATCATTTTATTTATTTATTTATTTATGGTACATGAATAACATAGTAGGCTAATTTAAGGTTACTTTAGGTTAAATATCTGCGGGTTCCGATGTCGTAATAAAGCTGTTCCCGGATCCCTCCTACTTAAGGCGCAGTACGGCACACCGTGTGGTTTTAGTCGGTTCGATTCCGACACACCGCCCCACCGAAAACCCCGGTGGGGTGACGGCCCGAGGGGGTTTCCACACGCACAAAAAAAAAAAAAAAAAAAGGTTAAATATCTGCTTTACAGAAATATACTGCAATTTCTAAATAAACCGAAATGAAAGAAGTATGGCGATGAAATTATCTCTGAATAGTATTTGACATAGGGAGGTTAATTCAGTTATGAAACTTTGCGAAGCCCATATTCCTCTCAAATCTTCTCCTTACTGACCTAAAAATTGGATTTCCCACAACTTTTACAACTGTTCTATTTGTTCTATTTTCTAGCGACAAACTTTACTTTATCGCAGTTACTCACAAAGATTTTTCGTAGTAAATTTAGTTTCAGTGTAGTTGTCAAATCCAGGAGAAAAAGTTAAACCAGTGTGCAGTTTTCTTCCTCTATGATTGATTTTATTGTTCTCTGGAACAATACCTTAGCTTTGTCTTTGTTTTTTTTTTAATTTATCAGAGCTTTAATTGGCAAACCTTGCCAAGTCATTTAGAGCATCGATTTTCTTTTGTAATCATTGTGATAGCACAAGGGTGCTACATAAGTTTTGTTGTACTATGTGAAATATAATATTTTTTCGAAGTTGTCTGGCACTGGCAGTAATACTGGTCCTTATACGTGTATACCAGGTGCTAAACTCATTGCTCCAGTATACGTCTGGAACACAGCCACATATCTCCTCAAAAGCTGCTACACTCCAACACAAAAGGAGGATCCCCGACCAGGCTAGATGATCATGCCTGGCGGGCCGCGGCCCAGCAGTTGATGTTGGGAAGCTGTATACATACTAATTGGCACCAAAACTTTCATAGCGCGATGCAGGATTAGTAGTTGTTTTGTAGTTCGGTGTATCTTCGTTAGATGACATTGAAGTAAGTGGTAAGTGGATGTCAACAGCATTGATGAGTCAGCCGTCTATGTTATCTTGTGGAGCGTGCCAGTGCCGGTTGCGTAGAGTTCCGGTGAGTCGGAACTGAGTACCGCATGTTCCAGTAAGTCACTAGTTAAAGGGAGTCGCAACTGTATTTCGCTAATCCCAGTGAGTCAGGGCGGTTGCTGTGTAGTGGCTGGCTGCTGCGTAAACGGGAGAGAGATGCTCTGCTTACGTGAACTGTATGCAGTATGCTGTGGCTTGACGCTGATGAGGCCGTAGGGGTAATCAGGCTAAAGCGGCTGCAGACTTGTGGTATCCCTGTTGAGGCATAGGATGTTGGTTGGCTGAGACTTGTTTACCGCTCATTGCCGTAGGAGTGTATACGACGGTGTCGATGACAATGCTGGTGATCTGCTTCATATAGGCTGCTTTCAATCACGTCGGGGTACCACTGTGGAGACGTGGTTTTCCACAAAAGGAGGATCATGCCTGGTAGGCCCCGGCCCAACGGTTGATGTTTGGGAAGTTGTATACAGAGTTTATGGACTAAAAACCTTCCTGCTCACCTCAGTAACTTGAGTGGTCCATGATAAGTTGTAATCAATCAAACGAGATTTTAGACATTGGATGAATATGGTACAACAGTATCGTTGTATAATACTGGCGGAATAGAAGCTTGGTTAAAATAACTATACTTTACAATAATGAGAGCGAGTGAGCGAGAACCGAGATTTTGCGGGATTGACGGGAGTCCGAATAATTTAGCCCGTTTACTTATATTTCAAAGATTGATAGCTGACGTAAGTTCGTCAACCCTAAAATAACGGTACAAAAAGTAATTCTACTATAAATAAAATACTATTTGTTCTACTTTTGTTTAAACTCTGGATGAAATACATATCCGGTTTGAAGAATAATATAGGTACTCGGATATCAAGTTTATTGCAGCACATAAAACCAGCACTTATGCTTTTGATAGTAACATTTTATTAGATATCGGGGAAGATCAATTGTTGATCGTTTTTATTCCATCATTAAATATAATTGGTCGGTTACATTCAACAATAATTAACTTGGTCTAGAGGGACCGAGATTAGGTTCAATAGCTTAAAAAAGATTTAAATAATTATATAATGTATGGCAAATGACCAAACAAATCTCAAGTCTAATTAAGATCTTTCTAAAGATTGCTATTCAGAAATTTGCATACGGATTTTGTGTGACCCGTCCCCGTTTTTTGCATTTTTCATGAATGCTTCGCTCCTATTAATCATAGCGTGATTTTAAATAATTTTTCGTGAAATAATTATTCAATTAGAACCAGTAGTTTCTGAGATTAGCGCATTCAACCAAACAAACAAACAAACTCTTCAGCTTATAATATTATAGAGATAGATAATAAACAAAGAATCGTTTGAGTTTGCAGGAACTCAAACTATTCTTTGTTAATCCTCAATAATATTAAAAATACGAATGTGAGTTTGTTTTTATGATTTCATACCTTAACTAATCTCCCGATCATCCTGAAATTTTGCATACACGTTGTTAAGGATACAGAAAAAGGACAAAGGGTACCTCTCTCTCTGAGAGAAAAAAAAATTCCGATGAATACCTGATTTTATTGTCAAAATCTACGTTAACGCAAGCGAAGTCGCGGGCAAAACATAGTCATAGATAACCTTGGAATGTATAGTTGGATGCATTTAGTTAGTTTATCTTTATAGGGAATGATTCTGTGAAGGTATAAAACGTAAAAAGATCGTAAATGCCAGAAATAAAGAACTCAGTGTAGTGTAGAGAAATATTGAAAGCAAAAAGGTATACCAAGCAGGAGTTGTTTCTGATTTCTCGTTTAAAATATTGAAAAGTTGATTCCATTTTAATAATCCGGTTATTAAACTATAATATCTGTTATATAGCTTCCGTTTGCGGTTTTCCTCGGGTGAATTTCGGTTTCTTCATGTCTTTAGCGCAGCTAGCGACGCGGTTTCACAAGCGTAAGTCCCGGTGCTGTGGGAATATCGGGATTAAAAGTAGACTATATTTTAATTGAAATCTTCCGCTATCTACATACCAAGTTTCATCGCAATCGGTTTTGTAGTTTTTGCGTGAAATTGTAACAAACATCCATTCATCCTCACAAACTTTCACGTTTATAATATTAGTAGGATATTGATGCAGGATTTCTTAAGTTCAATTATAAAGGCGTGGTTGAACAACTAATATTTTCGTTCATATAGATGCAATGGCTCTCAGTTTTGCTTGTGTTTTAGTCGAATTTTAAAATGTTCTGGGTATCTTTTCCTTTTCATTTCCTTTGAATTATCACAAACATATAAAAATAAAGCCAAGTCAATCAAACCGTTCTCAAACCATGCGCCTACCAACAAACAGTTCGTCACTACATTATAAAACAAAGTCTCCCGCCGCGTCTATCTGTCTGTTCGCGATAAACTGAAAAAGTACTAAACGGATTTTCACGGGGGTTTCACTAATAGACAGAGTGATTCATCAGGAAGGTTTAAATGTATAATTTGTTAAGATTTTGTGTAAATTGATTGAAATATGTTGATGATTGTTGAAGATGTCTCTGCTATCCGTGCGAAGCCGGGGCGGTAAATTCTAATTGTGTTTTTGTTTTCACACATTCAATAAATATATTCTAATTTGAAATAAATTATAATTAATTAGAATAATTTATAATTAGAATAATAATAAACTATTCTAATTATTTGTGTTTTTTTCGAGCACTGTGTTGTAACGAAGTTAAACTTTAATTGGGTAGAACACTTATCTACAATATTTAGTTTATTATCTTTGAAAGTAGTTGAGGCATGAAAACTTAACAAAACGAACAAACAAACTCAGTCGCATTTATAATATTAGTTAGGATACATTTTGAACCCACCCATATTTTATATGTTGCTGAGTACGTCAGAAGTGAAGATGAAAAGATAAGCAAAGTTGTCGCTGTGCTATTTTTTGAGCCACTGGAGCTGTCAACAACAATGGCGTTTGACGCAAAATGTAAAATAATTAACGTGGTCTAAGTTATAAAAATAGAGGTGAAGTGACGGTTGGTTCTATGCAGAGACATATCTATATAATCACTATATATACATATATCTATATCATATACTATACATACATACATATATCTATATCTGTCCTAACGTTTACTATTATTATTACTACACCTAAGAATCTCAGTCTTCTGTGATATATCTTCCATTATAGGCGTATACGTACATATTTTAAGGTTATATCAGAAAACATATTAAACCACCTTCTTTTATAGGTTTACCACCTTCTTTTATATATTCAGCATAACACGGCAGAGTTAAAGTTATTAAAGTTAATTTTTATTCCCATTTTTCAATAGAACGTCATATATATTCCAGAAAGTTTATGCAAACTTGGTAATAGGGGACTTGCTGAGAGCTGGTGGTTTTACTGAGAAACTTATGGAATGAATATGGCCGATTCGGTAGTCAAATCTATGATAACTCCACGAAAATGTATGTATGTATATTTTATATAGATTTTTGATCGGCGTCCAAAAATGGCATCAACTAAACTGTGCTTAAATGAAGTTGCATGCACAGTCAGCTAAACAATACTATTTCCTGTTATGAGCCCTATCATTTAAAAACCTGATCACCTATAGCATAAAATAATTGGTATGTATGTATATGTGAAGGAGGGCTTAGGTCTCTCTTTTCATATTTGGCATTGTTGATCTAGCATATAGATTTTGTTCGCAAGCATGTGTCATGTGAGTAATGTAGTAAAGTAAGATGATATGTGTCAAGTTTTAATCTCCGATTTGTAGAGGCGAGAGTGTTGTTAAAAAACAAGGCGCATTTGTGTTGCTCATGTTTTATCAGCAATCTCCTGAAGCAGGATTGGTTATTGCGACAGTTTAGACATAAACGGATTATTATTAGCGAGATATGTCTATGCCATTTCAGAGGAGTAGATTTATATTTTTTGTTTGGGCTAAGGTAATTTATCATTTGTACGTGTGACACCGTTTTATTTGCCTATTTATTAAAGGATAATATATGTTATTTATGGGCAGTAGTCGGCTGGAGCAGTTTAGATTTAATCGATAGATATTGAAATATTACTCATTTCATTTTATTTTCTTTGTTTCTATCGCTTTTAAATTGACTTAGTGTTGTAGTTTTTTCTTGAATTCGGTAGCCAGATACATATATACATATAGATACATCGGTACATACATAGGCACTGTTTATATATAAGCACGGTATTGCTAAAAGTATGATTTTTTTTTATTCAACATTTTTTTTAAACAAGCCCGTGTACACCAAATGACAACCCAACTCAGCTGGAGTGGTCGGTATGGTTCGGTTATTTTTTGCATACTAGACTAAAAACTTTCCTGAATGTTATCCATATTAAAAAAATCATATATTACTATATACGGCTGTATTCACGTGTGTATTTCAGGGATGCCCTATATACAACATATACAAATGTATATCTTTAATACATTTTTTGCAGTAGTAGTAGTACAGGTTAAGCGCGATTTGCATTCGGATGAAGGTGCTTTCCTAGTCGGGTATCTATAATTTGAGATAAAATATCTTTTTAAAAGATTTCAAGAAGGAGGAGGTTCTCAATTCAACTGTTTTTTTCATTTCATGTATGTTACCCGGTATCTTCGCCATTTGTGAAGCGATTTCAATATTTTTTTTGGATTGGAAATTGAATTGGTTGCACTTAAGCACCTGGAATTTATTATTACAATGTATCATGGTTTAGGTTACTTGAAGTTGGTAATTACCTAATTTAATTCGGACCCATTGGTCTCACAGAATAAGTGAGTAATAAAGAATAAGATTCTTTGCCACCAAAGCCCTGTTGATCGACATATTTATTGCCCACGAACACATATTGTATTTAGTGGAAATCAAACGCACAATATTCCAATTCCGCTCATCTTTCTCTGTTTACACCACCACATTCAGAACGGAACGTGTATTTTATAAGCAAGCTTTATTAGGATTTTATGTTCTGTAGAGATCCCGTCACGCATAACTTACGTAAACAATTAAATGCTGACAATGTTATCGCGGCTTAATCGTTAAGTGTGAATAATGACCTTAAAAGTCATTTTGTTGAAGATATCTTAAGGTGTTATTCCTTTTTTAGGTCTGCATAATAATTGCTTTTGTTCTAAAAGTTTATTCTATAAATATTTCAGTCTAACAACATAACATAAGCTTTGTTCACACCAGTGCGCTTTCATCTAGCGTCTTTAATTTTCAATTCGACTTGCGTCAAACATAGTAACATTGATTGGCTTAAGTTGTATTCAGCTTATCGTCTACATCTGTGCGCCTCGGTCAGTCATCAACATGGACGTGTCCAAACTTGTGTAAACTTTGTGCGCCATATTTAGTGTAAATTGTAAGGAAAAATCCCAAGAGAAGCAGAGTCTGGATAGTCTTACTAATATTATAAAGGTGAAAGTTTGTGAGGATGGATGGATTTTTGGTACTCTTTCACGTCAAAACGGCTCAGATCTGGATCTGGAAGAAATTTGGCACGGATTGGCGCACAGCGCTATCTAGAGCAAAATTAAGCATTGCAATCAGTACGGGTTCTTAAACACGGATATACATATTATATTATATAATAATATGTCGGAACAGCCATTAATACGGGACGTCAATTAAACGAAACGAAAGTGTGAAGTTGGCGCATTTCGACAGAGTCTGGAATGACGTTCGCTCGAGTTGATGAGGGCTGCGTGCGTGTTTAAACGCCCTAGTCCTTTTCCTTTCGAGACTTTAAGCTGACAACAAGTATTCATTGTCCCGCGTTTCGTTAAACGTACCTACCTATTTATTGATGTTTGTTAATTAAAAATATTATAACCTTTCAATCATTTGTTATTTAACTACCGGCTTTTGCGTCCAGCAACATGTGTGATGGTGAAGCTGAAATGGCTATCTACCATCTTTGACGACGTATACTTATATAATTATATACATACTTAGCTCGAATGCTCTACTAATGCGCCACATTCATAGGTCGTCCAAAAAATATTACTTCATCTTGAATCTTTATACGAAGTACAACTTAAATTCGCAGCGTATTGCCATTGACGAAAACGGTATGTTGTACATCTCCTAACGATGTCTAATGGTTTCTAGGTAAATATTTTTTCTGAGAATACCACTTTAAAACATTTTATAGATCTTTGTATAGTTCTCACAAGACGTAGGTGCTATCCTAAAATACTTTGTTATAAACAGACTATCCCATGAATAGCAAAGGTTTTAATATTTTGTTGATGGAATATTTACATTAAATTACGAAGTTTTCTACTTATATTGGTTCTAGGCCCTTCAAACGGTGTCTGTAAGCAATTTATTTAAAAGTACGAGTATGTGTAAGCATAATTTATTACTTCTAAACAGTGGCTGAGTGTTGATAATAGCCATCCATTGGTTTATTGTGAAACGCGTTTTTGTTATTTGAAGTAACGTTAACAGTATTAGAAAATTATTAATTATGAAGTGAATATTGATAGATTGATTTATGACTAAAATAAAACAGTACTTTATTGTGTCTGGCACACCATAAATCCTACTAATATTATAAACGTGAAAGTTTGTGAGTATGTATGGATGGATGGATGGATGGATGGATGTTTGTTACTCTTTCACGCCAAAACTACTAAACCGATTGCGATGAAACTTGGTATATAGATAGCTGGAGACCTGGATTAACATATAGGCTACTTTTTATCCCGATATTCCCACGGGATTGGGACTTACGCGGGTGAAACCGCGGGGCACTGCTAGTACTGTATAAAAATCAGCACGTATAAAATAAAATTTAACGTTTCTTTGCTGGAATGGTAGGAGCTTGTATCGCTCGGAGGCTAAGACGTCTTCCGAATCCAAGGGGTGATAGATGATGTAAAATAATGTTCTTCCAATACTAAATTCACGTTCTCTCGTAAAAGTATGAAATACAAATTGTTGATTTACCCATACTTCGTATTTGTAAGAAACAGTCTCACAACCACTCATATAAACTATGAAAATCACTAACTAACAGTAACTGCGTAGTTGTTCGTGCCTATATCCGCACTCAAATGAAGTTCTCAACGTATTCCTACCCTTTTATAACCCCACTATTCATTAATATTTATCAATCGACCAATAGCATTGCGTCAAAATAATGTCTATTAACTTATTTTTATTAAATAGTGAACTGTGTTATCATTTATTATAGTTTTTTCCCTATTTTTAATAAAATAAATAAGAGTAATTTTATATGAATCAATTTTTGATGTGGCGACAACATATTGTATCTCATATTGTATCTTATGTTCAATGCTAAATTTTTTACTAGTAATCTAAAATTACCAGTACGTGATCGTATGGCATAACAACAATTTTGTAAACTTGACTTAACTTTAACTAACTAAACTTTAATTATTGTTTCAAATAAAAATTGTCGTTTTTCAAGTCGTTTTTATTTTCTTGTAATTATGTTCTAGTATGCTACGCTTGTTAAGCGAGTAACTAACATAACCAATTAAAGCCTGACTATCGTTTTCCTAAGTCCAAAACTTAGGGATTTCCTGTAAAAACTGTAGCTCTGGACAACTCTCTGGTCACTGCTATCATAAACTGAAGGTAAACTAAATAAATACGTCGGTCGTACGGTAATGTTTAAAGTGACAGACCCAGATTAGACGACATAATGTGTATTATAAGAGAGCTGTGTTTGTATTAGGTCCCTCAGAATCCCACTAAAATTATAAATGTGAAAGTTTGGATAGATGGATGGATGGATGGATGTTTGTTACTCTTTCACGCAAAAACTACTGAACCGATTGCGATGAAACTTGATATGTAGATAGCTGGAGACTCTTTTTTTTTTTCTGTGCGTGTGGAAACCCCCTCGGGTCATCACCCCACCGGGGTTTTCGGTGGGGCGGTGTGTCGGAATCGAACCGACTAAAACCACACGGTGTGCCGTACTGCGCCTTAAGTAGGAGGGATCCGGGAACAGCTTTTATTAAGACATCCGGACCCCCCCTAGCGCCTGCCCGCAAAAGTGCGGGCATCACCTCCGGGTAAAACTTAAAATCTCTCAATTAGGCGACGTCCAGGCACACGCGGACGCTGTCTCCTCGCGGGGGGCAGATAGCTGGAGACCTGGATTAACACATAGGTTACTTTTTATCCCGATATTCCCACGGGATCGGGACTTATGCGGGTGAATCCGCGGGATGCTGCTAGTATTTCATAATATAAAATAGAATTGGTAAGCGTTTAAATCTATGAGTGTAACTTCTATCAGTAAAATCTACATTATTTTCTTATTTGTACTATTATTTTCAAGAATGAAAAAGGAGAAAAGTTGTGTGTCACATTTTCAAAGTTCAGCCAGGTAATAAATGACTTTCTAAAATGTAATATTACTTGATGAATTTGTACTTCCACGACCCTAGTTTTTCATCATAATAGATGACAGTGAATAATTTTAGTAGAAAATGGAACAAAGTGGGTACTTACTTATTCTCTACACATTATGTTCTTAATTATTTATGAGTTAAATATTCAAGTGTTATGAGAAAATAAAACACGTCTGTATTGTTAAACCGTATAATTGAGACTGCTCATGAATGATGGTTATACACAATACTATGTTTATACTAACTTTTAAACTTTCGCGTTCCATGATATAATTATGTATTTATACGGAAATTAACGCGATCACGAAAAGGTATTATATACCTCTGAATTGCCTGACGTTTCGACCAGGTTGCACTGGCCGTGGCACAGGCTGACTCTGTCAGTCAGTCAGTAATTTCCGTATAAATACGTAACTATATTTATACCTACTTGCTTTTACATAGTCTACACTGCAATAAATATATATAACCATTCAGAATGGGTTTTTATGTTCAGCAGTGGACGTCCTATGGTGTATGATGATGATGAAGTGTCACAGAGCAATTGGAATTTTAGGACGTAAAATTGTTATCGTATCGTGAAAGGCTCGTAATTTTGTCCTTCTAGCTACTCGACGCAATGGGCTGACATAACTATAAAAGAAAATATTTTATCTCTTATCCAATGTTATTTTATACGTATCTACTGCTGTAGAAAATTATTGAAGTGAAAACTTCTTTATGCATGTTTGTGCACTTTTGCTATGGGGAAAAAGCACTGAACTCGTAACTGTCACGCTAATAATACATATATAAATCCACTAGAGGGCGCTAATCTAAACATTGAGTTCTGTCAGCTCCTTATTAATTAATGTCACCAACCTGCTAATATGACGTCATAAGTTCGTCGTTTCGTTTAAGTTTTCACTTCTGTCAGCAGTCTCATGGGACTGCTGACAGAAGTGACAGTAAAACTGCTCGATATAATTTTTTTTTTTAAATTAGTCTAGGTATTTCAAGAACACTTTCTTGGTGTTTTTGTTAAGAAAATATAGATGCAAAGTAATCTGTATGAAGAAAATTTATGATGATCGGTTGAGTAGTTAAAGCTTGAAAGTAGAACAAACAAACAATCAACTTCACATCCCACTAATATTATAAATGTGAAAGTTTGAATGGATAGATGGATGTTTGTTACTCTTTCACGCCAAAACTACTAAACCGATTGCAATGAAACTTGGTATGTAGATAGCTGGAGACCTGGATTAACATATAGGCATATACTTTTTATCCCGATATTCCCACGGGATCGGGACTTACGCGGGTCAAACCGCGGGGCACTGCTAGTATATAATGTTATTAGTTTTTTCCCTAGGCGTCACTCAAGTTGTGGCATTGTATGTAAACACCTCCGGCACAGTTCTTATTTTTTTAAATGCGATGTACTCCATTACCTTTTCTATACCCCTGACAGAGGGTTTTCAAAATTTTATGATGATAGTTTAAAAAGTCACATGTCAAAACATTTTCGGAATTATAACAATATATAAGGTAATATCGGAAATTTGATAGGTTGATATTCCATATTACCCGGGCTGATTGATAACTGGCCAAAACGACAAACTCAAAAAAAAAGATACAGAAAAAAAAATATTACTTTATATTCTGACATCTTTTAGAAAATAGAACGACAAATTTGAATTTAATCGAACTGATAGAGTTTCTATGAGAGGACTTAGAACTTTCAGTCACGAATCGAAAAATTCACAAAATTGTATTGAACGATCAGCGCTTGAAGTTGCGAGAGATAGCAGAGATGGTGAGCATTTCGTCTGAACGCATTTTTAATATTTTACACCAACATTTGGGAATGAAAAAGCTCAGCGCGTGATGGGTGCCGTGTTTGCTCACTATTTACCAAAAGCAACGTTGAATGGACGATTCATCGGAGTGTTAGGCATTGTTTAAGCGAGATCCTAACGAGTTTGTTATGACGTTATGTTACAGTAGATGAAACCTGGATACATAGTTATACTTCTGAAACAAAAGAACAATCTAAGCAGTGGACTGAGGGCGGAAACCTGCGCCGAAGAAAGCAAAAACGGTTTCGTCTACCGGCAAAGTGATTATTTTAGTGGATTATCTGCAAAAAGGAACAATAATAAATGGAGAGTACTACGCAAGCTTCTTCTACCTTGGTTCTACCAGGACAACGCGCCTGTACACACATCAATGGTTGGTGAATTGCTACAGCATCCACTCTATTTCCCAGATCTGGCCCCGTGCCACTTTCACTTATTCCTAAACCTGAAGAAATTGTTAGGTGGCCCGAGATTTTCATCAAATGTTGTTTTGGACATTGTTGCCGTGGACGAATATTTTGAGGGGTTGGAGAAAACATTTTATCAAAGTGGTGTAACGGCATTGGATAAGCACTGGACTAAATGTATCGAGGTAAAAGGAAACTACGTTGAGAAATAAATTTATTTTAAATAGATTTAAAAGGAAAGGAAAGGAATGGTTTTAAAGGTCGTCTTTGTTGTTTCAGAAACTTATCAATCAGCCCTCGAATTTATGGTATTAAACCCACAGGCCAGGCCTTTGTCGCCGTTGTCGGTAACCCTTTCTTAGCCAACTTTAGGAGACGACGCAATGTCGCAAAACCCTTTCTTAGCTGAAAGGGTTATGTGACATTTCTTACTAAGTGTTTGCCAAATATCAGCTTGGATTAAAAAACAGCAAAAGATTACCAGAAATATCATAAGTCTTTTGACCACCTTAAGCTTACGTCTACTATACGACCATAAACTATGAGCATACCTTTCTTTAACACCCAATATAGATTCTGATATATTCTGACATATTCAGAATGGTCGCATAACATTACTTACGTTTCCATGAGGTTTTCTTTGTAGTTAGATCTGATATGGATGCAACGTAAAATTTGTCTATGCAAAATCTAACTCAAATTACGTACTTGAATCCGAAAGCAAAGGGACAACCAACTGAACATTAATATTTGTGACGGAATTTTGCGTAACCATTTCGTTGTTAGAAAATTACAGTGTTTATAATTTCCGTGAAAAGAGAAAACTGAACCATATCCCTTTTCGATACTTAATCGAATGAAAGGAGGGACGATTTCATAAAGCAACCCCTTTGACATATTAGAGCTTTTATTGACGAAATTCTATATTCGATATAAATATCTAACGACACTTAAGCCCTATTTACTTCACTATTAAATTATTCTCGTAAAGGGTTTACGTCGGAATGGGCGCTTGTCACGTGTCTAAGGTATTGGCTTTTGTCACGTCTTTTGCTATTTAAAGCTTAACATATGTTTAATAATATGTACCTATATGAAAAGTAAAAAAAAAAAAATCGTTACTAAACATGTGCCGTCGTGAATATTGAGCACAATTGTCACTTTATTCTAATCGAAATTCTGGTAAATCTTGGGAGTTATCTATAGTTTTAGGTCATCTAGCTACAAAAGCGTGTATTTTAGTTTTTTAAACTATTATTTATTTTTGCTTTTTTGTCTTTAATATTGTATTGTCATCGTTCCTTGATAAGTGTGCGAAGTTTCAATTCAATCCGACATTTTAAAGTTATTAGCTTAGTATGTGTATATATAATAAGCTAATAAAAGCGTGTTATAAACCAGAGAGTTGAAGTTTGACCGCGGCCTGGTAATAAAATAAAAAAAGTAAAGAATTGTGTATTCGAGCATTCAAAATATTGTGATCATAATATTGAAGAAAAAAAAGTGTCAATGATAACGGCTTTATTCTCTCTAATCTTTGAGTAGTGCAGTTTATTTTTTACTTTTCAGTGCGATTTTTGTTAAAGTTTACATATTATTGTTTTAAGAGCCTAGTGCTACCTGGACAATTTCTGGTCTTTTGTAGCGCCCTCATCGAGTTTACATATATTTTTTAATTATATGGAATAACAGCAAATTAATACAGTTAATTAATCAGCAGGTTGTGATCTGACGAAGTAATTTCGTAAAATCTCAACTGCCAGCAATACTTATTAACTCATAGTTTATTTACTATCATTCGATGAAGTTCCATTGTTTATTTCTAAGTCTGCCATCAAGGTCTGTCTTGAACAAATCCGAGAAGAATCGCCGTACATGAATAAAAAAACGAGACGAATGAAGAACCTATTTATACATATATGAAGTTAGTTAAAATACGTTTTTTTAATACTTTATCTTTATCCTTTCGATAAAATACGAGCGAATATGGTTGACTGATACAGCATGGTGATAGAAGTGTGCGCTAACTTCGGTGCCCTAGGGGTTAGTAAAAAAAATATTTAATGAGACTTTTCTAGATTTTATCGCATCATTTTTATTTTTTAGGGTTCATTCCTGAAAAGGCAAAAAGGAACCCTTATAGGGTCACTTTGTTGTCCGTCTGTCCGTCTGTCTATCTGTCTGTCTGTCTGTCTGTCTGTGTGTCAAGACTCTTTTTCTCAGGAACCCGTGGACGCATGAAGTTGAAATTAATACCAAATACTTATGTCTTCGGTCCTTCGAAGCTGTAAAAAATCAAGCTTCTAAGTCAACGTAATCAAAAGATAAGGCTATTTAAGCCTTAAATTTGACTAAATTTAAACATTTTGACTGGCCTGTTGGCCTAGTGGTTAGTGACCCTGACTGCTATGCCATAGGTCGTGGGTTCGATTCCCACCCGAGTCTGAAAAAAAAAATTGCAGGTAAATCAAAACCTATAGGGTACTTAACTTTGACCTAGAATCATGAAATTTGGTAAGAAGCAGGGTCTCACACCACAAGTAAAGGAAAAAATCCGAAAGTTGTTAATTTGTTGTTACATCTATCTGTCTATCTGTCAAGACCCTTTTCCTCAAGAACCCGTGAAGGTATGAAGTTGAAATTAACATCAAATACATGTTAGCGGTACCTTGAAGCTGTAAAAAATCAAGCTTTGAAATCAACGCAATCAAAAGATACGGCCATTAAGCCTTAGATTTTAACAAATTTGAACATTTCGTAGGTATGTCAAAATCTATAGGGTACTTCCCATTAACCTAGAGTCATGAAGTTTGGCAAGAAGCAAGGTCTGATAGTACAAGTAAAGGAAAAAATCCGAAAGTCGTTAATTTATTGTAATATCATATAAAAACAATAGTTTTTTAGTTACAAACTTATATTTTGCGCTTGAAAAGTTAACTTTGTCATACATACATTTATGGTAGAGTATTTTTAGAACCGCAAAGTTAAGTTTGTCTTTCGCAAAAGACGGAAAAAAAATCATCGAAAAATCCCGAGATGGACGTACTATCTACATACAAGGTTGTTTGCTTACGGAACCCTCGGTGTGCGAGTCAGACTCGCACTTGTCCGGTTTTTTTTCTCTTGCAAAGACTTGAAACCAGTTAGTTAGATTATAAAGTAAAATAGAAGTAATGTGTAGTTTATTCCTTTGCAGTCTTTGTAGTCTTAAATACTTTGAGAGTTATTATTAAAGTATGTTATGTCTTTGCAGGAGGTAATTATTTTTCTTAGTTATGATCAGAAATAAATCCTAAAAGACTAACTTTAAAAATTTCATAATACCAAAGAGATTTTATTCCAGGAAACTATACCACTCTAATTTAACATCGAGGATTTTAAGTATTTTAAAATACAGTAAGTTAATGTTTACACGATAAAAAATTATGTGCAATGTATTGAAATTTTTTCGAAGGCAAGGAAACAAAAAAATCCATTGCATAAAAACAACCGCTCTTTAGAAATTTCAAAGTGCAATGTGCAATATACATGTAAATGCAATGTTAGGTATGTGATTGAATCTTAAATAGAGAATAAAATATATACAATATAAATATCACTTTAATGTTAGACAAGATATTGCAGGTGGAACGAGCGAAGAAACGATACATATTTATTTTAAAGGTTTGCAATTAAATACCAATTGCTGATAGATGGAAATTAAATATTCATATATAAATATACTCAAAAACATTAACCTCCTTCGTCAAGCAGGTAAAAAGTACGTATTATTATCATAAAGGTATTATTAGTAATCCATGACATTTACTACCTATTGCAAAAAATATAATACATTTTATAATTTATCGCCGTGCGTAACCCAAAGGTGCTAATTTATTGTGAAATGGTCCTATTTATAACACTTTTGAATACGTACAAACATGAGTTCCGTTTATATTAAACAAAGCATTTGTTAGAAACTGTAGTCGTCAGACGATGACTTCCCTCATGGCTTCATTGTTATTTAGCGTGGAACAAAGGGAACAATTATTGCTCGTTATATTTGTTTGTAGATAGTAAAAGGGTTAATTTTTTAAGTGATGTTCATGTTTTTCATAGATGTTTATCTAATACTACTGGATCCTTACTTTTAATATTTATTTTTTGAAAAAGCCCCATGTCTGGAATCCCTCACGGGTCATTAACCCATTAGAAGTCACCGTACTCAATTGAGTACAGCCATATCCCTAAGTGTAAATTTTAAATTTCAAACAATTAACGTTATTCTTTTTGGTATTTTATTTCATTATAATATTGTTCAAAGCTACAAGTAAATATTATGTGGGTAGTGCAATTTTTTTAAGTAAAAATACCAGTTGAAGTTGTGTCACGGGAGTAATGTGCAGGTAGGTGAATTATTTAGGAAGTATTATAATAACTACTCTAAAATAATTTGTTTTTGCATTCAATTATTACACAAGACATGTCAAAGTAAGCTATAAACAACAATATAATTAAATAGTTATAATTACAAAAAAACTATAGCAATATAAACCTTGCTGTACTCGGTTGAGTACAGTGACAACAAACATAAGTAAAATATTTTTTTTCTTCAGATCCTTAACAGTGAGCACACAGCAATTTTTGGCTCAAAACAGCCACATGGGTCTTGAAAATTCCATTATATGTGATAGTGACGACGATAAATTTGATATGGCTCTCATACCACCCTACTCTGAGTGCATAGACTGATAAAGAAGGGGCCGAGGAGAATATGGCGTCCTCATCTATGACCTGCCTGGTACTTTTGAGGTCTTGACAGATTGCGTGGATGGTGGTAACAAAAATAGTGCTAGGGATGATAGTGACGATGAACCACAGGCGTCGAAAGAAGGCGATAAGATGTTACCCGTTGGCCAATCCCAACCTGGTTCAAACGTCCCCATGCATATACCTCAACTTCTCAATGTCCTTCCAATATAGGTAGTAAGACAAATGCTATTCCTGATGAACTAAGGAGCCTAAGCCCTGTCCATACATTTGAAAAACTTTTTGATGAACATATTGTTGATATTATTACATCTACTAGTCTACTTTATTCAAATCCAAATAACAGACAAGATTTTCAGCTAGGCTCCCATGATTTTTAAAAGTGTTTCGGGGTCTTGATATTATCTGGATATCACAAGCAGCTCGTGTCGAGAAGATATTTGCGCGGAACTGATTGCTCAAGCCGATAAAAGAAAGACCGTTCCTCTTACGACTAAGGTGTAAAGACAGTAGTGTATGTGCAATGGCGACCAACTACGATACCATTGTACCACTAGAGACTGTCAAGCGATGGTGTCCACGGTGACGTGACAATACCACGTTTGTTCCAAAATTCTAAGAAAAAAGGGCGGGGTTGATGAACTGGATCAGTCGATCTCCATATATACAATTGCTATTCAGAAAAATGTGGTGTTTGGACATGGTTATTGCGAGATTCCTAACGTTTACTTGTGATGATGCTCCCATGGATCAACACATGTTCCGCTGTCATATCGCACGATTGTTATTGAAAAACAGCTGCGGTGTGTCCTTTATCATTCGAGAGTGTGCTGGCAATATAAGAAGTGCCCAAAAATACTCTGAATCGAGAAAGCATGTTTCGAAAATTTTTACACTTAGACGGTCAGTGTACTCATTTGAGTACACGCCTGTAATTTGCTGAAAACTATAATTTTATAATTTTTTCTTTGATTTTATGTTTCTTTGTTCTAATTTCAATACATAAATAAAGATGGTTCCAAAAAACTATTTGTACTTTTCATTTGACCTCTAATGGGTTAATAGTAATAATAATATTTTTTATTGGCACAAAAAACAATGTTCACCTTATACATGTGCACGAAAATAGCTGCTCTAGTGAGAACTGTGTCGCAGTTATAAACGCCCATCTCCGAAGTAGTTCGAAGCTCAGCGTTCCATGCTAAACAACACTCTAGTAATGTTTAATACCTAGGTTAATGATAAATGTTTGGAAATAAATCAAAATAGAAAAAGAAAAAATAAAATAAAAATAAAGTGAGTACATGAGTACATAAGTAAGTGATTGAGTGAATATGCCAGCGAGTAAGTGAGTGAGTACGTGAGTGGGTGAGTGACTACATGAGTAGGTGAGTAAGTGTGTAGGCACATGTGTGAGTGAGTGAAGAATTTTTTTACAACAAAGTATTGATTTATTCGCTTTAAATGGGGTAGTACATGACGTGGTAATTCAAGTGTGACATAAGGCGAACAGGCCCATTTAGCTATAAAAATACCATGCAAATTTAACATATTATTAAAATAACTTCAGTAGATTATATTATTATTATTGTCATTATGAATAAGTCAGTTCATCAGTTTTTGTGTATTGATCATAATTTGCTTTTCATTCATCATACCTACTACCATTCAAAAAATCTTTGACTGTATAAAATGTATTAATAATTAACCAATCTTTCAAAGGTGGGATAAACTTATTTAAGGCTAGTTCTTTGAAGGATTCTGGGATTTTAATGTATACTTTAACGCACATCGCGTAACTATTTTTTTTTAACTCTGGTCGTCCTAAGTACCATGTTTAACACAAATCGATTTGGATTCCTAATGTTGTTTAGAGTAATGTTGTGCAAAGATCATTTCTATATAATATAAATAGAATAGGTCCTAGCACACTACCCTGCGGAACCCAAAAAGTGAGCTCTTCCTCCTTACTAGTGTACGGAATGGTACATAACTTGTTAAATAACTTCTGAACATGCTCAGTGATAAACCTCTAATGTCAATACGTTCCATTTTTTTCAGCAGTAGAGGTACCGAGACAGCAAAAGCTTTTGATAAACTTAAGAATATTGTTGTGGTCTTGAGTTTATTTTTAAAATTTTCAATTAAAATTAAAATGATAATGAATGTTTGAATCATGAACTTCTCAAAACGTAAAGCAATTTATTAATGCGTGGCTATTATTTAGCAGGGAAAGGTTTTTGGTGTTAAAGTGTGTCACGGAATTAATAAAGGTACCTACGTATGCCATCGCTCACAAGTTTAGGAGGTATAAGTTCTTATCATTGCTGTAAACTTAACTTAAACCAAGACTAAAACCAGTGCAAGGTTGTTGTTGGTTGGTTGTTGGCTGCAATTTATTGGCAGTCATCAGATATATAATATATTTTATGTAGACTGGCGGAGTTGCAAACATAAAACAACGCTTTATAGTCATCCAAAATCTACGCAATTAAGGACTCTAAACTTCGCTGGACATATATATTATTATACGGCGTGCATTACTATGGGTTCTAGAGCAACTACTAACTAACATACTTATATATATGTCTAAGCGTCAATACTGATTTATTATTTTCTTGATTAATTGTAACCTTATTTAATAATTACCAATCGGAAACGTCAAGTGAATGCACTTGGGTGAGGTCGATACAGGAGATGGCAACACTAGATCATAGTTGTCATTTGACGTTTGACAGTTTGGACGGTTAAAATTATTACATTTCACTTTTGAGAGAGCCGAGCGTCGGAGAGGTTGTTAAGCCGCCATCCTGTATCGAATTCACCGCGTTTCCATTTTTAATCTGATTTCATCCTGTAAATCTAGTAGTATTATTGTGTGTTAGTTAGCAAAGTAAATTAATAGACGACTGAACTAAGTGATTTGATTATTATTTCACTAATTTAAAATGTCCGACCATTCTGATAACGAGGAAAATCACATGTTTCCGTTATATATATATTTTTTTTTTTGTAAATAATGTACATCTCGTACATAAATAGTTACAAAGGGGGTCTTTCAAGTTTTGCATATAGGGTTAAAATAAAACAGTAGATAACTTTAAAGGCTTTATTATTTTCCCAAGTATTCTATATGAAGATTATTGCCCTGATGCCCTCTGTAAGTTATGCCTCTCGTTTTTTGATACATTCCAAATTGCGTTTTTAAAGCGTCGACTGCTTCTCTATTGACTAGAACCTTTGACCATACTTCTTGAGTTTTGGTACGGTAAACAAATCTTTAGGAGGTAGGTCAGGACTGTATGGAGGATGGTCTAACAATTCGTATTTTTTTTTGCTTTAAAAATTCAATTGGCTTGCGAGCTGAGTACGAAATTGTATTGTTTTGGCGGAGGATGATTCGCCGTTCATGGTTAGTTTTTCGAACAACTAATAATTGTAGTAACAGTTCTTTGATCTCGCAGAAGAGCTGTTGCTACACGACCTGTTTTTAAGACAAACATCGCAACTGTATTTTCTTAAACAATTCGAAAACGGATGATTTTGTCGGCTTCTGTTCATCTTTGAACACCAAAACACACGACTGGCGTTTATTTTCATGTTCATAAGATTAAATCCACGATTCATCAGCATTGACAATATTGTATTATTTACGTTACGTACGTACAACTCAGGTATTCTAAGACACGTTCAGACCACTGACATAATCATGCATACAAATATGTGCACTGAGCGGGAATCGAAACCGCAACCTTAGCCCCCTACATATGTCATCAACATAATATATTAATATATTCAATAATTAATGATGCTAAGGAAGTCTGACTTGAGGCCATACGATATTATTCCATATTTAAGAATAAAACCTAGAAGCTAAAACTGCAACTTCGGGGCCGGTGACTTGTACTAGTAAGAATTAAGCGATTACGTAATTTACAACGCAGTGAAATAAAATAAATACTTGCTGAGTAAATAGCGAACCATTTAAACGTTCATTGGCTGGCATGCAATGTTCAATATTTAACATTTAGTATGCAAACACTAACTTTGCTTATTAGATTGAGTAAATAGTAATAATTATTGCGTGTTCATGAGTATTTTATAGCTCATTGGTGCATTTAAGAAACTAGTTTTATGTTGAGTAAATTTAGCAGGGGTTTACAAAGGTTCACAGATTTTATTATCGCGAAAACTTATAAAAAGTATATACATATAAGCACAAAATATCTGCTTTTGAATCACGAGGACAGTGACATTAAAAATATACATTTCCAGTAGCATTCATCCTCATAATCTTTTTGCCCTTTTCTCAAATTTATTTGGGGTCAACACAATGTATTTTTTTTCTTCAATTCTCCTCTGTCGTTCGTTAGTTCACTACTATTCCCTTTCTTGCTATATCCTCTTTCACACAGTTCATCCATCTATTTTATATGTATCTGTCAACTTCCATACATAAAAGTCTATTCACCACATTTTGCTTTTACATGTCCTTACCACTATGACCTGTTGCTTCCCAACTTTTCATCCACTTTCAGGCTCCCCCTAATGTATTCATTCCTCACCTTGTTCATCCTGGTCACACCACATATCCATCACAATATTCGCATTTCAGCTGCATGCGGATGTCTCTCATCCGTTCTTTTTGTTGGCCAACATTCTCATTTATACAGGACGGCAGGTCTGATTATCATCTTTATTTGTCTTTTCAGTTTGATAGGGACTCTGGGATCGCATATTGTTGTTTTTGTCCTGTTATTTATCGCTACTTCAAACAACCTGTATTGATTCAATGCTGTTCAGTCTGGTTAATTTCGCAATCGGTTTGTAGAAGCGAGCCGAGGTACTTGAAATCGGAACAGACTGGGATCGCTAATCCATTTAGTGAAATGGTAGCAGCATTTTCTGCTAATGTTCAATGTAACGTTTTCCAGCCTTTGTTGCATTTTTCCAGTCTGCGACTGGATCTTCGGAGCCGTCTTTACCGACCAACAGAATATCGTCTGCAAACAGCATGCATCAAGGTGGTTCTTCCTGTATGTCAGATCATTCATTATCTGTTGAGAGTTATGGACTAAGAGCCGATCCCTGGTGCATCCCTACAGAGACATTGTTTGGTGTTTCCAACGACCGACCTTACATCAGTACTAGACTCTCTGTTCATAACATGAATCATCTTCACATACATAGTAGGCACTCTATTTCTTTCAAAGCCCACCACAAATATGTCGACGTATCCTATCATATGCCTATTCTAAGTCAACAAACAACATATTATGCAAGCGCGCGTCTGTGTTTCTCATAAAATTGACGTTGCGAATATAGCATCCATTGAACCACATTCTGGCACACACCGTTATTGGTTTTGTGTAATCGTACTTTCCTCTCTCACTCTTTTCTCCATCGCTTTCTCCCAGACTTTCATACTATGTCACATGAGCTTTATTCCTTGACAGTTGTTGCATACCTGTACATATTCTTTACTTGAAAATATGGGCACAAGCGTACATAGACACCATTCATTTGGATGATTATCATGATTACCTCTTCATGCAACAACTTCTCAAAGAGTAAAGTCAGCCACTAATATCCTCTGATGTCCTCATTTAATATCTTCAAAACTTCCACTGGCATACAGTCGATTCCAACAGCTTTGCCATTTTCTATAAACCGTACTAAAATTCTAACTTCGTTTATACTAATCTCATTCTCTAATTCGATGTTCACATGTACATCATTCATCACTCTACTCCATTCATTCTCCACATTTCTAAGTTTTTCAAAATAGGTCTACCATCGGTTTTTTATATCCTATAAATTTTATTAAAACCATCTTACATGCTTGATGACTTTCGCCTTTTCTTCCCTACATTTTATTATGCCGTAGTTTTTTTTAGCCTCTGGAATCTTGCAGAATATATTTGCCTGTTTATATTGTTTTGAGCTTCAGATTTGGGTACTGCTATCGCTTTCTTTACCTTCTCATTCGACTTTTTGTATTCACTTTTTCTAATTTCTGTAATTCTTTCACTCCCCTTTTCAGTTTTTTATGATATAATTCTGCATTCTTCTTTTCTTTCAAAGCTTTGTGTAACTCTTTCGTTTCTTCAAACACTCCTTTCGCTACTTTTATTATATAGTTTTCCATTCCATTTAAACATTCGTCTACTGCGTCCATTATCTTGCAATTCATTCATTTCTATAATTTTTATCACCACTTTTTCCAAAAAAGGTACTGTTCCCGAGGTATAGATTGATTGACAACATCTAAATTGGCGTGAGCAAATAATATTAAAAAAATAATAACTCACTACCTACTTAAAAAAAGTAAATCACTTTTTTCATCGTTTTGTGAAGCAGTAATAGTTTAGTGGAAAATAACCTGAATGTAACTATGTAATGATATTAATATTTTCGTTTTCCTCGTGTAAGATTATTTTATAATGACTTTACTAAAGTACTCCTCAGTTCTTGCACAAGACAAACAATTAGTTAAGGCTGACAGTTGAAGGCGATCTGAAAGCTGTGCCAAACAAACACAAACTGTGCGGAAGCAGTTTCTGAGTTTGAAAGGATCTACATAACTGAATATGATTATAAACTATATATTTTGTTTAGATATTTATTTGAGACTTTATTAAGGACAGTTATATTGATGACGTAAATAAATTCCTCTCATTATATGAATACTCGACCTAGGCAAAACAGAATCATATAACTACGGTGGTTATCTCTACTCATTACCTAGTAATGTTTAGTAAATAATAATAATTACTACTTGACCGCGTTGCTTTATCCGCTTTCTCTACAGAACTTTTTAAATAGTCTAAAATTTCAACTAACACCTTACCCATCCGTTTAACAAATGAAAAATATTATTCGTTTGTTCGGTAAACAGATGGGTGAAGGTCGTTCTTATTCAAGACCTTGGATCTTGATCTAGTTTGTATGAATTGTTCTATACAAAATGCTAAAGCTAAATTCTATCATTATTATTACTATTACGTTACCGTTAATTTAATTTGTCAAGATGTTTTCGAACACATGAGATAATATTACGAAAATATTTAAATAAATGTTGAATTGCCTAATTTTTAGGTAAGAAATATAAATGTCACTGATTTCTTGTGCTTCATATCAAATTGTCTACGTGTTTTTTTAATTTTTAGTTGTACCATTATATTAATAACCTAGATAAGCTTTTTTTAATCATATCTACCTAACCAGTGATGTGTTATCTAGTAATTAGAAGAGTACATTCGCACTAGGCGACTAAGAAAGTGTAAGGAGTGAAAAAAGGATTGTTTAAACTACGAGTATAATTAGTAAGTGTGACTACAATAAAAAAACATGAAATAAACAAAATATTGGCAAAATAAAACTCTTCATCATGTTGACTTTCAACAACTGGAAAAGAAAATTATGCTTTGTTAGAAATATGAAGTTATCGGAACATAAAACATTTTAATGCTCCGTTAGCACTTTAGTACCGACAGGCCTTACGCGATTAAAACCTCAAAAGTCTACTTTTATAACATTTTATGAAAACGATATTTGTTTATTACTGGTGTCAAGATTGAGTAGTAAAATAATATGTGACCTCGAAAGCCTGTAACGTGTAATGAGGTTATAAAAACTGTTAGGCATAGTAGAATGTTTACGTTCGGCTGCACATGAAAACTTTATTTACTGGTGTTGATATTATAAATTAACACGCGTACACACAAGTCTAAAATAAAAATAAAAACAAAATATGGTGATAAATAAAATTAATTAAATTGAAACACATATCACACATTATGACAACTATAATTTGGTCGTAAAAGGGGACAAGCCTGTGGCCGTTAACAGGGCGCTTTAGGAATTAAAATGGGAAAATTGAGAGTAATATTATTAAAACGGAACATCATAATCAGGTCACATTATAAAAATAAAACCTTCATGAGATTGTTCGTTAATTTTATGCCTTACTTATTTTTACAGGGTAGTATTAGAATTACACATTTTTTTATTTTTGAAAGAAACATTTTGATAAACTACAGTCCTTCTTGCAAAGACAATTTTTGAATCCTAGTCCGATTAATTCGATTCAAATTTTTGCCAACACTGCACTTTTACTTTTTTGTTGTGTGGAAAACACCACGGGTCATCACCTCACCGGAGCTTACGGTGGAGTGATATGTCGGAATGGACCAGACTAAAACCACACGGTGTTCCATAAGAAGTAGATCTATTGCAGGGGGCCTGGGTATACCCTAAAAAGGAAGTTGGCCTGCAGACCTTGGCCGCTTGGTGGAATACTTACTGGGGGAACGCGTCACGCCATTCGCAGCGAGTCTTCTAAATGGGTAACGTTCAGCTCGACCCACTCACTTTGGACCATGGACAGAACCATGTTCTCTAGAGAGAAGCTTCCCACACCAATAGCCATCGCAAGGTCGTATCGCTGCTGCATCCACGCTGAGCGCTGCGTTTACCTACCTTATAATTATATATATTTCATTATAGGAAAGTGTTATTCCCAAAAGTAACAAAAAACTACACATCTGGTCCCTACACACTGTCAAAGATGAAATTGATCATAAGCTTACCGGCTGTTCAAGCACTGTTACATAATAAGCTTATGTCTAATTCACTGGGCAATCGATTAAATCCTTTCATCTCTCCTTGAAGAAAGCATTACAACGATGGTTTGGGTTCACAGAAGGTACATTTAACAAAGGACGCGACCTAAAACCAATTAAATTTGTGTGTAATTCTAGCTCCGCATGGGACAGCCAGTAGTAACACTACGAAGTTCGTTAAATAACGTACTTCGTTATTGTAAATCCTTTGATTGAGAGTAGGAAAATGATATCAATCTTTGACAAAGATCATTATAATCAGATGGAAAGGTTATATTTGTACTCGCGATGTCGGTAAGTACCGATATCGCGAGTTACCCATGACTGCCTATTTTTTTTTTTATATTACAGGTGGCAAACGAGTAGACGGGTTATGTTATACACTTTGATCTTAGCCAAAAGGCCGAGAAGCGATAAATTCGATATGTTGATAAGGAAAGCTGTATAGTATTTACAATACAGCGGATTGCGTATAGTATGTGTGTGTATCTTTTATGGTTCTGTCTGTTCCGTTGTGGAATGCATTACCAGTACAAATACCGCAACCTGAAAAGCCAGCCTTTAAAAATATGGTTAAGTAACGTTATCTATAGCTGTATTTTTTTTTAAATTCTATTACATAACTAAGATCGAAATTACATTAGTATTTACTATATAATCTCTATTAAATAGCTATATATATATATATATGTGTATGTGTAATGTAAATGTTTGTATGTATCCTCAATAGTATGCCATCAACTATATAGTATGTTTATCGTCATCTGATGGTCATAAAATCAAGGCAAGGACAAATAACTAAGATTTTGCCAGTTTTCGGCACATCGAAGGCAGCTCTGAGACATTCGAAACAGAAATCCTACTCAAATGTTTGAGAATTTCCACTACACTCGTATTCACTTTAGCAGTAATCAATCCTTAGAGCATCTCATGTCTGTTAAATTGTCTTATTCATTTAATGTACTGTAATAGTGATAGATGGGTATCTTCAAGTTGGTTAAATAAATCACTACATATTATAAAACAAAGTCCCCCGCCGCGCCTGTCTGTCTGTTCGCGATAAACTGAAAATTACTGAACGGATTTTCATGCGGTTTTCACTAATAGACTGAGTGATTCATGAGAAAGGTTTAGGTGTATAATTTGTTAAGGTTTTTATGTAAATTGGTTGAAATATGATGATGGTTGTTAAAGATGTCTCTGCTACCCGTTTTAAGCCCGGGCGGGTTGCTAGTAATTGGATAAAATAAATTACGAGTATATACATCTATACTAATACAATATAATAAAGCTGAAAAGTTCTTTTTTTTCTTTTGATTGTTTGTTTGTTTAAACACGCTAATCTAAAGAACTAGTCAGATTTAAATAATACTTTTTGTATTGGATAGAGTATGCATTGAGGAAGGTTATACGGTATGTAACATCACACTATAACATTTAGGAGCGGAGCAGTGTCCATGAACGCAAGTGAAATTGCTGGACACGCCTATAAGTAAAATAAAAAAGAAATCATGGAGAATTTATGGAGTGTTGTAGGATTGTTTCGACTTCAATATAAAAGGGTTTCAAACTAAAAAACAGGTTCTATGCAAACGAAGGCCAGATCAACAGCCCCATCCTACTAGTCCTAATAATCCTACTAATATTATAAACGTGCAAGTTTGTGAGGATGTATGAATGTATGGTTGTTTGTTACTCTTTCACGAAAAAACTACTGACCTTGTTGCAATGAAACTTGATATGTAGATAGCTGAAGACCTGGATTAACACATAAGTTACTTTTTATCCCGATATTCCCACGGCACCAGGACTTACCCGGGTAAAACCGCGGGGCGCGGCTGGTAATATTATAAACGTGAAAGTTTGTGAGGATGTATGGATGTATGGATGTTTGTTACGCTTTCACACAAAAATTACTGAACCGATTGCGATGAAACTTGATATGTAGATAACTGAAGACCTGGATTAACACATAGGCTACTTTTTATTCCGATATTCCCGCGACACCGAAACTTACGCGGGTGATACCGCGGGGCGCAGCTATTTAGTAAATAAAGGTATTACACATATTAGATGAGTAAATCAGGACTTAATCACACTTATATATATAAGGAATAACACCTTTTTGTTTACCCGACATATCGAATTAATTGGATACAGGATGACAGTATCATATAAACCGTATGTTCCAATTTACACATTTATTATGCATTCAAATCAGCACAGTTTATTAATAATTAAAAGAAAACATACTTCACTAAATAAACAAACTTGTAATTAATAAAAAAAATAGTAAAAGGTTATATTCACGTGTCGGATGCCTGATTAGTTTTGGACTCGGCGGGGGCCCCTTAACAAGGGGTGAGCGGTGAAGCTGACAAGGCGTTCTGCCGTGTTGGTTGTAGGTGTGCTGTGGGTAGACTTGTGTTAAACCCGACAGATTACAAGTTTCTTTTTAGGTATTTTGTGAGTAATCTTTAATTAATTTGTATACCACTCATGAACTTGTGATTGATATAAGTTTTTAAAGGTAAAAGTAAGTGTAATCATGGGCAACAACTGTGTTAATATAATGCATTTTTCAGTATAGAATGTTGAAAGGAAATCTTATATAATAATTTGTCTGCAGAATTGAAGATCTTATAAGATTTAATGAGCGCGGTTATTGATTCCAAGTATCAATACCAGTATTAATAAAAGAGACCCGTCGGGAAATTATAAGCGGTATGTACAATTTATGTGAAATTAATTAGGGGTATTTTCTACCGGCAAAACGTTATTGAAATGGGGATAAAATGTATTTTTTTCTATGCGGATCTTTTGTTTTTTTTTGTTTTGGTATTCCAAAAGTCCTTGATAAGTAGCCAGTAAATTAACTACCACTATTCAGTTTATCTGTGTTTAATTAGTGTGGTGCCAGACTTCGACGCAACAGGTCGCTTCACTCATTGATAAAGGGCCCTATCGGGCTCGAAACTAGTTGGGGATCCCTAAAATACACATGTGATTACAACCATAATGATGTTATTAAACAATATTAATAAAATTAACTTTACTACGTTTGTTTTAATAATTATTTATATATTAGAGATTACTTATTTCAGTTTCGGTTCAATTGTTACGTTTTCAGGCCTTAATTACTCAACTAATCATCATGAAGTTTTGCTTTCAGGTCCAGTCAGGAGTGCAGAAAACGCCATAGGGTACCTTTAATCCAGAAAAGAAACGACTGTTTTCGCGGTATATATAAATTGGGAGAGCCATGCTTCGGCACGTATGGGCCGGCTCGACCGATGTAATACCACAGTCTCACAGAAAACCGGCAGTGAAGCAATGTTTGCATTGTTTCTCGCCGAGTGAGTGAGGTTACCGGAGGCCCTAACCCTCCCCTCCCCCTTCTCCTCCTCTTCCACCCTTCCCCTGCTCCCACCTTGAAAGCCAGCAGAAACAAAATTTTGGTCGTGGGAGAAGCATGCTTCGTCACGTATGGGCCGGCTCGACCGGAGTGAACACGGCCTCACAGAGAACCGGCAGTGAAGCAATGTTTCCCTTCCCCCCTCCCCCTTTTCCCCTCTTCCACCCTTCCCCTACTCCTACCTTAAAGGCCGGCAACGCCCTTGTGACTCTTAAGTTGCAGGTGCTCATGAGCGGCGGTAGTCATTTACCATCAGGTGACGAGTCTGCTCATTTGCCCCTGTACCATAAATAAAAATACAATTATACGTTAATGGGAACGCAGGATCATGTTCTTAATAATAAAGCCCTTCTTTACACTATAGATTTTTAAATCCCTACTTATCGGATTAAGACTTCACTTTTTATGGAAGATATCATAAATCACTTACCCTTTAATATGAAACTTATTACAATGGAGCAGCCATCGACAGATCTGAAACAAAGATGATTCATCTTAGCTTGTAAGTTGCACGTAAAGTTTCGTATTAGCAGACTTCTCCGCGAACTGGAACTGTCTGATGGAAAAGCGAGATTCATTCTATAAAAGACCGCGCCTAACGTACATTACTAGTTTAGTTTAATATTTTTATCAGTTATCGATACACGTGACACTGCTGCAAGTTGTGTTAACAAAAGCTCAGCGTGCGGCGGTGGGTTTATTTGTCACCTCTGTGCGATCACTCTAAATAGAATATACCTCGATAAGCCCCATATTTCCGCAAACAGTGTAAACAATCAGTTTACATATTTTTTACAGCGCCCGATCAGCTATCGATATGACTGATGGAAAACGCTGTTATAAAATGAAAGATTTTGGAAATTATACTTTTTAGTAAATACAAAGTTGTATTTTAAATAATAATTATGCTAATAAATAATTAATGTTTGATTCTGATATCTGATCGTCTCTGATGAAGCTTTGACATGATCTGGCTGATATAACTTCGAGGTGGCCCTGACTAACGTAGAACGCAGCACTTCAGTACAACCCTGCACTGAAAACTCACTAAAAACTGATTGTACACTTTTTCCTCTTCTTCTTTCCTCTTTTTTTCGCTTTATTAGATTTTTACTTACTACCGACTGTGTGGCTCACGGCCTACCTACTAGATAGATAGATAGATAGATAGATAGATAGATAGATAAACTCTTTATTGTACAACAAAGAAAAAAATTAATACAAACTTGTATACATATGTGTAGATTCTTATCGAACCAAAGCCTGAGTACAATTGGCGACCTTATCGCGATTTGCGATTTCTTCCAGGCAACCATTGAATGGAAAGAGAAATTATGAATGAGATGAGGAGTTGCAGTGTACAATTGATTGAACACTATATTAGTTATTCTATTCTAGACTCTGATTATGATATTCTAGAGACTGATTCTAGACTCGTTATTTCTATAATCTTACTTTTGTCTTTCTTTAGATAATTCCCGAGCGTTCTTTAATGTTCTCAACATTGCTTTAAAATATTTAAATACAAGTTCAGAAATCCAGAACATTCGAAAGATTGTTGTTATATCTATTTTATAATAATATAATTCAGTTGCCTAGTACTTGGGTTGTGGAGGTCTGATGGCAGTCGCTTCACGTAAAATATCAAAGTTCGGCCGTATCGTAGTTAGACTGAAAGCCAACACCAACTAAGTTAGGAAAAGGCGCGGAGGATGAGCATGATGATAATTCAGTCGACAGTTTTATTTATTAAATAGTCTTTCACGTCCCTGGCAAAATAAGAAATTATAAATATTTATTTTCTAAGAGAAGTAAAACGTTAAGTAACTTAAATCTGTTCTTGGAATCCTAAAAAATCTTAAACCTTTAAAGCAGAAATAATATTCTTAGGAGCTTTACTTTGACTCTTCAAACATGAATGGGAAAGAAATTAAAACTCGAATCAAATCGAATCGACGAAAAGATAAGGGGTGAATGTTTATTGGGCACTTGTTTTCCAGTCGTCAATTGTGGTAAGTATTATGGTGCTTCAATGCTACCTAGGTGTTAAACTTAACCACTTAATTAAACACTAAGTTAGTACCTACGTTGTAATTAGTACTTTAACCGTTTCCACTTAACACTCTTCCCTAGATAATCTAATTAACTGGATACTATGGATAACATAATTACGTTAATAGCAACTCTATAAATTAGACGAAAAAAAAAATTTTTTTATGTAGTTGATCTTACAGTATATTTTAAAAGCATGTTCTATTATATTTAATTGACAAATTATTGAGATTACTTTTAACAATAAAATACAACTTTCACAGTTAAAAATAAACTGAATAAGGGATATTCCTCTTTGTACGGTCGGTTAAAAAGAGAAATAATACAAGCCCAACATGTTGTTTTCAATACTAATATATAACAGAATATTCAATGTTTTCTCTTTATGCAGCATACTGACATCAATTTCCTGCCTTGTTAATTCTCTAAAGGTAAATTATGACGTCAAACGTCATTACCTGACCAGTTATGTGAAGAGAAAAAGCAATTACGTGTGAAACCCTCATTCCATAGAGTATACGTGCGGCAATTACAGTTAATTAGGAATAGCGAGCCCTCTAGCAAATACAACACTACTTTATTAGACCAGGGTTGGTTGTGACATCGTAGGATAAATATTTGGCGAGCTGAAATTGAAGATAAAAGGTTCGAAGTACTCAGTAGATTGATTGCTTTTTTATAGTAAAACTACCATACCGCTCGTGGTTTTATTGGCAAAATTTTAAGATTTGAATTTTTATTAACTTTACATTGTGCTCCAGTGACCCTTCGCCAGCAGTAAAACGTGAGTACTATACTATTACTGGACGAGCCTACAATCTGAGCAAAAATGTGCATTATTCCTCTAATGACAGATCTTAGCAGAATACTGCTACGGCTGTATATGTATTTGGGTCAAATGTTCATGATTCGGTTAAATTATCAAGGGCGATAGTTAATTTCGTACCGCAAGAAGTATTTATTTGGTAATAGATATGTATTCCACGTGTTTATTTTTATTTCTTAAATCAGATGTAGGTTTGATTGCGTCATGACCTCAGCTGTTATATCAGTTTCGTATGTTTACATATTGTAATTTTACTAATGTTAAAATATTTTATGATTCAACAGAACTTTATTCTTAAAATATACAGATTGCGTTCAAAGAAATTTAGTTTGTCGTATCAATAATTATTTGATATATATGATTGTCTAGTATATTAAAGTTTATCGTCAGAATTCTGCCATGGTCAAAAATTGTAATGAGTACAACATTCTACCACCGCACCGCTCACCTCCGCCAGGTCATTCATCCTCACACATTAGAACCTAAATGGTCGCGATCGGTACGGTTCCAAAGGAATTTCCTCGAGGTTTTCCCGAGTATGGGGCTCTTCAAGAAAAGAGTGTATAAATTTTTAAGGGGTCGGTAACGCGCATGCGAGTCCTAGGCTAGCCGATCACGAGAATAGAAACAATAACATTAATTCAAATTCATTCTAAATATTAGGAAGGCGCGCCAAACGCAAGCAATATATAAATATAAATCGCTTACATAACTTTAAACGTTATATATTAAATAAATAAAAATGAACTCACTAAATACAATAATATTAAAGTTTATAAAAATTGTTTTTCATTAGGTCCGAACTTTTGTGTAAGGCCATAAAAAGAATATATTGTAAAAAAAAAAAACTGTTTTATGAGATCTTGACGAATGTGCCTCTACATAACAGACTTGAAAAATGTCACTCAGTTCAGAGTAATTGAAGAAGAAAATACGAATATCAAACTTTTCAAACTGTCAAAAAAATGTTAACAGAAAACAGCCAATTGAACCAGCCCAATCATTTATAGCAGAAATATAAACTTCCATAACCGAACTTTGTACATTCTGTCTGACACATGTATGTATGATACTTCCACTGTAACAATGGTGTACAAATAAATGTTGTCTATCTGTCTCAGGCATGCTATAAGCAAAATTACAATTCTATTTGCACGGTTCCAACAAAAACTTCATAGTGTGTGCTTGCGGCGGCATTAATTTTATTAGTAGTACAAGTACTGTACAGAAGAAGGCGATTTACCAGTGTAGTAATATATTTTCTACTGGCCAGTGGAATTACCAGCATTACGTGGAACTGAGAATAGGATTGGCAATGTACAAGTGAAACCGCAATCGTGTGTTTCTTTTCCAACATATTGAAAATAAATGGCCCCGAAGGTTTGCGACGGTATGTGTCGGTATAGAAAACAATCAATCAACTTTTACGGTAGAAAAATGCGCAAGTTCGTTGGAGTCGGAGAAGTCCGTTTGGGAATTTAGCTTCATCATATATTATAGAAGATTGTTGTTGAACAACCCTAGCAGCATAACAATATGTTATTTGGGATCAGGAGAGATTATCGCACGAGCAATACCGGAATATATACCGTTGCTATATGTCAACATACGATAATTATACTTTTTTTATTGAGTACAGTCCCATCGCAAAGGTAGATAGACAAACTAAAATTACAGTGTTACGATATTTAAATGTATCATTTTAATGAGGGGAAACGGTTTAAAATCCGCATGTGTAATTAAAAGATATGTAGAAAAATACTGCATGTTAAATATCAAAAGCCGTTTCAGATACAAAGCTAAATTGTTTTCGAATACGCAATATTTTTTTTTTTATATTATTTAGATAATTGGAACTTATTGTTCCGATCGGATTGGCAACACTCATATTGCAAATGGCTGCCTACAGATATGTTCTGATTGGCGGTTTCTCACGCATTTTTCTTTTTGCAAATTAGTTTTACTTCAATATGGAAACAGGAGGTATATACTAGCTATGAATATTATATTAGTTTTAGTTATCGGGACACGAGGTAGCGTTTTGTGTTGTCAATAAAAAAACAGAGTTGCCTGTCTATACCATAAGATATTATTATTAGTAGTCTTTGTAGAACCCGTTCTCAGACTAAAGTCAAATACAATTTGTCATTCCCAAAAACTCTAAAACGGTGGTGTTGTTTATGTGGTTTATTCAAACTCCCTTCTCTCTTAGCTCGTGCCGTTAAGTTCTTTAATAACGAAACGGAGGAAATCATTAATTTTGTGCGGGCTGTGTTTTCAGAGTAACGGTGTTTAACTTTTATTTTTGACAAGGAAATGTTATTAAGATTTTAAAGTTTTGTGGTAGCTTAATTTCGGGTTACAAATATCTACGTGACTTTATTATTACAACCTTTTAACATTATTTTTATGGCCTACTAGCTTTTGCTGATGGTTTTACTCGCGTTAATATGGAGTTACTTTTCTATCCTTCGGGCACTGTAGCTTCTTCTGGTTGAAAGGTAGGACCCTATGTCCTTTTATGATGATGGGTGCAGAAGTTAACAAACAAGCAAACTCATATTTGCATTTATAATATTATCTACTAGTTAGGATTACCGTCATAAAATGATATCAAATTTTAATTGAAACACTGTTCAAAGGATTACGTCGTTTTATTAAGGGTTGATTTCGTCTGTTTTTGAGAAAAGTTCAATACGGTTGTAGCTAATATCAGATACGAATGTAATCCCGACATACGGCTTTAGGTTTCTAGTACACTGAGCCGGATACTTAATACCCCAACTCTCTTGTGGACGTAAAATAATATTTGGCTAGTAACAGAGGTCTTGTTGAAAATGTTTAGTAAAGTAGTATGTTATCTTCTTATACTTTGTTTTGATTGTTTGACTATAGAATAAATAATTATAGCTTAGTAAAACAAAAAAAAAAACACGCATTAATGGTGAATCGATAAAAAACTAAAAAGGAGTTCCAGTATCCACATCCTGGCTTCATTATCAGACCATAGTTACTAAGCCCAATCTATTGGGCTTTAGGGTTTATTAGTAGCCACTGAAGAGAGAAGAGGCGGATAGTGGATATCCGCCTCCTAGCTCCATCACCAAATCAGCTCCAAATTCTAAATAATAGTATTCTTATCCAAACCTATTCGACATTTAGAAGTAGGTTTAAATTTACTTCCAAGGTTTGTTTACATAGTTACATACAAGTGAAACTAATAAAATCTTGTTAAAAATAGCAAGTCTTCACGTTTTTTGGCATATACCAGTTGATAAATAAATCTCAACTTAAAATAAAACTTTAAAAATAAACTTTGACGCACATTCTTCCTGTAGCCTTGAAAGCTATCTGAGTCACCTTATAAATAGTATCAAATGACATAAATACCAACCCTCAAAGTCTGATATTTAAAGTACCTTGCAAACTATGCGATCCGTTTGGTTCCCGTAAGACGTTGAATTTCTGAAAATCATTTCTGAGTGCACATTTAGAAGCTAAAGATCTAGTTATTTAAATTTTAAAATCTCGACTGTTTCTTGTTTTTTAGTTGGCGGTTTGTTACTAATTTTGGGTAATAACATAAACATGTTTAATTAACTTTAAGGAATAGGTCTTTAAAACACAGCCAGTGGCTTTACTTAGGTTGTAAGAGGCAGTTTAAATGCTATAAGTACTAGTTTATCTGAATGACGACTACAAATTCGCCCTTGTTGAGACCCTCGAATCTTGGTGATGTTAAAACGTGTTCCAAATAAATAAAGACGCGTTATTTGAGAATATTTTTGAAAGAAGGTAATATACCTAATCTGTCGTGAAATATTAACAGTAGGCCGCATTGTTGTTCCGCTTTCGGGATTTGTTGTGCTTTGAAATGTATTATTTGTGATGTAACCTTGAGGATATTTTTTGACGTATGCAGAATATTTTCCTTCAAATCCTTAATTCACGAAGAGAAAATAGATTTTTGTTTAATAAAATAAAAAAAAAAGACATTTTATTTGATCTCCCGATTTCTATAGCTATTAGTAGTCGCAGGCGGATTTGAGTTTGGATTTAGTTTAAATGTTTTCAGTTTATAGCACGGGTACCTCTATACTCACTTTGGTCGTGTCTTTTGAAGCTATTTGAGAATATGATGTGTTAGCGGCTTTTTGAGTTCTCTTCCTTTGGCAACCATATTTGATAAGATGTTTGCCTGTTGGTTTTGCGTACTACGTTTCTTTGAAGCAGTATTTTGCTCTAAGCTTGCACTGTTATAAGTTTGTAGGTTACTAATCTGTTCGTTGAAAATCTTACAATTCAATTTGTTTACCGCTTCTAGCGTTCAGAATCATGTGAAGTGTACTATTTTAGCTATAATTCTGATTTACATCTCTCGTTAATCTATTTAAATCTATTTAGTAGAGATTATATAGTATATGAAATGGAAAAAAAAGGTATTACAGTGATAGATAGTGTTGCTTGACCATATTTTTAAAGGCTGTAAGGGTTTCAGCTTGGCGTATTTGTACTGGTAATGCATTTCCCAAACGAACAGCTAGAGCCATAAAAGATATTATCAAAAAAAACTGTCAGTCGTAGGACGAAACTCAATTTTTAGATTAGCGCCTTCTAGTGGATCTATCCCATATAATACATATATATGTATTATTGGCTTGACGGTAACGAGTTCAATGCTTTTTCCCCATAGTGAAAGTGCACAAACGTGCCTAAAGAAGTTTTCACTTCAAAAAGCGTGAGGTATCCTTCGGGCACCCTGTTGGAACGAAGTTCATATACATACATTTAATCGAGTGAATAAATTGTACCAAAATAATAATATTTCTACTCTGAGTGCGTTAAACGCCTATTGTATTACCTGAATAAAGACATCTGATTATTACCAATGTAAACTATATCTAGTAACTGTATAATTAACGTGTTGTTACTACGTACTTTATACCACTACAATTGGTATTTATTACATTAAAATATTGTTTTAAAAATTTTGCTATACTCCATCACGTACGAGTATATCTCTGTAAAATATGATACAAAACTAAATAAATCTGGTGTAGAAATTGCATTATCTCTCGGTAACTCTGCTTCAAAACTCAGTCGTTCGTAATGAGTAGAGTTTCCAAAATTAATTTCAGCACATACATGAAATTTTTGCTTATCCTCGTTCAATAAAGCCGGTGATTTCATTATCCCAGTTTCTATAATAGAGAATAATTGTGCATTTTTTGCATAAATTTCAGTATTCTTTCGCAGACTAGTCTTGTTTAATGCTTGCAATTGTTTCTTCTTTATTTTATGTATATAATATATATAATAAACACACCTTATTACCAATCGTATATATAAATATTATATATATACGATTGGTAATAAGGTCTGTGCAATTTTGCTCACGAGTGCTTAACGTAAAAAGTTGCTATTTTTGGCATAAGGGAAATAAGTACAGCTCAATATAGTATAGAACATAAATTCTATGGTACACTCATACACACACTTGTATAAATGATTCCTGCTGGCTACCTATTGCAGATTGCAATAACGAATAAGTGACCTTAACATTCTGACTTATGTTCTGAGAATGTACATATGTAAACTACTATCTTGATCCCACAGTCAAATAGTCAGTACTGTTTTGTGGCTAGTATAAGTGTTTATTTATTTGTGCAGTAAATGCATTAATAAATAAATACTTTAAATTGTGAGGCAAACGATTGAAATTAAAATTCAATAATTTGTTTCTAATATAATTTAAGATCACTAACAAAGCTGAATTTTAAGAATGGGTTTTTATTAAGTGGCTTAATATAATAATATTTTTTTTAAATTAATGTGTTTGTAACCAGGCATGATACAGGTGGATGCTGTGCTGTGCTTTGATGGTGGTGCACCCTGGGTAATGGCAGTAGCAAGGTCTCCTTTTCGCATTGAGATTGGTAGCAAAGTTTCTTTACGCAGAAAATGTTCTTTATGTTTACGCAATGAGGGTACTCATACCAAAGAAGACTATATTCGCCGAAAAAGTGAAGAAAATTAGTTTGGTTGCACGTTTGTGGGGATTTTATAGTTTATAAAGAAAAGAATAATCAGGCCAATTCTATTTTTCAAACTGTCTTTGATGTGCAATAAAATCCAATCAATATCAGCCTACAGTAATGTTAAACGTAACAAGCTAAGAAGGTGTCTACAAAACATACACACTTGAAGATTGTATTATTGTAACAAGTAAATATATATCGGAAAGCAGTACCACCGTGCAAACATTGTTAAGTGTAAAAGTTTTCGGTCTTGACGTTATACGTAAATAGGAAAATAAATTGCCAGATCGAAATTGCTACACATAGTGTAAGCTTAGATAAATAAATGATGAAATTTATACCTTTACGTTTTCATGTACTATTTACGCTATGTGTACCAGAAGTTAAAAGAGAGCTTTTAACTACACTCAGCGGTACAAAATCTTATCCAAGATTTTATCTCGAAAGAGTAAAAGTTTAAAGTGTTTCAAAGATATATTGAAGATTTTTCGGTGAGTTAGTTTATAAACTATTTAATTTTATTTGAAGAAACTATTATATAATACTTTTGAGTTCTAAGAGATAATTTGGAGTGTTTAACTACCGTTACGATACTGAACTATGTATGAGCTTCCTTGTTATTCGTTTAAGACATAATAAGTGCTTTAAATTGAAGAATCACATTTATCAGAAGGTTAAACTATAGACACCATATTTTTATTAAGGAAGAGGGAGAATATCAGAAACAAAATTTTGGTCGTGGGAGAAGCATGCGTCGTCACGTATGGGCCGGCTCGACCGGAGTGATAACACGGCCTCACAGAAAACCGGCAGTGAAGCAATGTTTCCCTTCCCCCCTCCCCCTTTTCCCCTCTTCCACCCTTCCCCTACTCCTACCTTAAAGGCCGGCAACGCACTTGTGATTCTTGAGCAGGTGCCACTGGGCAGCGGTAGTCATTTACCATCATAAATATCACAACCCCTTTGCTATTTCATGTACACCAATATTCTCAAATATCTTTACACAATACATACATAATAATGCAGGTAAGAACGAGATGTACATAAGTACAATAAAATAATAGTGAATATTTGTCTACTATCCCTTCAACAAGTTCTGTCAAAAGCAATGACAACAATTTAAACTGAAGGACAAAGCTATTAAATTAAAATGATGGGCCGGTACATGACAATATAGACAGGTTCCATTCAACTGTTTGTTCGCTCAATTAATTCAATGATCCTCAATACGTCATCATTTGCAAACGTATGACTCAAATGTAAAGGACACCCACCCTGCTCTCTGTAAACAGGAGAGTTACCTTCCAAAACATATACCTATCCGTGTGATTGATAGTTTCACTTCAGATATATTGAAATGAAAATGTGTGTTGATTTTATTCCGACATTAATGGATGGCGTCAAGTATGTTTTTTACAGAGAGCCTTCTCAGATTTTCTGTAATTACTATTTTAAACAAAGCAGTGGTTTTAAGGAAGATAAAAAACTGCACTCGCATTTCCTTATACCTACTACGCAACTTACTCACCATAGTAAAACAATACTGTGAAGTGCCAATCGATGGTGACTTTCTGTAGGATGGGTACAAAATTTAACTTATGGGAAATCTTTTTAAATCTTAAATCCTTCCGACTTAGTTTTGTTTGAGTGTTGTAGTTCAATGGTTGATTGAATTTACATTAATGATTTCAATGTAGAAACTACTACTTAGTAAATACTTTGCAAAGTTTGTTAACTTCTAAGTCTTATAACAAGGAATGTCATACTGATCCCGAAATTTCCAATAAAAAAAAATATTTTGAAACTTTGCTGACAAATAGAAGAAAATTACGTGAAGGGAATGTGTTCGCATTTATTTTTTAACCTTAGGAATGTAGAATTTGGAATATTTAATGTTTATGTATGTTATCGTGGGAGAGCCATGCTTCAGCACGTATGGGCCGGCTCGACTGGAGTGATACCACGGCTTCACAGAAAACCGATACTCGGCGACAAGCAATGCAAGCATTGCTTATCGCCGAGTGAAGGAGGTACCGGAGGTCCTAATTGTGGAAGAAATTCGACCACCAGGCGATATCGATATCTAATTTACAGTAACACTTTTCTGCAGCATGTTCTACATAGGTTACTCTTTACTTTAGTGTACTCAATTTAGAATTTACAATGAATCTTAATTTTAAAATTAATTTACAATACAGAGTTTTATATAACTTAGTTATCAAAATATAATTACAGCAATGATAGCGATATTTAGTTAAATAGTTATAATATACCTACTAATGTTCTATATATTAGAAGTTAGTGGGTGTCTAGACTGTGATAAAATATCCCGGGCGAATTGGTGTGGCTATCAGCAGTTGAGGAGCACCAATGTCTCGACCACGCCACGTATTTATTAGTCTTACCTTATCTCAGTACCTAAAATGCAGAATTGTGACGATTTATTCATGAAAAAATATATAATATAATATTAAAAATTTAAAAAATTACACAAAATTTAGTGTATTTAAAAACCTTGAACTATTAGGTACGAACCTTAGTAAGAAAATAATCCTACTAAGATTGTAAACGTGAAAAATTGTTAGGAAGAATGGATGTTTGTTGCTCTTTCACGCAAAAACTACCGATGCAATGAAACTTGGTGTATAGATAGCTGGATACCTGGCAACACTGCTGACTACTTTACTTTAACTAATTTTTATCCCGATATTGGTGTCAATTCTGTTGTATTTACTCTCTTGACTATAATTTACTAAATTTTCTTCATACAAATGTAAACCTTGTATACTTTGAAACAAGGTCTTATTTCAAATTTAAACAAGTAGGTAACATATGTTGCTATCGAAATAAGCAATTTATTTGTCGACTAAAATCTGACACGCTTAAATAAACTTTAAAACCACGTAGCGAGAGCCGCTATCCGTTGAATGCCATCTCTTTTGCTCTGTTTTTTTAGTAAGCGTCTTCGTAGGTGTCGATTAAAATAACGTCATCTTGGTTCGTTCTGAACAAGTTTTTATACGGCAATTATACGGCATTTGAATAAATGGGGAACCTCGCTGCGTGGAAATAAAGTTGAGTATACGTTGACAGGTTTTAGTGAAATTTTGTGGCGCTGAGAAATAGATGCCAGTAACAAATAGACCTTGTTGCGAAGAAGACAAGGTTGATTTCATATGAAGAAATTAAGTCAGGTTTTAGTTTAGTCGAGTGTACAATAGAATCGGGACCATTGCCACGGTATTGGGACTTACGCGGGTAAAAGGCGCAGCTAGTAAATAATAAAATAAAATAACCTTAATAGCTATTCCTGACGTAAACTCACTAAATAAATTTAATATTACAATACTAGCTTTCGCTTGCAGCTTCTAACATAGATTTGTCAATCAATTCAGGGAAAGTACAGTTTTCCTAAATGAAGTACCCTATGTCCTTTTATGAATCCATTCAAACGTGTATGCAAAATCACATGATGATCGCTCGAGTAGTTAAGGAGTGAAAGCGTTACAAACCCACTAACTAACATTAGGTTTCATAATATTATTAGTTAGCTTCCTACCAGCTTTAACTGCTCATACTCTCTCGGTGTTATCGTCATCTCAAAGATCATCGGTCAGAATATGAACCAGGTCAGAATATGAATACCGTTAAAGTATGCGAAAAGCACGTGAATTGTATTTGTAGATCGATGTTTGCATGATTTGAATAGATGTATCTATGTAATTAGCTCTTCTCGAAATTCTATTTAAGCCCATGTGCCTGTAACGTATGTCACACATATGTCCTTAACGCGATGATCGAGGGCGTCAAAGACACCATGTCATCTGCATAACTAATATTGTTGACACAAGTACCGTCAACATGGAAACCGGCATGACTGCAGCTGACTGACTCGATAATGTGGTTGACATAAACATTAAACAAAAGTGGTGAGCTCAAACCCCCGCCTTACGTCGGATTCAATCCTACTTATATCCGAAAAGATACCTGTCCATCTCAATTTCTTTTTCTAGTTTGAGTACCAGTATTTAAGGATGGATACAGTATTCCCCGGTACCCTATAGCATGATTTTCCCATAGTAGGGCATAAACAACTAGGTCAAAAGCTTTTGACAGGTAGGTTAAGGAAGCACGCATATACCGGCGAATCCTCTAACCTCCTTTCAATAAAATACTTAATAGTATGCTTTAAAATAGCACCCCCGGTAAATAACCCAGGTTTAACACAGAACTGGGCATCATGCAAGTCCACGTGTTGTTTAAGAATTCCATTTAGCAAACCGTAAAGAACTTTAGCTATGGTAGTCCCAAGTGAGATGACTAACCCTTTTTTTTACCGGTAAAAAATCCTAGTAGTAAACGCGGGGAGCACTGGCTCCCCGCATTTGAATGAAAACGGCGCCTGACATTAAATATGTCTGAATTCTTTAGGTGAAGTGTGTATACCACAGTGTTCATCTCAACTGAGAAATGAAGCTTTGATCCTCATTCACACACACACACACAGAAGTGCGCAAAATAGACAAGCTCTCCGCTCTAGCATTCCAAAGGTAGCACTTAAAAATTGATTATAAATTTTTAAGTGATATTTTGTTCAGAAAATCTTCCTTTGAGGAATAAACGACGTGCAATTCTAATTACTTGCTATTCAAAAATACACAATCTTTTAAATATATATTTTGCAAAGACAAGAGAGCAAAAAATTGCAAAGACTAAGCTTAAAGTGCGAACTCGAAAACAAAAAGAATGGAACGAACGTCACAGCTTTTATTCATCCAGCGCAGACAGTATACAGTTCGAATAAGAATAGATCGAACAAAAAACCCTCGTTTGATAAAGCTTAGCTTTATGGTTTAAAAGCTAGAATATCTACAAAAATAAAATTACTTTAGCGTGAAAGTACTTTTGCTTTGTAGATTATGAAAAATAAACTGCCAGCTTTAGCTGACTAATTTTTTAGTGGTCTGTAGTGATTATAAGTAGCTTAAAGCAGTTTAACTTTCTTTTTTGTAACACTTTTGCTATCGATTCCTTAAAAGAGTGACAAGGGTGACTGACATGCTTACACATACTATTCCTTAGGCCTTTCCTCAAGAAAATAATCAAATTGTATATTAACCGCAAGTTATATTATTCTCAAGTGTAAAATTCAAGAAGAATACAATAAATGGTTTAGGCTGGTTTGCATCAGGCGAGGACGTTTGTGTGCCTTCTTTTTTTTAGTTAGCCCTCGCACGTATACCACTGCTGGGCAAAGGCCTCAAGGCCTCCCCCTTACTCTCTATACTACTCTATATACTACTATACTACTCTCGGTCCTCGGCCACCCTAGGCCACATGTTTAAATAAATGTCGAGTTCGTCCCTCCATCTCCTTCTCGGCCTTCCTCGCTGTCGCCGACCACCTCCAGGTATCCACTCCGTGGCTATTTTCGCCTAGTGTGCCTTATTAGGTATATAAAATAATGTATGTATTGACATTTTTGTACTATAGACTAGCTAAATGAGTCTTAGTACCGTGCGCGAAAGTGATTAGTTACCTCGTCAATAATATATTATTTTTAAAAACAACACTATTTGTATACTTTGGACAGCATCCAAGGCAATGACCTTGGTTTGTACATCTGAAATCTGATATAGCCAATACAATTACTGTGTGAGAGCAAAAACGAAGAAATACAAATACTTAAACTGTTTAGTGAGACCTTCCTGGTAGTGGTGAAAAAAGACTAACAAAGTGTTAATAATCTCTTTATCAACTTTGAAAGAGTAGAGTACCTACATATTACCTATTATATTACTTATTTGTAAAACATTTATTTAATTACTTATTTCAAAGCAGGGTTCATGGGTAAATGTAATATCTTTAATATCTCACACATCCATATACCTACTAGATGTGCCAGTTTCACCCTCGTTTAGGGTCGTAGCGTGATGTTTAATAATCCATAACCAAGAACAAATCAAAAAGTGGGCTTTCAAATGCATATTTTTTAAATCTGACTGGTAGCTCTAGACATTAGTGCAATTAAATAAAAATAAATTAATAATAAAAACATTTTTATATTTATAACTTATAGCAGCGCTCAGCGGTTTCACCCGCGTAAGTCCCGATTCCGTGGGAATATCGGGATATATGCCTATGCGTTAATCAAGGTCTCCAGCTATCTACATACCAAGTTTCATCGCAATCAGTTCAGTGGTTTTGCGTGAAAGAATAACAAACATCCATTCATCCATCCATCCATCCAAACTTTCACATTTATAATATTAGTGGGATAGTGGGATAACGTAATTATAGTTTTTTTACTATTCATTTATTTTATTTCTTTATTGTTATCCTAAATAAACATTTATGCAATATTTCAGCATAATCGGTTGAGGATAACTGCTTTAAAATTCAGTTGCAAGATTTGACCTGAACAAACATTGCAATTTAAATAAAAGCCAATAAATAAAATTAGGATAGATTACTTTCGTCTCGGTCTGCGTGCAAATGGAAACTGTGGGACAGTGTCATAGGGTATTATGTCGAGAGAGATAGAAGTGTAATATACTCGTATAAATAGCTCAGTTGTGGAATGCATTTCCTGGGACGGCCAGACGCGCTAAGTCGATACCTATTTGAAAGAAGATGGTCAAAGGTATTAAGTTCCGTACCAGTGTTATTATATTTTTTTATGAGTAAGTATATGGTCCCTAGACCGGATTGAGATAGAATTTGGCAGTATATATAGCCTTGCCCTACATAATGTTACAAGGAAAGCATCGTTTTTTTTTCTAGCGTTGCGTTAGTTTATACATTACTATAATAGCATTTTATATGAAGGTTATTTAAAATAATGTATATTGGCCATAACAAAATCCTCTAGACGTTGTGGCCAATATACATTGCCAAAGCCACTGATGAAGTCAGAAACGTTTCTTTTCAGCCACACTTGTGTGGATCGATCTTTATGACCCGGTGCTGATTCTTGCTAAAAGGACCATGCTTGGTTATGGAGCAGGGTGTTGTTAAGAGGATTAACCACCTTAACTGAATCACCTGCAAATTAATTTTTTACAAGCTTCAAAGGACAGCAGCCCTTATGGCTGCTGTCCTTTGAAGCTTATTTGGTATTAAGTAGTGTCATCTTGATGCGTCTACGGGTTCCTGAGAAAAAGGGTTGACAGACAGACGGACAACAAAGTGATCCATGGCAGTCACGTAGCAGAGCGTCACAATCTCTACGTTATTCCTGATAGAAAGTAACTCAATCAGAATGCTGACACTGCATATTATAATACGTGTATGTAGTTGCTAAGACCTGAGATTCCCACTTAATAATATATGAAATTAACTAGTATATAAGATAGGATATTTTGTAAATAAATTATCATTCGATCAACCATATAGCGAGTCGTTATTAACTCCGCAATATGATCCTATTAGGGTTCCTTTTTTCCTTTTGAGGAAAAAAGGAGCCTTAAAAAAGATACTTACAGCTGAAGCTAGAACCTCTTCCTTTTTTAAAGTCGGCTAATAACAAAAACACTCATCACTTTAAACGTCAATGTTGCTTAATTTCAATAAAAATCAACAAACACACTACATGTGCCCTCAACTTCGGAGGGTTTTCACTGATACGGACTTAGTGACAATAGGGTTACCTTGGGAGTTTACCCTTTCAAAATAAAAAGGTTTTTTTTAATCGTTCCATAGATGACAAAAATATTGGTGAACACGTTATGTATGTGTTCACCGATATATTTCGTATTCGTTTTTCCGTATTTCGAAAAAGGTTGTTCCACACGAAGATCCAAAAAACTTCAGAATCAGCTATAGTTTATCTGGATTCTGTACACGTATAAATCTAGGTTATGAAACTTCAAAGTGCTTTAGTTACAAGTATATACGTGTCCAATTGTCCATGGAGACACTGTATAACTCCATCTTTCTTTGGCTAAGAAGCCTGAAGTAGCCTGCGAGTAAAATCGTAGAAAATATATTACTTGTATTGTATTTAATATAAACGCATTAGTTTTATAATTATTTCATTTTTACCCTGGAACATATAAGTTTCAGTGTAATAAAACTTGTTATTTGGTGTATAGCACTAAATTAATCTATACAAGAAGCATTCATACATGTACTGGTAGAAATTGTCACAAACAAATTTAATATTCTCCACCATGAAGGGTAGAATGCAATATTTCAAAACTAAAACTAAATTTCACAAGCTAATTTCACGCTGACGCTGGGTATTAACTGTAAACCCGATGTTTCAGACGTTGACGTACTGTGGCTAGCAGTGGGAAGCCTTTTAGAGGAAAACTAACAAGTACCAACTATTGTTCTTTGAACTTAGCTATCATATTGCTTTGTTGTAGTGACGTCGTTACGTCGACGACGTTAAATGAAAATAAATTAATTTTGTTGGGTTGATATGCTACTAATTAGAAATACCCTTCCATATTTATATAAACTCTCCATGCATGGATTTTCACGATGATGATGGCTTGTGAAAAACGTTTCACGAACACAATGCTTGTCTTTTTTGCTTAAAGTAAAAAATATAAACATTTTCTTATAATATGCTAATATATTCAATGTTGTGAAGGGACTTGATGACGCGTAGAGCGCTCAATTGTATATTTTATTGTTCTTACTTCTTTTATTACAAAATTAATAAAAATCATAAATATTTACTTATCATTGTCCATGTTTCTCTAATACATAAAAACATATTTTATTTCTAAAGCTGAATTGGATACTTCAGAATTTAATCACTTTGGAAGTAAAAAAAAGTTCTTTAATAGAGGACCTGTGGTCAAGCGCGCGATCGTGACATTTTTATGACGTGCGTAATACAGGGATGACGCAAACAAATTTTACCGAAAAGAAGCTAGGTTTACGTCAGTAATAAAAATGCTGATGTCGGATTTTCATCCCGTGAGTATTTTATAGCTTTAATATCGATATTTCAGTGGGTTTCCAATGGCTGGAATCACGGATGCCACTCAGCGTTGCCTGCAAAAAGCACCATTCTTGGAGTTGTATCGAAATATCTTTATCCTTTACAATAGTGATTCTATGTTATCGATATTTGCTACCGATGACTGTTTATATTTCAATAATTTCTTCACTATTTCATGACGTACAGCTTTAGAAATTAGAGTCCTTGTCATATGTTGGTGGCATCCACCAACAATGGTTTAAGTGATCACCTTGGCACTACGCCGCACCGAATGTTGTGGGTTCGAACCCACGCTGGACAAAAATTTGTGTGATCCACAAATAGTTGTCCAGAGTCTGGGAGTTCTTTGTGTCCGTTGTTTGAATGTTTGTAAAGCCCCCGTGACATAGGAATATTCCTAATGCGAGAGTTGTCTTTTTTTAAAGAAAAGAAAGAAAAAGAAAGATAGAATATAAAATAAAAGCTTAAAAGTTTTAACCTTAACTAAGTTTTGAAGGAGATAATTTATAGCCTGGCCTTTACAAGACTGATTCATGCAGGATCGACGACGACCATCTCGGCCTGGTGTACCTCAATCATTTAGGTACACCGGGCCAAAATCGGGCCGTGATCCGTGCCCATCTATCTTAATGGGTCCTTTTAATAAAATTGAAACCCCCACTCTATTTTAAACCAGCCCGCGATCGGGTTGGGAGCGAATCCATCTACTTTACCGGTCACGCTTTTATCAAAATGCAATATTTTACCGCAATATTTATTGGCATACAAGATATAATATATATATCGGAAACTTATAAACATTCTTTGACCATATTTATATTCCAGACCATAGTTGTATTCACTAAGAATCGTTCTTATAACTAAGATTCTTCAACAATAAATTTGATTAACGTAAGACATATTGACAACAGAACAATAATTCGTGAAAAAGCGATCGCGAGGATCAAACCCCACTAAGTAGGTACACTATTGACGTGAACATAATCCTAATACAAGCATATACCTAAAAATAAAAAGATAGTATTTAAAAAAATGGTGCTTGAAAAAGATTGATGCTGAATTTTAATGTTTTAGTCTTTGGCTACTTGTTGTACTGATCCCAATATAATGGTTGCACTGAAGACGTTGTAGCTACTGACATTCATAAGTATTTGACTTAAAGTATTTTTAAATTCATAAAAACGCGTCTCTAATATATTTTACGTAAACATGTAATTTTCTTGAGAAAGATATTTATTCAACTTGTATATAAATAAAAGAAGAGGCCTTTTGGGTATATTTGAATTTATATATATTTAATACAAGCTTGTATCTCACAATTAGCATTTATGTCAAGTTTTTAGAGATTTCTGGTCAAAAGTTTGTTTACTGTCCCAAACGGTTGTTTATGCAATTGGACCATCCGCAGCTCCTCATTTCCACTGCTGGATTTTCAAATTCTAATAAAGTTTTCATTACAAAAGTTTTTATTTTGGATGACCTGTTTGTCTGGGTAGACTTTACGACACATTTAAAATGACAAGTAAATTAAAGACCTTCATTTTTTTTTTAATATTTAAATATTGAGCCTTTAAGCCTGTACTATTAAGTATTCTTTTTATGGTATACTTTTACGGGCAAACCTGATGATAAATGACTACCGCCGATCATGGACTCCTGCAACTCAAAGAGTCACAAATGCGTTGCCGGCCTTTATGGTGTGAGTAAGGGAAAGGTTGAAGAGGGTGGGGGGGAAGGGTAAGGGCCTCCGGTTACCTCACTCACTTAGCGAAAAGCAAAGCAATCAATGCTTCATTGCGTGTTTTCTATGAGGCCGTGGTATCACTCCAGTTGCGCCGGCCCATACGTGTCGAAGCATGGTTCTTTTTATTAAAAAATCAGCGACACCCGAGTTCTGATGGGTGTTTTTTCCAGAGGCAGAGGCGTATTAAACACCCACATTTTGACAACAAAAATCTGATCCCACTCACGTTATTACGTAATATGGGGCAAGCCTATTGCCATCAATTTTTTTTCAAAGCACTTTGGTTATTAAAGAAAGAGGAAAATTAGTTGTATAATGAAATGGAAATGTTACGTACATTTGGATTGGGAAGTATGAGCAATAACTCGAGCAGTTCTGAATCGCATACCTGTAACTCAAACCGGCTGCTGCCAGGAAATCTGAGCTCAGTTGCATGTTTTTTAGAGGTTTGATTTTTAAATTAACCACATTGGTTATAGTGATTGTTAATTTTACAGTTTTGACAGTTAATTGGTGATCAGTACTTCTTGTCATTTCACCATGAATAGACTTCCTTCAGAAAAATGGTTCAAATTGTGCAAATTTATTTTGAGAATCATGGTTCAGTTCGCTAACCTTATCGTGCACTACGTCCATTTCCCGGTTGACATAATCATCAGTTATTCGGAGAACGATAGATCGTTATTGTAAAATGGACATTCTAGTTGATGATACGCATCCACAAAGACGCCATACAGTGCGCGGAGGACCCGAATGACTCGATTCGGCATCATGCCCAACAATTCGAGCTATGCCGGTCCACTTTGTGGAAGTAGTATAACCATATTCTTCTTGAGAGGGAGGGGGGAAGGGGTGAGCTAGGGTTGCCAAGGTTCAAGTAACAGCATAGTCTTGCAGGTATTTGTAGGCATCGTTAACTGTTCGCCAATGGCTGTTTACCAGCTCCATTGCGTAAAGAAAAGATACAAAAGAAAATCATATTACCTTGAATAGATTGAGTAGTATTTATCTACCAATTAACCGAGGGGATGATATAAATGATCCCTAATTGAAATCAGAGCATTCGTGTTTGTATTTTTCGCCTGAATCTTATTAATATGCCGGGGATCTGAGGATTGGTATAATAAATGCTTGTTCCTCATGGCATTTAGAAGAAAGCAAATAAAATGGTTGGTTAACATTAAACTCGGTTCTATCTATAGACTTGTTGACAATTGTATGAAACTCTATGCTCTACCCTCAACTCGATTCTCCTACGTAATGATTCTCATAGAAATATAGATAGATGTACTAGCTCCTGCGGCTTCGTCTGCGTAGAATTTGTACAGATGTGATGAATTTTTATATGTCTAAACTGGAGAAATGATTGGTGTACCATACCTTCTTTGTTCCCTATTTCAACATCTTAAATTTTTATTTTTGTGACAAAAAGTAGCCTATGTCTTTATATAAGACCCCTATTCCCTATCTGTATACCATAATTATTCAAATCAGTCAGTGGGTCAGTGGTTTAGGAAAACGTAATAGACGGGCAGAAAGAGTTACTTTTGCATTTGACGTTAATACTAGGATAAATGGAGTCAGTCAGTCCATTGGAAGGAAGTTATCTATATATAATAATATATAGTTGATATACATTATACATATAATATCATCTTAAGAATAATAGCTATTGGACCTTGCTACGGCACGACAAAGAAATTCATGTCTTTAAAACAACATTGCGAAAAAAGAAAGAAAAGTAGCAGTAATCAACTATAAAATGCGAATCGTAAACATCCCAAGGCCCTGGCTACTATATGATGAGTAATGACAGAAGAAGGGATGGGTAATGGTAGATATTGCTCATCCGCAGTAGGAACTGGGGACTACTTACTCGACGATGTCCAAACAACAAATCTGCTTACAGATAGAAAGCAATATAATGATTTGCATTTTGTGTATTTTCGTTAGAAAATTATTTTTTCACATTCCGGTTATAGTTAAACTTACATATCTGTAAAAATAAATTTGGTGTATCTATGTACACTCACGCTACACTCGCAACTTTTTTTACAATATTTTTTTTTAAGTTTTGATGTTTTTACATAATTTTTTTTTAATAATTTTATTATGAAAACTTTTTAAGTACTAAAGCTGAAGAAAAGAGCATACTTTAATATTCATTATTATTTTATTTTTCAGTATTTAGTCTAACAACCTTCAACGAAATATCCGTTTATTCATAAATGAGGCACCTCCTGCCAATTACGATATTCAAAAACTTCCAACGGTGTTTAAGGGTATTTGTCATAATTGATAGGGTCAATAACCCTATCAATTATGACAGGTAACGGCCAAAATTTACGGAAATGTATCGATCGTTGCTTGCTCTCCGAAAAAGGTGACTTTTTGTTAAACATGACTCTGAAATGGGATTTTATATGACAGAGTTTGACAAGCAAAATGATGAGTGGTTTGTGTGGAACCCTGGCTTCACTTGTGATCGATGCGTTTATCATATCCTTTACGAGTCTAACACGAATGCAATACTTTGTTTTATAGTCCGAGGGTGACATCTGGAGTTGAAGGGGGCGGAGGCATGGCATCATCATACGCGCATAATTATGTCAGAAACTATACTTTGGGAAAAGAAAGCAATCAAGCCTGTAATACAATGGCAAGCCATACGAGATCAACGGTCATCGCCAGAAAAATAAAGACCGTAGGTAAGTGCACGCATTCTACAAACACGAAAATAGTTTAGAGTCTCGTCTAAACGATCGATCTAAACGGCTACTTAGGTACTATTTTTCTATTTTGTGTGGTTAATACTTACAAGTGGTATCCAATATACCTAAGACACACAATTGCTTGAGTCTGTTATACATTCTATGTTCTTTTCAGAGGGTTACCATGTTTATTTCTTGAGTTTATCCTTACTTACAAAGAATAATAAATAATAATAAATAAATTGTTTATTGCAACAAAAGATACATAGTGGTAAAACTTATAAATAACTAATTACTTACAAAGAAGAAACAGACTTTATTTGTTCTTAGTGTGTATCTGATATTATTTTTGGCTTTGAAGTACATCTACGGCTGGATCTATGATCGACGCCTTTTCCATCCAAATAATATACGTATGTATGTATTACAACATGTTAACCAGAATTACTTGTTTGAAGGTTTTTTTTTTTATGGTATAGGGGGCAAACGAGCAGACGGGTCACCTGATGTTAAATGACTACCGCCGCCCATGGGCACCTGTAACTCGAGAGTCACAAGTGCGTTGCCGCCCTTTAAGGTGGGAGTAGGAGCAGAGGGGGAGGGGAGGAAAAGTGGGAAGAGGGGAGATGGGGGAGAGCGGAAGGACGCGAATAAGGGAGAGGGAAGGGTTAAGGCCTCCGGTAACCTCAATCACGCGGCGAAATGCAATGCAAGCATTGCTTCACTGCCGGTTGTCTGTGAGGCCGTGGTATCGAGCGGAGTCGAGCCGGCCCATACGTGCCGAAGCATGGCTCTCCCACGTAAAATGGCATTATTATTTGAAAAATAACGTAATTTATTCCATTTAACACCTAATTTACATTATTTAAATTAATTTAGTAATGTGGCTCTAATAACATTTATATTGCCGAATCAATTTTCATAATTGCTGCTTCAATTGACAATATCGGAATTGAATGTCTGCTAATTGGTTTATTACGTTGGAGTTCAATTAAATTAGCACTCATGTTAGCTCAATATAAGTACACAGTGAAATTTAATATAACTGTTTAAAAGGCGTTAAAATGATCCATTGATTTGTTTTATGGTTCCGTACCTCAAAAGGAAATAGAAACCCTTATAGGATCACTTTGTTGGCCGTCTATCTGTCAAGACCCCTTTTCTAAGGAAGGCGTCTGTGGCTCCTTGAAACTGTAAAAAAAAACTTTTAAGCCAACGCAATCAAGAGATACGGTCATTTATATTTTAACCAATTTTAACACATAGCAGGTGAATCACAATCTATAAGGTAATTCCCTTTGTCCTAGAATCATGACATTTGGCGGGAAAATCCGAAAGTTATTATTTTGTGGTTACTTCACAATTTTTTTGCGATTACAAACTTACATTTTACGCTTGGAAAATTTACTGTGACGTATATCGATGTACGGGGACTAGTTTTAGAACGGTAAAGTTAAGTCTGTCTTTCGGAAAAAATGGGCAATAAGCTTCGAAAATCGATTGCCGAGATGGAAGAACTATCTACATACCACGGGTTTCTACACGATAAAAAAAAAGGTCATCCTGCCTACCAGCAGAAAAATAGTATTACAATAATAAACACGAGTATGACACTCAGCGAGTCCCACAGAAACTTAAGTAGTCTTGGATCCTGCAAGATTTACTAGAGGTGGATTGGCGGAATTGGGTGATGATAAATCCACTTGTCTTTAGGAAAGTTTTAGTAAAAGAGCAAAAATAAGCATATTACTGTGACCAGTAACAAATTGTCAATATAGCGATCTGTACCAGGCAATGCTGAACTAGATCCCGTTTCGGTGCCGTCGCGAGATATACTTTCTTAAAGTTTTTTATTTCTCATCTGCTGTGAATTCTTATTTTGTATTTTTTTCTACTTGTATATTTAACATTGTCTTGTCGTACTATTTTTTTTTCTTTCATTAACTATGCTATTTAAACGCTCAAGAAACTAGTAGCTAATGTAGATAGGATCCTGGTTTCCTAAGATTTTTTTAAGAACAACGTATCGATTCCACCGTCATCTACCGGACTGTAACCGGACTTCATTACAGGTAAGATAAGTTCTATACTCGCTGTCCTATACGCCTCTTATAAAATAGAATAGCCACGCAAGAAGTTAGCTTTTCTGTACAGCTTGATAGTAGCTTTATTGGTCCATACGGGTACATTATACACATACAACCCATATAACAACACATACAACCCATATATTACACATACAACCCATATCAGTAGCCCTCAAAATAATCTTAAACATATTAAAATCTTTGACAAACAGCATTAATTCTTTTTTATTGGACTATGTGGAACAGAGGTAAATATTTTTTTAAACAGAAATCCATGTGTGATCCAGAAATGAACGTGTCAGCAATATAGCTTAACTAAGTTCTATTATGTCCATTATTTATCTTTTATCTAAGCCGCTTAATAACCGTAACAGCAAACAACGAAAGTAGCAAATAAACGTACGGTGCAATAGAATTGGTGTTAATTAGTAATTAAAAGGTGCGCGGGCTTCCAATTATTTTGTTATTTTATGTGGATTGCTTTAAATTACGTGTGTGGGAAGGGCCAGTATATTTTCGAATAAATCGATCAGAGAACAGTGTCAACTCAAATGTAGCTTTCCCTCTTGAGAAGTACAGTTGTATTCTGTTGTTCTGTTGATTTACTAACCAAGACGCCAGAGAACCAAGCTTCAATTTTTTTCTAAAATAAGTTGGCACAACAGTAAACGGCCAACCTAATAGTAAGCGATCTCACAGAGCAACATTCAGTGGTATCCACTCGCGAGTTCCTTGTTATCAATCCCATAAAACTTTGATGACCCTGTCCACCAGAAACACATATTCATTTATTCGAACAGAAATCTACTGGCCCGTACAGAAGTACTTAATTGTCATAGTGTAGTGTAGTATATATTTTTAGTGACGTTGCCTAATTATAAAAATAATTTATCAACCTCGTAATGGCCTAAAAGGTCTGAACTTGTCATCAGTGCACTTGTAGCTTTCATAAATTTATTTAATTACCATGTTTAAAATGGTTTTAACGCAGTCCATAATTACTAGTTGTAGTTTATAGGGCAGTAAAGTACTATAGTCGTACCGTTCCTTTGAACCACAGATTCGAGTATTAAAACTCACAAATTGGCTAACAAAGCGCACACTTCAATGAGCCAACGGTGTTATTGGCGTGATTTAACAAAGCAATATTTTTCTGTGGTAATATTGTACAAATTAAATTCCTTCGCTTTTTAGAAAGTACCTATTTAAACTAAGTAGGTGCACATTCACAATATCTCACTTTATTTATTTATAGAACACTTTATAGAGCGACATACATGGAAATAAGCTATTACAAATTTTATTAATTAGCTTTTGAAGTAAAAACTTCTTTAGCGGTGTTGTGCACTTTTTGGGATGGGTAAAAAATGTAAACTCGCGTCAAGACACGAGACCTGACCGAAAATTCGTAAGACGGAGTCGAGTCTATTATATTTAAAAAAAAATTTTTACGCCATCTGTGGATTCTGCGCGATACTACTGTAGTTTGATATATACTAATACTAGCAACCCGCCCCGGCTTCACACGGATACAAATTATACACCTAAACCTTCCTCATGAATCACTCTGTGTATTAGTGAAAACCGCATGAAAATCCGTTCAGTAGTTTTTCAGTTTATCGCGAATAGACAGACAGACGCGGCGGGGGACTTTGTTTTATAATACGAGGGGTGATCAAAAAGTAATGATAAACGGGTATTTCTAATAAAGATAAAAATCCAAAAAAAATTGTTTTCACTTCTTCGGTCCTTCACTACTTCCCACCTAAAAAATTGTATAAATAGGACATCATTTGGAGGAGCTACATTCATTTGAATACCAGCAGTCGGAGCGACAACACGAAAATGGAGAAACACGAAGTGAGATGCGTCATCAAGTACCTCTGTTTGAAAAAAATGTCTACCAAAGAGATACACGCTGATTTGGTGGAGACACTGGGGGACTCTGCTCCTCCATATTCTACGGTGGCACGGTGGTGCAAAGAGTTTAAGCTGGGTAGAACATCCACAGAAGATGAACATCGCGAGGGACGCCCAACCTCGTCCCTCACTGAGGAAATCGTGAAAAAAGTCGAAGATATCGTATTAGCAGACCGAAGAGTAACCATCAGACATTTAGCTGAGGTCACAGGGATCTCATATGGCAGCATCCAAAGCATTTTGACCGGCAAAATGAATATGAAGAAGGTCTCCGCGCGTTGGGTACCGAGAATGTTAACGGACGAACAAAAGAAAAAGCGAGTTGACATTTCAAGAGCCAATCTTGCAAAGTTCCAGGCTGACCAAGAAAATTTTTTGTCTCGATTTGTGACCATGGACGAAACATGGATCCATCATTTTGATCCTGAGACCAAACAACAATCGATGACTTGGAAAAGGCCATCCTCACCGACGCCGAAGAAGTTCAAAGTCTCGAGCTCGGCGGGCAAGGTTATGGCGTCCGTTTTTTGGGATGCTGAGGGAATCATAATGGTTGATTACCTGGAAAAGGGAGCTACTATAACGGGCTCCTACTACGCTGATCAAATAAGACGACTGCGAGAAGCCATAAAGGAAAAAAGACGGGGCAAACTCCGAGCGAAAGTCCTGTTTCATCAGGACAACGCACCTGCACACAAAGCCGAAGTTGCGACGGCTGCCATTCGAGAAGCAGGCTTCGAACTGGTCGAACACCCACCCTATTCTCCAGATTTAGCCCCCAGCGACTTTTATTTGTTTCCTCGGCTCAAGGAACACCTCAGGGGCAAGAAATTTGAGGATGATAGCGAGGTTATGGCTGCTGTAGAGGCATTTTGGGAGAGCCAAGATAAAGATTTTTTTTTAAAGGGTATTTTAGGCTTAGAGAAACGTTGGACTAAATGTATCGACTTGTTAGGAGACTATGTAGAAAAATAAATTAAATTTAAACTAGAATCGTTGTTTTATTATACTCATTATCATTACAGTTTTTTTATAAATTACATACTAATTTAAAGATAAAGATAATACTTTTTAAACTTTACTTTACTTTACTTTTTAAATAGCACTAATAGTGGAGTACTATTTTTTTTTCTTTTAATAAGTAAGCTTGACAGAGTGCAAGAATGGGATAAGGTTACCAAGACACTAATAACACTACTGGTGCACTTTTTTTTCTAACTCATACAGCTACAAGGTTTATTGCTAAATCGCTGTTTTCTAAGATTTAATTCTACGAAGAGTATGATAGAAACAGTCTCACAACCACTGATATAAACTATGAAAAACACTAACAGTAACTGCCAAGTTGTTCGTAACTCTATCCGCACCCAAGTCAATAGTTCTTCACTTATTCCTGCCCTTTTATAACCCCACTATTCATTAATATTTAGCAATCGACGATAATGTCTATTATTTTTTTATGGGTGATTACGAACACATATAGAAAGATGAAGTGTTGTATAGATACATGAGGTGTCGGGGAATTATGACCAGCCCCCCAAATACTGGCTTACTGTGTAGAACGAGACCACTTAACCACCTTAACTTATTTTTATTAAATCGTGAACTGTGTTATCATCTATTATAGTTTTAATAAAATAAATAAGAGTTTTTGATGTGGCGACAACAAGTATTTAATCTTCAAATAAAAAGGCATTTGTTGACGTATAATACATACGTTTACGATATCAAAAGTTATAGTCAACTTAAAATTTCCCTCCACATTTTTTTACGTACTAAATGTAATTATCATGTCTCACTCGATCGATCGAAACGTCGGGTAATCAAAAAGGTATTGTACCTTTTAAATATTATCGTGATTAAGTCCCGAGTTACACATCTAATACTTTATCAAAAAAAAAATTTAATTTATATTTTACCTTCGAAATTTATTTATATATTACATGAAAGAAACTTTGGTACGGCACATAACAATGGTTGGAATTTCACTTTGGTTATCATAAAGCCCCTAAGATACTACTAAAGAGACATTATTTATTTCTTGTGTGACAAAAAGTAGCCAACTACTCTAATACCTTTAACATGATGTCATAATGTTAATATCAGTATAATATTTATAATGTATAGTTTCGTTCCATTTTGGCCTTGTCACTTGCCATCGCAGTGACAGTCATTAACACATTAGAGTGTCAGCTAACGGAACTTACATTAAGGCATTTCTAACCCCCTTTTATCGACACAATGAGACTGAAAATAGAACATGTTTTACAATTATTAGACTGGAAGGTAGCTAGCGGTATACATATCTTAGTCATTTGAGTACGTTAGTGTCACTAATGAGCTATATAATAAATACAAAACATGTTGAAAACGAGTTTCCTTGCAGTTTCTTGCCTGTCCTCCCCCATAGGACCTATGTATTGCAATCGACAACGGGGTTCATTAAAAAAAATATTATTAGATGTAAATAATTTTTAATTTTCATTTTTGATGTGGTGGGATTCTCAAATTGAACAATAATATGCGATTTACAGTCACAGTGTGTCTGTCTACTTGTATACTTGGTGATCGATATTAAACCATTACAAAGTAACTAGTGGTACAAGTATAATTAGTTAGTGAGACAGTTGTTTTAATGCATAATAATTATAGTTCAGTAAAACTAAAAAAACACGCTTTAAAAGCGAACTTAATTAAACGGTAAACTGTCCATCTTAATCTTATCTTATGTTAACCATATGAGCCCAGACTCGAGGGGTTTAGTAGTAGCCACTGAAGTGTTCCATTAACCACCTCCTGGTCCCATCGTCACATCATCTCCAAGATACCAAATTATAGTATTGTCTACTGACTACTACTACTAAAAAGAATACATATATGTATATATGTATACATATACATACAAAGTTTGATTTGGGTACGACAATTAGAAGTAAGTTAAAATTTATTTCTTAGTTAGTTAGTTCAAACTTTCAAAGTGAAGCTAATAATACTGTGTTAAAAAGAAAGATAAGAAGATAAAGGAATATTTGTCGTAGTTCGTGTCGTAGTCAGGGTGTCAGGCCCTGAAACTTGTAGCCTAAGTAAAACTTTGTAGCTTTATTAATTATGAATACTTTTCAAAGAACTTGTTATTCTAGAATAAATAAACGTGCCAAGATTAATTTATTCAAAGAAATACTTAATTGATTACAAAAAACGAGGTAGGCATTAAATTTCAAACTATCCAATCTTGTAAAAAAACCGCAAGCAAAAAGCACTTTTGACGTGTCAGTTTATTTTTATTGATGTGTTGTCAAAGATTATTGGGAGTAAGTAGTTAGCGTTTATAGGCACCGCACCTCATGGTAACCGCTTACTCTCAAACGAGACGTGTAGATAAAGCTTTTCCTTCTTAGATCCATTTAAGATTTTTGTAACTGTTCATAATTTGATTTTTAGGTTTTTAAGATTAAGTAATTTTTGTAATTAATACTGGTCTTATATTGCACACGATTAAAATATTTTTTACAAAGTACTAATATTTGTGTTAAAAGGAAAAACAGAGCCCTTTATGTGGTCGTGTAAGACTGTGAAAGTAATGATGAGTTACTTCGCCGAGGGCAACGAACACTGCAGAATGACAAATAGCGTTCGGAAAGATTCTTTACAATTTCCAAGAAAAACACTTAGTTTGTCGATTTTTAAAGCGGAAATAAGATTTTAACAGATTTCACAAAAAGTTTGTAAAACCACGCAAAATTACTTCCGTTTTCGTTAAGCTACTGCGATACTCGGACTTTATCGTATTTAGACTTTTTTACGGGTCGGACGGGTCACCTGATGGTAAGTGACTACCGTCGCCCATGGACACACCAACTCAAGAGTCACAAATATTGCCGGCCTTTGAGATGGGAGTACGCTCTTTTCTTGAAGGTTTGAAGCTCGTATCGACTTAACAAACGATGATATTACGTTGAAAGCTGTGTGTAAGTAGTAATTGCACATTAAAATAATTAATGAGAATTAAGCTATTAAATGGTGGAAACAAGGAACAATTGGGTCACCCTAGTGATTATAACAACAAATTACCGACTTTCGGAATTTTTTCTTGTGCTGTCAGATCTTGCTTTTTACCATATTTCATGATTCTAGGTCAAGGGGAGGTACTCTATAGGTTTTGATTTACCTGCGAAATGTTCAAATTTGGTCAAATCTTAGACTTAAGTGGCCGTATCTTTTGATTGCGTTGACTGGGAAGCTTGTTTTTTTTAAATTGAAACTGTAAAAAAAACAAGCTTGTCAGTGCCCAATTATTTTTAAAGTCCCTTTGGAATGAAACTTGTTTCAGTTAGAACATATTTTATAACTTAATCTTTGTGCAGTCCAGGATAATTTTTAACTTTTTAAGCTGCCGAAATGCTACTAGTGCTGTCTTGCATTTTGACCGACTGGTCCAGTAAGACTAGTCAGGCGATGCCAACTCGAACAGAATTCTGCTGACTACTAAGTTTTGTAACCATTTTTTAAAGTTCCATATAATCAGCCATGAAAGCCCATGTTTACAAGCTTTTATTTTATTTGGTAAAAAGAAAGTATAAGTGCATTCACATAGTTACATACATAACAATGGCACTTTGGTTAGAATGACGCTAAGGGTACTGAAGCTGCATTCGAAACTAGGCTGAAACCTATATTTTGGAAAACAGTGTTCAGACGTGGCTATTTTATACATATAAATCAAATGACGTGAATGTCGCTGTGTAGATAGCCAGATACTGACATAAAAGGTGCTAAATGGGGATTTACTCAAGCGTCGTTGGGGCCTATTGGATCTTAAAGATTGGATGGTAGTGAGAAAACAAGTTTATACGATTTATCCCTTTCACCGGTGTCGTCTACAAGTTTTCAAAGATGTAAAAAAATTGTAAAACGGAGAGACGTGAGCGCGTCAGATATTAAAAGTGTAAACATCCCACATGTCTCTGATAACGTAGGTAGGTTAATCTGCCGATTTTCATAGTGGCCGTATGAAAGGGTAGAAAATGAGAAAAAAAATTTATTCGAGCGCGTCAAAATTTCAAGGATATGTTAAGTAAACTAGAAAAAAAAACCATTTAAGAATGACGATTCGGACGTGACGCAAGCTTTGTGGCGGCTTTTTTAAAATGCAAAGAAATATCGCCATTTTGAAATACTCAAGCGCGTCAGATTATCATTCAGACGATTCAGCTTAATGTCCTAGATAAGCTGATCAATAATCTGACGATTATTTGGAGGGATTTTCTTAATATGATGCTTTGAAAAAAAAAATACATGTATATTTATTATTAAATGTATCAAATAAAATTCATGGAAAATAGTATGAAAATACAAAAAGACTTAACTATCTAGATAAAATCTCTCACACATTCCTCACACTATACTCTGTTCATTCATTTTTGTCGACCGCCGTCGTCACCGGGACGTTAGCAGGAACGTCGGTACTTCGAGTCGAGTTAAATATGACGTGACGGCGATCGTGTAAACCGATCACCATTATTTACTTAGCTCATCTTGTTAAGAGCAACCACGAGATAGTGTTGTTTGCGGATGATGATTTACTTTGAAGACGTAAATGATGCTATTTTGAAAGTGGTTCGCTGGTTAAACGTTAACAACTTTCTTTTTAATGCAGAATTAATACTAAATGTATTCGACTACTACTCCAAACGTTATACAGGCGAAAAACATTATAATGGTTCAAGAATACGAGTTGGAACTTGTGGATACCATGAAAATCTTAGGCATTGCTCTTGATTCGAAGCTTCAATGAGGCTTGCATATTGATAAAGTATCAAATAGACTCAGATCAGCAGCATTCGCAGTTAGAAAAATTCATGAACTGACTGATATTGACACAGCCAGATTTTAGTCTATTTTAGTTATTTTTATAGTAAAATGACGTATAAAACTATCTTCGTGGTGCAGAAGAGGGTTATCTGAGCAATTTATAACTCAGGTAACTGTGATTTCCTAGGCAGAAATTTAAAGAACTAAATATCCTGACGGCTGCATGTCAGTATATTTATAAAACCTGTTTTACCTTCATAAAAACAAAGATCAGTTCTGTAAAAAAAGCGATATACATTATTTTTACACACGTACAAAAAATAAACTTGCCAAGTTTCATTTTTATAGGTTAAGTAGTTTTCCAGATTTCGTGATTAGTCAGTAGATGAGTGAGTGGATATCTTTTCGCTTTTATATATGTATCTACTATTTACCAGATAGTTAAGTCTTTTTGTATTTTCATACTATTTTCCATCTGTCTGAAATTTCTATAACGCGTGTAAGTTGTTTTAACGTCATAATTTCTGGTGATTTTTCACCAAGCATAACATGATCTCTTGAGTCAGTACCTAGGACTGACTCAAGAGGAAAGTTATCCTCAACGGTCAATGGTACAGACACGAAACTGTGTGTGAAACTATATACGCACTGAATTACGATAGTTTATTCTAAAGTTCACAATGGCCTATAAATTATATATATAATTTGTTTTAAATATGAATTAATTGTACATTTACTCTGACACCTCTTTTTTATAATTTGCAATGACTCTATCAAGTAAACATTCAGTTTTATCAACCTAATCCAATGAAGTGGTCGCTACTTCTTTATTGTTTATTAACTTATAAAAGTTTAGAAAAGGTTCCAGTGTTCACTCCGTTTTTATTTTCATATACATATAAAATTGTAAAATAACACCAAATAAATCGCAATAGTATCCGTTAAAAATAGTTTTATTTCAATACATAAAAAAGTTGAAAGTCGCATCGCCCTATTTTTTTTATGATTACTTCTGGAGTCATGCATTACATACTTACCAAGCTGGCAGAGTGATCACGACAGTCGAGTCTGGAACAAAAGAAAAAGTAACACTGAAATTGGTCGTCAACAAAAGTTAGAAGATTATAGCACTTCGTTGGCACTTTCTGGTTTTTGTTACACTAGTTAGTATTAGTAAAATGTAGGGCACGCCACAATTGTGGCGGTAAGACCCGTCATGGAGAATTGGCTAGAGAGGCGACATGGCAGCCTCTCCTACCGGCTGACGCAGATACTCACTGGACACGGCTGTTTCGGTAAGTACCTGTGTCGTATAGGCCGGGAGCCAACGTCTGCGTGCCACCACTGCGGAGGCAGTCGCTAGGACACTGCACTCCACACCTTAGGGGAGTGCTCAGCGTAGATGCAACAGCGCCACGACCTCGCGACGGCTATCGGTGTGGAAAGCCTCTCGCTGGAGACCATGGTTCTGTCCATGGTCCAAAGTGAGAGTGCGTGGAATTCCGCAGCCTCATTTTGCGAGGAAGTGATGATAGCTAAAGAGGCGGCGGAAAGGGTACGGGAGAGAACGAGTACTCTCCCGTCCCGCAGTAGAGGCACCAGGCGCCGGAGAGCGCAGAACGACCTCCGGCCTCCATGAGCGCTGGCCTGGGGGTGACGGATGGGGCGGTCCGTTATCCTGGCAGAAGCAGGCCTGAAACGGCGGCGCGACGTGTTCCGAGCGCACGTCTCCAAATCGGAGGGGGGCAAGGCCCCCCGTACACCACGGTGTGGCCGCCTGTTGATCAAGAGGCGGCCAAGGTCTGCAGGGGTTCCCGGAGGCTTCCTTCTTAGGGTATCCCGGGTCCCTTGCAATAGACCCACTTGTGACGGAACACCGTGTAGTTTTAGTCGGTTCGATTCCGACATACCACCTCACCGTTAGCTCCGGTGAGGTGATGACCCGTGGGGGTTTCCACATGAAAAAAAAAAGTATTAGTAAAATGTAAAACTTTCTTATTGATTAAATAAATAAAATTAAAAAATGCCCGCAATGGACAAAACCGACATTTTTCGATTTTATACACAAATATTTATATTGTTGAGTGGTAATTGAGATAGTTACAATTTTCTAAATACTTTGTGTATTAACAGGAACCACATACAAAATTGTAGCCAGAGAAACCAGGGTCTGTTGAAAAAAAATATTATTCCTGCAGTACACACGTTTTTTCGTATATTAATGGTATATCTTCGCTCGTATAAAAGAAATTTTCCATTATTCGGGACCAGTACTTTTTCCTAGATGAAAGGTGCTCTAAGTTTTTTACTGTATCCCTGGAAATGTGTATGCAAAACTTCATAATGATTGATTGAGTTGTTAAGGTGTGAAAGCATAACAAACAAACTCGCTTTTGCAATTATCTTCTCCATTGTACAGAATGAGAGGCGTAGAAAGGACGGTGTCTGTGTAATTAAACCATACAGAACAGCTGTTGCGACTAGAAGTTTTTCAATAAACAATGTCGCCTTTATAGCCGTATCAAAAAAGCCATTTGCACTTATCCACTACCAATAATGGAATGTAAACTGTCCTAAAAACGCTGGTTCCTGACTTTGAACTTTCAGGAAATCGAAAACCACTAGTATTAGTGTTACATTAGAGGTAAACAGGATGAAAGCTGTTGCCACCTGAATTTCATTTTATTGAGATGCTCCAAAAGCTAACGTACAAACAAATAAAAAATCACTCAGTGATACCGTTGAAGGTTTGAACCTATTAAACATAGAAATCATTCAAGGTGCACATCAGTTACAAAATCTACTGTTAAAAATAATTCGTGACTCGTGACGTGGATTAAGAGGCTAGAATAGCAGTTGAACGAACCAAAATAATAGTATAGGCTAAAGTACCGCTGACAAGGCCGACCAGGCACCCCAAGCAGCACCCGTTCACGAGTATGACGCATGGACCAGCCATCATCTCCTTCGCCATATCAGAGGGAAAGAAACGACCCGCCCCATGACGAGGATATGGGGTCCTTATCAGTTTCTACTTAGAGTCTACTTAGAGAGTCGATAGAGGTGCGTCAACACAGGAGACAACACGGTTCCGCAGCGCTTCAAAACCACTGCGGATCTATCTCCTTACCAAATTTTATTACGATCCGTTCAGCCTGAAAAGGTAACAAACAAAGAGAGTTATATATTAGTTATACTCGTACACCGTATACTTTAATGTTTTTTTTTATGGTATAGGGGGCAAACGAGCAGACGGGTCACCTGATGGTGAATGACTACCGCCGCTCATGGCACCTGTAACTCAAAAGTCACAAGTGCGTTGCCGCCCTTTAAGATGGGAGTGGGGGAAGAAGGGGAGAGTGGGAAGAGGGGAGAGGGGCATTAGAGGGGAGGAGAGGGGGGAGAGGGGAGGGAATAGGGGAGAGGGAAGGGTTAGGGCCTCCGGTAACCTCACTCACGCGGTGAAAGACAATGCAAGCATTGCTTCACTGCCGGTTTTCTGTGAGGCCGTGGTATCGAGCGGAGTCGAGCCGGCCCAAACGTGCCAAAGCATGGCTCTCCCACGTTAAAATATATGTTTCTGTGGCTTTACCATTAGACATGTAATGTACATGTAAATTTTTAATTTAGTACTTGGGCTTGGCTTTGTTTATGAGTTTTTGCTCACTATGTGTCTTTGAGTTTAAAGTAAGTGCTCTCAAACTAATTGGCTAATTAGTGAAAAGAAATGGAAACCCAAAATCCAACAAATATTACCAAGATATTTTTATCACATCTTAACTTGAAAGAAAAACTTTACATAAATGCTTCAAGTATCTAATTACGAGTAAATCAGAGATGCGTTGATAATGTATCCATTGGTCCAAGATCCAGATGCAGAATTAGTGCGCTCATCGAGTATTTGCTAAAAACCAAATGTTTACGCATATTTATGATTAGGAGAATATATATCTACCAGGCTGCCTATCAAAATGTGGCCGCTAGTATTTTTAATTAAATTATTGTTAATTGATTTTTCGGAAAAAAATCATTCACTTGTTTTTTAAATAAAATTTCGTTCACTTCAAGACAATATGTATAAAGACCCTGAAAAATCACAGTTGCCGTTGCGCCCTTGGCCGCACCTCTTCGCAGCCAGGTGTAAACAGGTATGATTTTGACACATTTATACGTTCATAACGTACATTTATTCATATATATATATATATATCAAATTAAAGCAATTTTTTTTCTGTTTTTTTTTTATATTATGATATACGGCTGCTTAATTAAATTTGGCGGCAAATAACGGCTGCGGACTATTAAAGATGGTAAATATTTAAGGTAGAATGAAAGAGAGTTAGCGCGTAACATCACTAGTCAGACGAGGATAGCGATTGCTAGCTATTCGACATTTCACAGGGATTTCCTTCTAAGGGTACACCTGAGGCCCTGGTAGTATGGACTGTGATGGAACACCGTGTGGTTTTAGTCGGTTCGAGTCCGACATACCACCCTACCGCTTAGCCCAGGTGGGGTGATGACCCGTGGGGGTTTCCACACGTAAAAAAAAAAAAAAAAAGCTATTCGACATTTAGAATGCTAGTGTTCTCAACCACCCGGTGCAAACATTAGTAGGGACGACTTAATAAATACTCCAAAAGAAATATCTCCCTTTTCAAAATGACTTGCTTAATAAAAAATGTATACTTGAATAATTATTGTCTTTATACCTCGAATAGAACTTGAAATTAATATTTTTATAAGAAGGAACTTCGTTCCCCTATTTGGTGTCCCAACACACCACAAAGTTTCTTTTTTGGGCGTAATACCATCTAACGACATATTGCTTAACACAAATACACAAAGTAGATATGTACTTGTACAATGAGCGGCCTTATCGTTAAGAGTTGATTTCTTACGGGCAACCTTTGGACGGACCACATCTATATGTGTTATATAAAAATTAATCCCTAGTCCCCTTGGTCACGGCATCACGTGTGAACGGCTGGACCGATTTCGCTAATTCAGGAGTCATTCACGAGAAGGTTCTCATGAAAAAAAAAATCTGGACGGAAAATTAGAAAACTTAACGAGGGTCTTACGCGGATGCAACCGCGGGGCGCAGCTAATAGATAAAAGAATAAGGGGTAGTTTTGGTGTAAGATAGAAGTATCATGTTATAAAACTAGGTACTCATCCTCCCTGCCTTTTTCCCAACTAAGTTGGGGTCGGCTTTCAGTCTAACCACGATACGGCCGAACTTCGATATTTTACGTGAAGCGACTGCCATCAGACCTCCACAACCCAAGTACTAGGCGATATCGAAGTTCTACGGTTAGACTATGTTGTAGGATTTTTAGGGCTCCAGCTACCCGTAATGAAATGCCACAGATGTTCGTATACGTACCTATAAAAATTTACAGTAAAAAAAAGAATTAGATAAGTACATACACACATACAAACATTATTATAAATACATGATTATATATTTCTACTCAGTGGCGTAACTATACCATCTAAGGCCCGTGGTAAATTCATCGGATGGGGCACAAGTTCACTCTTGGTGCCTCGTGCGCTTAGGGCCTTGAGGTCGGGGTTACACTGTTTCTACTGTTCTGTTTATTTCATATTTTTATTTACATATGTTGATAAAGTTTGATACATGGTAGAAGAATTTTATAAAGGGTACCGTCACAGCTCTCATCATATTGTGAAACGTAGATCCAATAACTAGAGGGCGCTAATCTAAACATTGAGTTGTGTCTCTTTATTAATTTATGTCACCAACCTGTTAATGTGACGTTTTAAGTTCGTCGTATCATTTAAGTTTGCACTTCTGTCGGTAAGTCCCATGACTGCCTCTTTTTTTTTTTCTCTACATCTCTACAACATTTCTTTTTTGGCTCTACCACAGCTCTATATAAAATCCTTTGACAGTTTGTCCTCCGTATACCTACTTGACATTGGCAAAATTGTGGTAACTCCACAAAGCCACAAACAAAAAAGTCGATAGTCTCTTTTTTTTTACTTACGCTTTGTATTTTGCAAAATTTTTCAAATTCTTCTTTATCTTTTTGCTTTAAAACTGTAATTTTTTTAGACACTGTATGATATCCATAATCATCAGTAAATTCAATTGTTAATAAAGTATCATGATATTTTTATATACTTTTTCCAGTAAAACAATGACATTAGCGAACACTTTTTGAATGATGTATTATCAAAGCATTTTTTGTCACACAAAAAACACGCCTTCATCTTTATCAATTTTATTTTACGCTAATTAATTTGATAATTTATAAATGCACAAATAAAACAACAATATATATAACGTAGTGTATTACAAACTCCAAAACATCGTGGTTTTATGTTAGAATAAAAATGTCGCAGCTGTTGTTGAGAACACTAGCATTCGACGCATGCGCAAAGGCTATAAAGTGTCGAACAGCTAGCAATCGCTATCCTCGTCTGCTAACTCTCTTTCACTCTACCTTAAATATTTACCATCTTTAATAGCCCGCAACCCTTATTTACAGCCAAATTTAATTAAGCAGCCGTATATCATAATAAACAGAAAAAAAATAGCTTTAATTTGATAGATAAATAATAAATGTACGTTATGGCCGTATAAATATGTCAAAATCATACCTGTTCACACCTGGCTGCGAAGAGGTGCGGCCAAGTGCGCAACGGCAACTGTGATTTTTCAGGGTTCACAGGGATTTCCTTTTAAGGGTACACCTGAGGACCCGGCTATAAGACCCGGTGACGGAACACTGTGTGGTTTTAGTCGGTTCGAATCCGACATAACACCTCACCGTTTGGCCCCGGTGAGGTGATGACCCGTAAGAGTGAATAGGTTTCTCTTAGATAGGCGTGTAGACAAACGCCTATTCCATTTCTTAAAAAAATAATTTAAAAAATAGTGGATTCATTACCCAAAACAAAAAAAATATCTCCTTTCATGACTTTTTATGATTTCTCTCTTATTTTGTCGCCGAAAAACACATACCTAACGATGAACGTTACATACAACGACGTTCACCTTGACGATCAACGTCGGGACCATGCGGTGGCGTCATGACCAGTTCTCAGCACAATTTGACTTCTCTTTCTTATGGGAAATTAAAAGGTTAGTGCAAAAACAAGCTTTTACTCTGACTGGTTCTGATTCCTTTACCTATCATTCCGATACCTATCATTAGCATAGTAGCATGATAATATTTGTTAAGCAGGATACTCTTTAAAGAAAATTGTAATAATAGAGGACACTGAGGGATATCCGTAAATCAATTTTGTTGTTGAGATTGACCCACCAAGATTGGCAAAAGTCTCTATAATTATTATTTGAACATCTTGAACAGTATTTTTTACTGTACTGTAATAATCATACCATAGGTAAATATCGAATGTAATAAACTGAACATTTTATTGTAAAAATATTTACATTTTGAGCACCTAAGAAAAATAAACTTTGTTGGAGTATTTATTTTCATTTCCAATCATTCTAAATCGGTTTATAACGTGACTGTAACACTTTTGCTAATAACGTGAGTTTTTAATGTTATGTATTTCTCAGAAGTAGCGGAACTGCTTACAATTACCTTAGTGGGTCATTCATTGCCATACTTTAATCAATATTAATTTTTGGGTAAATAGAATACTATTTACCCAAAAATTAATATTGATTAAAGTAGTAGTAGTAATAACTAGCCTTCAGCCGTTTGGATCTGGGCTGTGATCCAAAATACAACGTATACGTGTGCCAAAGTTCTATGGTACGATTTTTTTTGAGCATAGAATATCAAATAATTTTAACAACATTTATTTATGTTGCCTTCGCGTGCAGCTTCGTCGTAGTACTTAGATCTTGATTTTCGGGTGTATTTTTTAAATTCTAGTTAAGATAGTATATAATCAGTGTAGGATACGCTACGATTGCGATGCGATGCTGCGATAAAGGATTCATTTTTAATTACTTTTTAATGGATACTGTTTAGATAGATATTACTTTATTTGTACAGCATTGCCAAACAGATAATGTACTTCCAGGCAACCTTAGAATGATTAAGATGATTTGGAGAGACATTGCTATGTTGTAGTGTATTACATAACTGTTGGCCTAGTGGTTAGTGACCCTGACTGCTATGCTAGAGGTTGTGGTTTCGATTCCCACCTGAGTCTGGGTGTTCTTTGTGTCCGTTGTTTGTATGTTTGTAAAGTCCCGTAAGTAGTAGTAGTGTAAGTAGTAAGTTGTTTGTATAACACCAGCTATCTGCCAGTAAAAGTCCCGTGGAAATCGATCCACCCGTTCCGGAGATCAGCCGGAACAAACAGACAGACAGACAAAAAATTTAAATACAGATTTTTTTTTTGTATGAGCTTAAAAAAAATGTTTTTGACACTACAAACAGGCACTTAAATTTTATTTATTTGTAGGTATTGTACGTATGTATGTATTATGTATTGACGTAATTAAAAAAAAATGCAGTCTAAAACAATGTGTCCCGGTTTTTCATTTAAACGTTTCATTAAGGAAAACCATCTGTTCTACTTAAAAGGCTCCAAAAGCTCTGTTTGCGTTAGAGAATTATAATAAGAAAATACAAAGACAATGGTGTTGCTACAGCAATAATTAAGGAAAACGAAGAGTACTATATTACCACTAAAATAGCATCCAACTCTAAAGTTATATATATCGCCACTCGGCAAAAAAGTGTCATAATACAATAACAGCTATGTCGAGAAAACACGACTTTTATGCCATTTATTGAACAATACAACAATATTTATTGAACAAAACAGCTCAGTAAAAAAGGGAACTTTGTTCCTTTTTATACTGAGCTAATAATGATGTTTTACAGACCAAATGCAACATTTGCTATTCAATGCTATAAAAAATGTCAAAACGTACCTAATATGTGATATGACACTTTTTTGTGATATGACACTTTTTTTGCCGGGTAGCGATATATCAGTTTTTTTTGGAATTTAAGTTAGGTGAGATATATTTAAAGACGTATATATTTGTAACTTAATAACATATTACAGAGAATCTTTATATATGTTCCAATCTCGTATGACATAAAAGGTATAATAGAGCCAAAAAGAGCCTATGATCGCCAGACCTTCGTCATTTTATAAAAAGTGCGATTATGAAATTTGGATCATGGTAGCTTTGGCAGCTAACAAGCAGCACAGGTGTATACAATTTATACTTACTTTGATGATTGATACTCACATAAAAAAACCGGACAAATGTGAGTCTGACTCGCGTTTCCTTTGCTTGTGCTGACAGACCTTGATTCTTACCAAATTTAATGATTCTAGGTCAATGGGAAGAGCCCTATAGGTTTTGATTTACCAGCGCAAATGTTCAGATTGGGTCAAATCTATGGTTTAAATGACAGTATCTTTTGATTGCGTTCAATTAGAAGCTTAATTTTTTTCTTGAAGACATAAGTAAGTATGTGGTATTAATTTCAACTTGATGCGTTCACACGTTCTTAAGAAATAGGGTTTTCACAGATAGACAGACAGACGGACAATCAGACGGACGGACGGATTTTGAGGAACGGAACCCTAAAAGTAGAAAAAATGTTTGATAAACACAGTAGAAAAAGGTACTGAACATTACCTATTTATATACAGATACAAAAATACGCATATCTCTTTAACTCATTACAAAATACATAATCCTTCACTAGACTAGAATGGATTTTCTCATCAAAACACACCCCAAAACACAACAGACTTTAACTGACATTTCCTCATCATGGAGTACAAAGGGCGTGTGGCGAACGTAATGTGCCTATCTATTAGTTCTATCTTCTGTTTATCTTTATACACTTCATGTATGTGTGCAATAGACATCATGAACTCGTAACACTGTATGAGCTTACATTATGATATGGCTCGTAGATACCGAAGGCAATGGATACATAAAGATATCGTTTAAACACTACAATGATAGTACTCGTAGTTAGTGAAAATATGGGGTGAGTAAATATAGTTAGAAGTAGAATGGAGTTAATAGAAACTTTATGACCAAACTTTGGTTTGATTTTATCAAAAACTGTTGCAGGTTTCTTCTTCGGATCATTTTGAGCTATATTCTACACACGGTTTAGTATAGACTATTTAATGTATGTATGTATTATAAATATAAAGCTGACATTACATTTAAGTATTTCTCAGCCAGTTCGGAACGTCGTTGCATACTTTGTTGTGTTATTGTGTTACACTTGCATTTTACAAGCTATATTTTTAGTCCCATGTAACAGATTTCTAAACATTGACCGGAGACAAACATGCCTAACTTAACTTAACTTCACCAATGTACGAACAGATACGACTAAGCGAAAACTTATGCCCGAATGTTACTGGGTATATAAAAACCATAAATAATAAAAACGTATGGAGTATCAAAATGAAGAAAGAAGAATTGACAAATATACGAATATGTTTAGCGAAAGCGAATCATTACAAACCCACAAAAAAATGTGCGAGTGATCTTGTCCACAAAAACTAAAAGCAAGAGAATTGATAATATTAGGTTCATTAGATTTATACTTAAAGTACCTGGACCTGGTTTTCCGTAAACCTTAAAGAGATAAGAGCATCGAGCATCTACGAGACTTGGCTTGCCGATGATTGCATGGCAAGCCAAGTCTCGCCGACGCTATATATAAATAAAAGCATCCTACCTATTGAGGTAGGATGATTTTATTTATAAAAAATGGGTTTGTGATAAAAACGCCAAGATTTAATACAAGGTGTAAAGTTTTAGGGTTTAATAAAAATGTCTAATAGGTATGTACCTGCTTACGATATGGGATTATTATGACGTAGACGAATATGGTTAATTATCGTTAAAGGTTGCAATGTAGGTACCTATATAATGATATTTTTCTTATCAGGTTTAAATTATTATTTTTAAACTTTTAGGTCTTTTTATTAACAAGAACATAATAAAAGCTTGTTTTTAAAAAGTTTTTTTTTTCCTTTAATTTTATTTTTAACTTTTTAGTATTATTTTGTATTTTAATAACTTTAAGTACAATTAGTTATGTAATTACTGGTTAGTTGTTTGTAATATTTCTCATTCTATCAAAAGAATCTACATTCATAAAAAACGAAACGAACTAACTTTATTTCCCAAAGATGGGGTCGCGTATTCACGTCCACCAAACCACCACCACTCACCACTCATCAAAATCGGTCCACCCATTAAGACGAATCAAACTCGACGCGGTTGCTAATTGGCGCTTAATTACTGAGTTCCTATGGCCACCTTCCAGCTCCATCATCAGACCCTGGTTACCATCTAGCACCAAAGCACTCGTCAAGACGAATCAAACGAGCCGAGACTCGATGGGGTTGCGTTGTTTCTTTACTGAGTTCCTATGACCACCTTCCAGCTCCATCATCCGATCAGACCCTGGTTACCATTGAAAGACAAACTACTTGTCAAGACGATTCAAATGAGCCCAAACTTGATGAGGTTGTGTCGTTTCATTGCGAAGTTCCTTTGGCCACCTTCCAGCTCCATCATCAGATCAGCACCATGTCATCATAATATTGCATTGTCATTTGTCACGCGATTTACACATGTATGCAAAATTTTAGCTCAATCGGTAACCGGAAAGTGGATCAAATTTAATTTGCAAGATTTGATGACAAACATTGGGACAGGACTAAATAGGGGACTAAATAAAAGCTTGTAAAAACAAATGATGGCCATTTGTTTTTTTATTAATTAATATAAATTAATTTACACGACGCTATACAAATGATACCATTTCTGTCTCATGATTTCTTACACTTAAAGTATACATTTCTGAGTTTGTAGTAGAACACAGTTGTGTAGTGGTATAGATTTAACTCTTATTTATACATTTCTGAAAGCAGGGTCATCACTAAATCCCCTCGCTTTTACTTTCCTTAACAAGCTTAATATATTTAAAATGCATGCTTGTTACGAGCATACAAGAGGATTGGCGAGTTTTGCTACACAAGCAATCCTGCAAATCCCTTCCAATTTAGAGTTCTGCATCCATCCTCCCTGTTTGAGCTGATTCTTGGATATAGTAAAAAAAAAAACGGTTCTCGCAGCAATTTTTAATTCCCCATCGAAATGTTGGAATATTATCTCTCCTCGATTCAAGACATTGTGGTAACATTTATACGTTCAGAAATAAGTTAAAGCTTATTTATTACACAATCATTTTTTTTTAAAGGTAACCCTTTCCCTAAGCGGGCCATGCAACGAATAATATTAGAGGATATAATTACATTAATAGGAACTAACATGACCGTTTGGGTATAGTTGTATAATTATATACCTTCAAACTGCTTAAAGTTTTGCCCTGGTTATGCTAACCGCGGTAACAAACAAGCTGACTGTCAGACAGTTCAAAGGTATGTACATGTGCACTCAGTGTGAGTTACATTGATACCGTGACATTACATGTGAATAGCGTGGAATGCAAAAGTTTACAAGTTATTATAGCATCCCACGGTAAAGTAGTCGTTTCGGTGTATTTATAGATTTATTGAAATATAGAAATACACAGAAAATATAGTGTTTTAAACCAATTTATTGTATACACGCTTAATCTATTAACACCAATTTCTCCTAGTATTCATATGATAAGCCCTCAGCTAGTCACAGTTACACGTGGTAAAAAAGACTGCCTGAAAATTCGGACCATTACGCGGGTTTACTGTTTGCGAATTCTTTTAAAGTGGGGGATATGGTTTGGCACTGATCAGAGGTCGGTCTAAAAATAACTCCATCACCACTAACCAGTGGCTCTTTTGGGATTGCAGGTAAGAAAATTTGTAACATATTTTTATTCGAAATTTAAGTCCTAGTAAACGGGGTCTTCAGTATTAATAGCTAAAACTTTTTTTTTGTGCGTGTGGAAAGCCCCTCGGGCCGTCACCCCACCGGGGTTTTTGGTGAGGTGGTGTGTCGGAATCGAACCGTCTAAAACCACACGGTGTGCCGTACTGCGCCTTTAATAGGAGGGATCCGGGAACAGCTTTTATTAAGACATCTGGAACCCTCCTAGCGCCTGCCCGCAAAAGCGCGGGCACCACCTTCGGGTAAAACCTCTCAATTAAGCGACATCCAGACACACGCGGAAGCCGCCTACTCGCGGGGGGCCACTATAGCGGGTGGAGGGGAAAACCCGTCCGTTCAAAGCGCGGCCACACTCAGGGCGGCATGAGGCGCTGGTAGGGTGGTCGTGCCCCTGACGTAACCAAATAGCAGTAAAGAAATTCTTAGATTTAGGATCTGTGGTTCTGATCTCTATTAAAAGTTTAAAAGATACCTATAAAATTACAATTTACATAAATATTACATAAAAATGTGAAACCCGCTCTCATTTCAAATAACCCCACCCACACAGTGCTTTTATCTTTGGCATTTTAATTAGCTTTGGACAATATTGGCGCAGTTATTAATCATTACAAATTGTAAAATTTTCAATATTTTATGTTGGACATTCAAAATGCTGCCTAATAAAACATTTTCTTTGCTTCTTTGCTTTCCATATAGTATCGCAAATAAGCAGTTAAGAAGGATTGGAAAATTATTTATGAGGGTGTGTTATTTAGACTACTAAACTCATAAAAAAGTCATATAATATTTATTAGGATATATGTGAAAGTAATATCTATGCCAATCATAATAATATGATGTATGATTAAAACGATTCGAATTGATGTAGTTCTGTGTAGATGCGCTAAATGAAATAAAAAATTATGTACATAATTTAATTTCTAGTAATGGTCCGAATCATTAGTTGGACCAGTCTGTGTATTATCCCCCTGCACAAATCACTACACTTTAATAAAAATTCACAACACTATGGAATCCAATCTGCAGGAGTCTTTGAATCGATTAAAAGCCTTGTTCCAGGATCGAATGAGCAGTTTCAAGGCGAGGTTAGCAAAATCCCACAGCACTTTACTAGGCAGGCTTAGCAACAGACTTTGCTGTTTTTTAGTCATTCACCATGGGGCGATGACGGCCTTGATTCCTTTTTCAGCGAAAAATGGAGATATTGAAATTAAAAAATTTAGCAGACGTACGACGTTGCCACAGAATGAGTCGGCCTTCAGGTCCCCATATGCATCCATAAAAAAAAAATATTGACCCTGATGCTTCGCGCCAACGAAAAACTTGTCTTCTTGAACTGAGTAATATGAAATTAATAATTCGAGAATTGATTCTCGAGATGGACGTACTATCTTCATATTTCATTTCATTTATTCATAAACAATTTACAATTGTGTTTGAATGTTAATGCAATAAAATGGCAGTACAACTAAAGTGCAATACATGCAAGTTTGTTTACGGAATTCTCGGTGCGCCAGTCAGACTCGCACTTGTCCGGTTTTTTTTACTTATCGTACCGACCAGGCTTGCGCAACCCCCATACAAAAAAACAAATGAATGAAACGGGTGCAAAAAAATATAGCGGTTATTTCTATCCTGCCTACTCATATATACCTGTCTCTTTTCATCTGTTTAATTGTCAAGGTCAATTGACAATTTGTCTAGTTGTATATTATAATGACAATTTAATTTCAAATGTTTTGAATTCTATTTTTTTTAATAGTTATTCTCATTGTTCTTTGTGTCTCAAAACATTAAAATGTACTACAAAACTTGTGTAGTGTGTTGTATATTACATCCGGACGAAGTACAAGTGGAAAACATCTTTTATGGTAAAATTTCCTTCAGATAAATAAAGATTAGGATAGTACAATTTGTTAACAATCGCTAAATAATATTGTTTAATGGTATTTTATTACGTGTACATAAAATAATTTCTTTGAGAAATAAAGGATTTTTATGTGGATTTATAAGCTAATAGTGTAGTAGAGATATCCACATGTCGTTAATATTTTCATTTGTAACATTTTATTTAGGTGAAAGCAATCGGAAAAAACTGTCGGAAAAGAAGAATTACTTTACGTGCTGATAGAGAAACTCTACACGTAAAAATATGCTTCTGGTAGGTAGTCATTTCACCAAATGATTTAAAAAAATACACACAAAAATTATAAAAAAAAAAACACTCAGTTAAAAAAAAACTGCTATTCCATCTCTAAAATTACCAGTAGAACCACCTGATGAAACATTTATAGATGATCCCTTGCACAAAGCAGGTAAATATTTAATTGTGTCCATGCTTGGTAAGTCGGAAAGTTTCAAAAAAAATACTGTGTGGGGCAAACAAACAGCATCAAACTAAAAACTACCTATTTTGATGCAGAACCAAATTATTTTGTACAAATTGATCATAATAAAGGCTTTACACTGGCCCGTTGGTCTAGTAGTTAATGATCCTGACTGCTGAACCACAGATCGTGGATTCGATCCCCACCCAGGACAAATAATTGTGTGATGAGCACGATCATTTATTCATTGTCTGGGTGTAATCACTACATATTATAAAACAAAGTCCCCCGCTGCGTCTGTCTGTCTATCTGTCTATTCGCGATAAACTCAAAAGGTACTGCACGGATTTTCATGCAGTTTTCAGCAATAAATAGAGCGATTCATGAGGAACGTTTCGGTATATAATTTGTTAAAGTTTTGTGGAAATTGGTTGAAATATGATGATGATTATTGAAGATGTCTCTGCTACCCGTGCGAAGCCGGGGCTGGTTGCTAGTTTATCTATAATTATGTATGTATTTAGAAATTTATATGTATGTTTATCAGCAGTCTGGTTACCATAGTACAAGCTCTGCTTAGTTTGGGACAACATAAGACTAATTTATAACAATTTTAGATACATTAGTATAGGGATATGGACAGGGTGCAAGGGCAAAGCGAAGTTAATAAACTCTGGATGATTTTTGTGGTATATTTATCAGTCACCAATATTTTTTTTTAAACTTTATGCACATTTGTACAAAGGCGGACTTAATGCCTAGGGCATTCTCTAGCAGTCAACCTTGGGGTGATGTAGAACTGCTATAAGGTAGGTGCAAAGATACATTTGAAATAATTCATAATACAAACTAATATTAACATTACTTACATGTACAGATTTCTAGATTTCATTACAACATAATATACACACAGTTTCATATATACACAAACATACATACTTATATTATATACAGATTACATATATACATACATACATACATATCATATCTATAAAAGTAAATACACTCCGAATACCACTATAAAGCCGTGTACTAGCGTTGTGGCTATTTCGGTAATGTATTGTGGATGAGTTCTCGTAATTTTTACTTAAACAATCAATTGTCAATGATTTTAACTATTAATGAAATAAAGTTTGGAGACAGAGTTAATGCATGCATCATGCAAGAGTAAAGATGATTAAAGAAAAGGTGAATAAACTGCATAAAAGCAGATTTGTCTTGAAAGAAAGAATAAAATAAAATAGATATAAACTTTACACTATAATTGTACACCAATTACAAATAAGAGTGGCAGTGAAGTGACGAACGATAGAGTAGAATGGAATAAGAAAACTAATTGCGCCGACCCCAAATAAAACTGGGAAAAGGGTAGGCAGAACATGATGATTTTTAAGAGCAGCCTGTTTGATGTTAATTCGTTACTTTTCCCTAGAAAAACTCGCAACATCAGTAATGTCACTGGCGCTTACGCAAAATACCTCCCCCCTTCTTCCGTGGCATGCTGGCGGCCCTTAGTCACTACAATAAAATGATTCCTAAGATATTAGGGTAAAGGGCCCTCTCTAATTCGAAGCTCACATCTTGTATAAAAACTACTCAATTAATTTTTTCTTATAAACCTAAACTTATTTGTTTCCTGATAACATCAAGATACTAAATTGTTTAGCAGACTTAGTTATGCTGGAAGCTAAGAAAATTGTGGCAACACCGCACTACTTTATTAATTGAGTTCTGCCATGTTGCGAGGCATCAATTGCATTATGGTACATTGATAGGTTTAAAAGAACAGAATACGAAAGAGATATTTAATAAGATAAAGATTTAAAGTTACAGTAACAAAACAAAAAGTTTACAAAAGTGTATTCGAGGAAGACCCACTGTTTGAAATTAATATTATTATGGGACGTAAAATCACAGTAAATTGAGATTTTCACTGTTGTTTTACGTGCGGATATTCATCCGCTATCAAAAATCAAAATTGTGATTTATTGAATACTAATAAAGACTATTTTCGTCCAGTTTTCATGCAAATTTCTATTTTTAAACAGGTTGTATGCGTCAATGGTAAGTTCCGCGGAAGTTCAAACAAAATACGGGTATGTAATAAATCAAACGCTACATTTTACATCATAATTTGTTCGTCATGACAGAAGATTTATTTGTGTTATCAAATTTGATGAAATTATTTGACATAGGGGAACTCATGCCAAGAAACCGTGTCCTTGTTATTGGCGACGAGACAACTGTATTTGATTTTAAACAATCTTTCGAACGGTGAAGAAGTTTTCAGTTAGAGAGTTTTTGTCTTTAACAATAATTGTGTTGGAATGGTTCACTTATTGATTTATTTGAATGGCATTTGACATAAGATTTTGCAGTAAAATTTGATATTTAAGACCTGTTATCTGAGCTCTGTTAATTGACTCATTGAGCTAATGAAAGTGTCTAATCATGCTTTCAGCAACGTAGTAAGTATATACTTGACAAGTATATTTGAATTGGACTTGACATACGATTGGTTAATTTTAGCGTTGATCAGCCTTTCTGAAACCGGGCGTTAGTAATTGTTTCGATACAAGTGTCTATTAAGTGTTTTTTTTTTTAAGTCAGGTACTTAGTTACTACACTTTGTAGTTAAGAGCGTATTAAGTCTACTCTGATGTCTGCGCCTAATGAGTGACATCGGCCAATACGTTAGTGCATATACATACATATCGTATTTCATTATATACAAGTTAATTTCTTAACAACACCTGTTGGAATGTAATCTGTCGAGTCCAAATCACGCTATTATTACCCATTTTGAATGGTATTCGAGTAAACAAAACAAATCTCAATGATTTTTGACAGAGCGAGAGAAGCCTCTTTATTTAATCTCTGGACGATTTGGCTTTGTGTCTTCTTTTATATAGGCACCTTTATTTGCCAAGCTGTGATTTAATATTTTTGTATGGAAAAAGCTTTTGTTTCTTGTCTTTTTTTTATCGTGGGTGTCTTTTAATTGTAAGGCTGGTTTTCTCAAATGTATAAATTTTTATAAGCAAGCAATATAGCCAAGGAAGATATAAGGATTCTATCGATACCCAAATATATCCAAATCTGTTCAGGCAGAAACTCTCATACATACATCTGTGAACCCCGACAACATTACACTCCTTTTTTGAGCAGTAATGTAAAAATCAGATATCTCAAGAATCATAATTTAACAAAAAAAGCCACTGAGAATACGGCACTTGAATTTTATAATAAAAGAACTGTAAAATAAATAGAAAAGAAAGACAATACTACAGAAATAACAGGCTAGGTGCGATTAAGACTAGTAAATGATATTAAAAAATAGGCACACTGCGTTCCCATTAATTCATCTCTGATTAATTTTTTAAGTTCAAAACGGTAGCATAGCTGAGGTAACAAACTGCAATATTTACCCCCCAGAACAACCTCGGGACGCACCAGACAGTTCTTCAACTTAATTACTTGGTTCTATCTATGCAACTACTAGTCATTAGCAAGACGAGAACAACTATTTTAGTAAGAACATACGACATTCCAGAATAATTAAACGCTTCTAATTTATAAACAGCTGTGAAGTACCTGTCGCTGTAATTTACCTTATAGTGGCAGTGACAGCTCAAGAACTTACGACAGTACAGTTAACAAATGTAGATGACTACTTGTTATGACAAATTAAGGTGTATGGTTTGGTATTCACGGGCTATTTTCCGCAAGTCTTAGTTGTGCGCCCATTTTGCGTGACAGGGTAGATGGCTACTATTGCCATCCCAACTCATCAAGATATGTGTTTGACTGGGCCCCTGGATGGTTTAGTTTCTCAATAGGACCTAGTTTTAGGTTCTAGGATTTTTGGTTTGTTTTTTGAAGGCAATTTTATGATGTGTGTTTGAGTATTTCCCTAGATGCTTTACTTTCACCATTGGATCCGGTAGGTGACGCTGTAATTGGGTTCTTACTTCATTTCTTGAAGTGTGTTCTCTTAAGCTTATGTGTTGGTTCCCTATATCGTTTCCTTTCACAATTCTGCCGTGGTAATCGCTATAGCAGTAAGTCAGAAGAGGTGTCTTCCTGACTTAATGCCATCTCGATTACCACGTCGCGGCAGAATTGGATCCGGTAGGTGACGCTGCAATCGGGTTCTAGGATTTTGATTCCATTTTTTGACAAGTTTTATTTTTTTATTAACCCCCGACGTAAAAACGAGGGGTGTTGTAAGTTTAACATGTATTTGTGTGTCTGTCTGTTGTATCATAGCTCCTAAACGGTATATCGATTTAGATTTAAGGTGACTTGATCGAGTGTCTTTACCTATAATTCAAGAAAATCTGTTCAGCCATTCGAAGATCGATCAGCTCTTTTATTTTTGAGTCGGGCGTATTTTAAATTTTTATTTAATATTATTAATATTTTAGTAATTAGCAGTATTGTTAAATTGTCGAAATCAGTTTTGCCACCCAAACTGTAAAACAAGATTTGGCCAGTACAACATCTGTTGGGTCGATAGATTTTTAATAAAAAATCCTGTATAATATGTCAGAAGTGCCAATAACTCCGAACTAAAATTTGTCGATAAATTCACTGAACAGAAGTATGCATTGTTGTAAATTAATAATATATTTACTTCATTAATAGTTAGGTACACGTATTTTACATGCTGCAACCATTGTTCATTCTGACAAAGGCATCCTTGCCTCACATTAATAACGTTCTCTGTTATAGATGGAGAATATTTTCACTATGAAACTGCGCTTCTCAACTACACGAAACTTCCTTTGCTGTATTAAAATATGCTTAGTTGTTTATTATCGTGATGAGGGTACGCCGTGTAATAAGTTGTTCTACATATTGTTTTCAATTTCAAAGTTCCAATATTAATTTAATGTTAGTAGACTATATTAGGTATGCTTTCATTAATAAAATGCCCTTAAGGCTTAATAAGTTCTTGGGATCGAATACAAAATAAACGTTGATTTAGTTGGATAACAAATTAAGTAGTCGTATATAGCAGATGGGAGCGGTGGCAAAAACTAGAAATTACATTACCAATTTTTTTCTCCGAATAATAGGACGTGTAAAAACTTTTAACAATCCACAATTGACTATAGCATTTTTCATTTGATTCGATACAGTTTGGTAAATTCAACAGTAGGTACAACGCAGCAGAGTCATTTGTAACTAAGGAACTGCTACAAACGGTTGTCGAATGGAAAGCATAAAAAAAGAGAAATTCTCGTAAACGTCGATCTCTGACTATTCCGTAATTGGCAGAGTTTAGCTTTACGAAGTAAGGAGTACCTATGTAGTTTCCGCATAGAATTGAAACCCGTTATTTAATCATATATCACATATGATACAAAACCCTGTTGTTAACAGGTAATAAGAAATGAAATATCTAATGCAGGTGCTTATTCTTAGCAGAGAGTTTATTTGAGGGTGCATATATAAATAAGTATAGATAAGCTATCTAAACAATAGGTAGTGGTCACAGCGGGGGGTAATGATGTATCAGTGATGAGTAAACGTAGCTCGAAGTTAGACTACCTAAACAACCACAAAATGTTGTCTTTTATATTAAAAAGAAATTAATTAGAATAGATCTCATGTTACAAGAAAAACTGGAAAGGAAAGATAGACATTTCAATCTGCTGGGTTGGAATTTTCACATCAATCAATCCATACTTATACCAATTTGATACACCGAAAACTCGTAACAGCGTTGCTCAGGTCGCGCAGGTCAACATTATGTCCCAAAAAAGCAATAACATATATTGTTTTTTTTTATAATCCAGATACTGTCTTTTACGAAATATCAACGTATGTTTTGGTGATTAGGGTTACAAATAAATAAACAAGCAATCATTCATTCTATACATATTGGCTCAGGTTTGTTCAAACTTTTCCCATTATTTAATAGGAAAATTTATGTGTCGTATAATATAAATCTGAATGATACAGAGGCATCCAAATCGGGACCGAATAATAACTTACGAGATGGAACGGAGATAGGAACGTACCTTTTAGATAGCGGATAACTCTCATACTTTGTTCTTACTTTTATTAAACGTACTTACTTTATTAGAGATTATACGTGTGGATTGTATTCCATCAATACCTAAATTATAAACTGATACACAATTAAACCAGTTTTTCGTATTTATAGAAGTATAACCATCCTTGTATATATTTTCATTCCAGAATCAATAAGGGATAAATTTTCAAATATAACTTTATATTCTTTTATCTTTTGTCAACCAAAATAAAACTCGGATTTTAGGTTTCTTTTTATTTATATTTTTGTATAAAAGTTTTTAGTTTTAAGCTCATACTCCAAGCCTTACATTGTCAAAAGTTAAATTCCACAGGATATATATTCTCTGCGAATTTTGACAGCCTTTTTGTAATCCACTGAACCAATTAATGTGGTATAGATGGGTAGGGAATGTGATTTTAAGATATTTCATTCATTGACAAAACTAAATTCTATATTCTAAAGATCAGTCACAGCCTCTCAAGTCATAACTATATCTAAAATACAATTGAGTCCATTGTTATAACACTCTTATTTGAATAAGCAAATTATACTTTGAAATAAGCTAAAACTATTGTGATATGTATTCATATTTATAGATACATGTAAAAACAGTTCAAAAAGTTATATTGTAAATTAATAATAAAGTATTATGCACAAAAGCTAAAACTAGCTCGTAGTGACAAATGTTTAAACGTGGCACGTAGGATTACTGTTATAGATTCGAGACCAAAACGTGTGTGCCCTACCACGCTGTACTGTGTAGTCAGTGGAATTTACCGTGGACGGGCATATTAACCCAAAACGTTTGTGACATGGAGTACATGAATTTGTCCAAATCTTTGCTTTTTATTGAAAAATAACTTTGTCGATATTATGCAGATATTGCGCAATTTATGTCTTGCCTTGAACTGTAACAATTTTCACATTATTTCACAGGTGCTTTATATCGCTGTGAGAGTTTGCTATTAACGTGTTATTTATTCGTGATATCCGCCATCTGTGATCGATCAGAAATATTAAAACATTATACATTTTTCTGTGCAATTTAAAATCGTTTTAACTTATGTATCATCATAAATCAATCTTTTTTTTTAATCTGGCAACGCTTATGAAACAAAAATAAATGGATTTCGGGTTTTGGATTAAAACAAAAAGTTACATTGTTAATATATTTCTAAGTTATTGACAATTCTTTGGAACTAAATCAAACCTTAATTCAATCCGATAAAAAGGCTTTTAGTATTAACAAACGTAAAAAAAATTAACTGTATAGCTAATACATAATACAGGATCAGTGCAGAAAAGCACATAATATGTAGGATTTATCACTTGTTTTCTTGATTTGATCAAACTTAATAATTATTGTAGCACTCGATGGCTTGGATGATGGAGATATTCAATGTGCTTGGCTTACGAGAAGGGTATTAGGAAAAGTGGTGATAAAATAAAATCAAAACATCCAAATTCGTTACATTTCTATTTTAAATATTTACAAATATAAAGCACATAAATTCACGGATTATTCGTCAGTTTAATCTTCGTACACACTGGGCCGCAGTCAAACTTCGATTCTTGTCATTCTTTCTTTATCTGAGCCTCTTTTTTTAAATACAAAATCTAACGTCTATTTTTGTATCAGCTACCCGCTCACACAACATGAGGAAGCGCAAGCAGGCCGCAACGCCACCGGTATGCCACAATATCTAATTTTAATATCAATATTCCTGATCGGGCAACAACACTATTTGCCGGATACGTTATTTTGGCAATTTATAAATAATTCCCTTGACGTACAAGAACTGACACAAAACTAGAGGTTGTAAGGTTAAATAGGACTAATACGTTTAAAATTATAATTGTAGTACAAGAGCGTGCGTGGGCCCGAATGTGCTATTGTTAGAGATGCCAGCAGTGGGTTGGATTTTAACTTGTATCGATGAATATGATACGTCGTGTGATGTTAATAAAAACATAAAAGTTTATGAAAACATTGGTAAGTCAGTAGGCAGATCAGCAGAAGCAGCGCTAATTGGCAGAAAAGTACAATCGATCGAAACTATTTCAAACGAAAACATAGATTTAGCGGAATATTTGACACCTAATGTTGTACCATAAATTAATCTGCATTATTACTATTAAATAAAAGAATCAATAAACATAATTGTGTTAATTTTGTTGTTGTGCTGTCATGTTTCTTCTTATGGCTAGTCACAGGAAATGTCGGTACTATCTAGTTTAGGATAGGATATTTTATAAAGTTATAACGAGGTTTGCTAAGTATTTTGAACAAATTTATCCTCATGACCCATATAATATGATATTTCTGGTAAAATAATTCCAACATATAAAGGTCGGTCAATAACAGCGGTAACAGAAATAAACATTGATGCTGCAAGAGTAATTAAATCATATATTGTATAACGTAAGCATTGCTGAAAACCAAGTGTGAAACAGTTTGCATGTACCTTAACGTTTGAAACCTTTGTTTAAAATCAATATCATGGAAGTTAATTAAAGCACAAAACCACCGGACACAGGAGCCCCGGAGTAACCGACAATTTAATTTAACAATTTTAACAGTTAATTTCTTTATTAAACAGTGGCGGTACAACTGTTAATTAACTATTTTGAACACATTTGCTAAAACGTGACTGCAAGTGCAAGTAGGTTGAATACAAAATATGAAATACTAGTACTTTTCTTATTAAAGTTTGTTGTCTCGTCATGGGGGAAGGTGTTTGGACCAAGTTAATTAAGTGCTAGATACAATCTGTATCTGATTCGCCATTTTAAGTAATGTATTTTAATGGATAGTGTGTTCAGTAATCTTCAGTAGCAACGATATGAGAATCATCACAATTTTCTGATAGCAAGCGCGGATAATTTGTCATAAATTCAGGATGATGAAGAACTTAGCTTTTTGTTATCAGCTCTGTGGAGGTGTATTATAGCCATACAGCTTAACGGCACTAATAGCTTTGGGGCATATCATATGCTTTTAATGCTTCTTACTCGCCGCTGAACACAACTTGTATATATTCAGCAAAATATAGGCTGAAATACATTTCCATAGAAATTGTCATGACATAAGATCATAGTTAATACACAAGGGAAGCTTTCTGCGTCGTTTTATTATTATACGGTAATGTTAGAAGCCAACGGGTCCCGGTAAACACATATCTGTAGGCATATAGCTACGAAAATGTACGCAGCGGCTCTGCGGGTTGATATAAAATGATGTAATGTTTGATCTTTCTTTGTGTTTAAGAGTAAAAGTGTGAAGCAGTTTGCGCTTAAGATAGCTATGTTTTTAAGTAAAATAATACTTGTAAATAGTAAGTTATTATGGTTCAACAGATATTTATTCCAACTGTGCCGCCTTTAGAAATCCTTTCTTCAAAGTTTTAACTTGGTCCAATTAGTTCACCAATACGTCGTATTTACTCTAATATCCATCCGTTTATACTCCCGACATACTTGCTAGAGAAAGACAATAAGTTCTGGATCGCCGTCTCATTTCATTTCTTGAGGGACGAGTAAGAATTTTAACGTTATCAACACCACTTGAGGTTATGTGGCATGAATACTGACGTTGTTGGCTTTAAGCTTAAAGAAAATTTAAAGCGAGTAAGAAATTTTATAGTTATATCCTTTTTTACGCGCTTTAAACTTTTAATGTAACGAGCGCGAACTTGGTCCCTAGACCCCAAACATCTCAAAGATATATTAACTAAATTACGACACCTGCGCTGTTTAAATTTCTTATACTATTTTAAGGCACAGTTTAGTATCCTATGTGATTGTGCTAACTTTTAATCTGTCATATGAATCGTCAAAAACATGACGAAATTTATACTATTTCCTATTAACTGATATTATTGACAAGCACGATTACTTTTATAAAATACTTTTTTGTATTGCATACACCTGTATATCCTTTTTCTATTATAGGAAATACAAAAACGGTACACCATTTGGTAACAGTAGGGGACAGGCAAGGTTACTTTTATCATTTTAACAACACAAACGTGAAAACGAATGTATTAAATAGCGGAAAATTTATTTTACATATAAATAGTACACTTCAGATTCCTGATCAAATAGAAACCGCTCAATTACTCACTTTTAAACTTTCGCGTTCCATGATATAACTATGTATTTCCACGGAAATTAACGCGATTACAAAAAGGTATTACATACCTCTGAATTGTCTGACGTTTCGACCAGGTTGCACTGGCCGTGGTCACAGGCTGACCACAGGTGAAATACATAACTAAACTGCTCAATTACTTGGGAGTGCTGTATTTCTGCTGATGAAACTCCACGGAAGGCCACTCCCTCCATGAAATTTTCACCAGCCGAAATAGATTGAGCTTGTTGTGAGTATAAAAATTCTAATTACTCAATTTTTAGATTTACTCAAATTATCATGACATGAATTATTGATTAATATGATTCGATGAATTACAGATTACATCAGAGATAACCACTTAATTAATTTGAAGGAATTATTAAAGTACCTTTAGACAGCAATCAAGAATATTATGTATCACGTAATTTTGAATTCTATGAAACACATGAGTATGATTAGCATATTTATCAACAAAGAACAATGTTTGGAACATTAAAATAAATGAACGAATAGTGAAATATCTCACACACACAGTGATTGTTTATATTGTTGACTGATTGCAATAAGATCATGCAGCATTTTGATTTTAAGCCTGGCAAACCTTCCACATAGAAATTTCTAACAATAATTTTCAACAAAATGGAAACAGAAGCCGCTTAAATATCAAATATGTATCTTAATGTCCCTAATTCAAACATCGTTTGATTTCTATTCCTGACGTTTGAGTTTCAATAGTTAGTGAATGATATTAGTTGTCATGTATATTAAAAGTCCTAGATACAACAAAGTATATTGTATTGTAATAAACTGAAGGTAAAGTATACAGTCTTAGATAATTTTAAACGTTACGAATGTGGGTCAAGATTTCAGTTTGTCGTCTATACTTAAGTAGGTAGGTTCAGATTACAACTAACAATGATAAAACTGTATTTATAGTGACCAAACAGTACATATTGATAACGACTGTAATGATACAAGAGATGTATAAAACGTAATAGACGTGTTTTGAAATAATAATTTTTTACATGACATGTACTCGTAACAGGGCCGATCAAAGTGATTCAGTATTTTCGTAAATTTCAGTTAATTTCAAGGGTTGATCGAATCCTAAACCTCAAGATTACAAGTAATACCGATAGTAAAACCAATGAACCTTCCGTAGCAGTTAAGTGGTTACCACTTAACTGCTACGGAAGGTTGACTTATTAACTTTCAAGTGTAGAAACAACCTTTATCGACTGGTCTCACTGTTATAAACATACAAGTAAGGTCGGTAGATAGTACTTTGTACCTTGTATTATAAGTAGTAGTAATCAAAACCGTATGATTAGTAGGTATGTAAGTATACAGTTGTTTTTTTTGTACACATTGGTAGGTTGGTATTAGTGTATGAACTTAGATATAAGCAGCATGCAAATATCATGCAGCTGTAATGTGTTAGCGGTCATTTCAGCGGTAACCTTAATCAGTTGGAAATAAATCTTTCAGCGAATCGCACGTGTCATTTGCGTACCCCACTCCGTGCAAACATTACACTGACATACAGTTTTCTACGTATAAAAGTAGTTACAGAATTTAGTTTCACATAAAACTATTTTCAGTAAATACATTATTCTTGGCAGAAACGGATGTATCTTTTCTGCCTAGAATATGTAGGTAAGTACATGTAACACGTAAAGAAAACACATTTTATCTGTTTATATTTTAAGTTATTTGATTTCAATCCTTTTTACACACTTTCTATGTTTCAGTAAACAAAACAATCTTCGTATCTTGGCCGCGAGGAAATGTCAGTCGTACATGAATAATGGATGCGGAAGAAAGGTACATTGCCACTAGAATATCTTCTGTGAGTTCTTTTGTTTTTTCATGGTAGCCTCACAAAACGGGAACGTTTTGTTTCTGCAACTGGTGACACTGGTTTTCTTCTGTTTCTAATAAACTTTATTCAGCTCACTTATAGGAAGCACGCTGAAATTTCTTGGGAATATGTGATACACATTGCAAAACTTGATTGAAACGTACAAGTCGTGCCTGCCTCTGAACATCAACAAGTTTCAAAGCTTTCGAACTCTAGATGACATTGTTGTATATTGAGTAAACAGTAGTAACTCAATATTCAGCAATTTTATACCAGGACGATATTACATAACGATTTTAGTATATTTTTAATTTTATTTAATGTCATAGACGAGAACAGGACGCGTTGGTAGGACTAAAAATACAGTAACTTATCTAAACCAATGTAGTTAATTAAGGATAGAAAAGATTCGTCTATGGGGGCTAATGGCTAAAGATACAAATACAGAACATATAAAGAAAAACTGAGAGGCTGAAAAGCATAATAAATTGGATGCGATTTATTTAGATGAGACATACATTCATGGTTCATGTCCTGTGAAAGCATGCCAGCGTGTGCCACCACGCAAGGCACAAATGTTCCAGGGCCATCTAAAAGTATTTCACTTGCACCACCTCGCTCCACGAGGTGGATCATTGTAAACACTGGCGGAGAAAACTGGTTTGAATTAACAAACCACCGATATAAGCTAATCGTATGCGTAATAAAATTGCGCAAACTTAGTTCCATGTGATTTTAAAGAAACAGGAAATACATCATTTAATAACAAAACGTATAAAAATCCACAAAAACGGCTTGAACATGCGCTGCACAAATACCTATCCGTACAAAACTTTGCTATTAAGTTCGATTATCTTTACGACGCGATGAAGCAAAAAACTAAAAGATTGTCGTCACAATTACCGGACGGGGTTCATGTATTTTTTTCTAATAACTTAACAAATTTTTCTCATGGAACGAACAGTAAAAGAAAGAACTTTACAGCTGAAGAAAATAACTGTTATACTCAAGGTTGGTCTTATTTAAATCCGAAGAAAATATTTCACCTCTCAGGGCTGGAAATTAACGGATGAAGACCTGGTTACTACTTATCAGGATTTAGGCGCATTGAAGTCGGTAATACTTTTTTAAAAGATATTTAATTATCAGTAGACTAAAGATGAATGAATGATGAATTATAATTTTTTTACTGTAAGTGAACTGTTACTATTGAGTGTGGAGTGCAGTGTTATCGCGACGGTTCACAAATGTTTGATAAAAAACAAATGACAAATGATCATTTTAAAAATAACAGTTTACAAACTAGTCATTTGACAAACATCTCATTTCGCATAGACATTACTTTAAAAGGAATCATTTGACAAAATACAACTTTTGCAAATATTTCAAATGTCAAATATCATTCCAAAAATGTTCCTTTGACCAAGTACTTTGTTTGTCAAATTTGTGATTTTACAAAAAGAATTCGGTTCTGGTCGCAGTTCTTACCTAACCTAAACCTAAACATTTTTCTTCAATTGACCTACTCTACTAATGACTTAAGTAAGTAATTATCAAGCAAACAAAATATGTCAAACGTTATTTATGCTTTGCGTTTTTTCATCAATTAACATGATTATAAAAAGATAAATTTGTCAAATGATGTTTTGATGTAATAAAACTTTGTCTTTAAATTATTTGTCAAATTAGTTATTTACAGAAAACATAGTTTGTAAAGTGATAACTTTACCAAGTATAAATTTACCTACCGTTATTTTTTTTAAATGAAAATTTGTGATTCGTTTCTTGTCAAATGACAGGACACACCTCGCGATAGCCTCGACAGTGGTGGCACGCAGAAGTTGGCTCCCGGCCTTTATAGCACAAGTACCTTCCAAAGTACTTGTGTTCGGTAAGCACCTACGTCACAACACATACGAACCTAGCATTGTTGGCAAAAGAGGCTTCTTGATTAGCAATTCGACGGGCATCTGAGACTAGCACGCACTGGTTGAAAGATTAAGCCGGATGTCTGAATATGTCTGCAATAAGCGTCAATCAATTAATTTTATCATATGTGAATATGTTGCAGTTCTAATAATATTGTATACATTATATATACATTTCGTGAGAGAGCCATGCTTCGGCACGTATGGGCTGGCTCGACCGGAGTGATACCATGGCCTCACAGAAAAGTGGCAGTGAAGCAATGCTTGCATTGCTTTTCGCCGAGTGAGTGAGGTTACCGGAGGCCCTAACCCGTCCCTCTCCTCTACCTCTCTTCCCCCCTTCCCCTACTCCCATTTTAAAGGCTGGCAACGCACTTGTGACTCTTTGTTACATTTGCCCAATACCATCAGGTGACCCGTCTGCTCGTTTGCCCCCTACACCATAAAAAAAATACATACCTGTCGAATTGATAACCTCTTTTTTGGAATTTGGTTAAAAATGGATTTTAAAAAGTTATTTATCAAACATCTTTTACAATACTACTTTTTAATTTAATTTTAGTTACTTTATTATTGGTAGGTACCATAAATAAGTATTAAATATTGATTAGGCACTATAATGTTGCTTCATAGTCAAAGTAATCAAGCTTGATATACTTTCTATTTTAAATACTTGAGTATGGATGTAACTTATGTAGGCGACAACTGTACTGCATGCGACTTAATAAATAAAGTATTACGTAAACAGAGTGCAACATCTGAAAATATAAAATTCTCTAAACACAATTATCAAAATTTTACAAGATGATTCTTACTTTGAACCTAATCATAATGTAAATATCATTATAATTCTTTATTTTTTATTAATGAAAGATAAAAGTGATTTTGAGGAGTTTCTAAAAGTAGAATATGGTAACTGGCTGTCAATCAATCTCAAAACATATTCAAAATTATAACAAAAATTTGAAGGTGGTGTTTCATAACATGTACATTATATTATTAATGTTGTCATTTCCCCTTAGAATCGTCAAGAAGCCTCCCAAGACCCTTATAAACATGTCAAACATCAATCGATCAACGATCAATTCGAGGGAAATGACTCTTTTCTTAATCTCTTATCTCATAATATAAGCAAATTTTCATAGACACTTTTATGTCTCCTCAAAATTTGTTTTCCATAAAACAAACTCTAAACTTTTATTCATCTTAATCTCTGACACCGTTTTCCCAAGCTTTGGGAGAAATGAAAAGAAAACCGTTGGTAACGCTGTCTTAAAACCTTTGAATATCGTACCCCCTTGTAACAAAAAAGTTTTCGCTAGGGTCTTCTAACGACTAAACTTGCATAGATAAAATACTAGAAATTGGGGCTAGATAAATTCAGATTCAGAAAACTTTTTCAATCTATAGAATAATCGTAGACGATTTTAATGGAAAGAAAAGAAACTGAATGACTGTTATATCGAATAACTATTAGTCTCACTTTGAAACGAAACTATTTTTCCAAGAAGTCAATGTACTGTCATGTCAATGCTTGTAGGTTAATAGATTTTCGTCAAAATATCGTGTAGCTAATATGTTTGCTCTAAAAACTTACGGGGATATTGCCTGTTATCTAAGTAAGTGATACGCATAATAAAGTTAAGGCGTCCTCATTTCTTGCTTGAACAAATAAACATATTAAGGATTGTGGCAAATGGTACTAGCGACCTTTATACGACTACTCAATAATATAACTGATTTAACAGTCCACCTGTAGATTTTATTGCTGTAATACTCACATTTGAATATATTATAGGGCAGTTTGTACATCGTAATGACGCGATGACGAAGAGGAGGTTTTACTACCACGTGCAATTGTATATACTTTTTTCTGCGTAAGAATTATTGTCAGAATACATACACATTAACTGACAACATGCGTTAAAATCATAAAAGTATATTAGGTTTATGGTTAAAATATCCCGAATGCTTTTTTCTTGTTTTGTTTTTGTGTCGCTAATTTGAAAATAGCGTTTTTATCCATTTTCTTGACGTATGTGTGCAAGTTTGCCAACATTTATTTATTAAGCAGTACAAAGCCACCGAGTTATTCAGTACCGCCAGTATGCTGTAAAGTTAATTTTTATGTTTGATCAATTCATAGCCAAGCAACAATCCGGAGCAAGGATCGTTTCAATCCTAATTTCAGCCTTGAATGGATTACAGCTGTCATTTATAGGCAGGAGTGCCTAAATACCAAAAATAGGTTCAAGCTTTCCCCACGTTGAAAGCCGAGCCTTCAAAATTGTCGGATATCCTAAACTTATAAGCCAGACAACCTTAAAAGAAATTTGGGTCGACTTTAGAACTTGTCAGTACAATAATTTATATTTTGAGGAACTGTTCGAGATAGTGCCTACTCTTTAGTACAGTACCGTTCGCTACCAGCGAACCAGCTGGGGTTCACCAGAAATCTATTTAATAACCTCTTAGGTTGCGCATTGCTAGGTTTAAAAGGAACTTCCCTGACATGGTTTTCTTGGCTCACTGCATGAAGTTCTTCGAAACTTGCATTTAAACGTGGGGGTCGCTCAAAATCAGTCGGAGAGGGGGCTCGTCTGGTAGTATTATAAAAACCTACAATACCTACCGCAGTAATGTGAAAATCATTTATATCAATACGCCATCCATGTAAAAATAAAGCACCTGTACAACTTTTGTCACTACATCTTGACACAGTTATATTAAAGTTTTAAGTACGAGTATAAAGTACAGATGGACATCACAAACAAGATTTACTTTATAAACTTTAATAGAGCTCAGTATATTTCACTCGTAGGAAAACTTTTGCCCGAATGATGACCCTCTTTAGATTATCCTATAGGAAACTCTGACTTTCATATATTAATGACAGAAAATAACAAATTTAACAAAACCCTATCTATCATAAATTCTAATTCATAGAAGTCTTCTAATAGTATCAAGAAATACAAATGATTAAAATTTATCTACGTAAGAAAACTTTCTTCAAATAGTAAATATTTACTTGCCGTCGATTTAATATTTTTCGTTCTTAAAATCTACTTTAAGAGTGAGAAAAATGGCATATTTTTCTTACGTCTTAAAATTACTTCATATTTCTTTACGGTATACTGTATTCGTAATGCATTTAAACATTTTAATCAGCTAAAGTGATAGACAGGAGCTTAATATACGTATGTATATATATAATCTCAATCAATTCTGGTAAGGTTAGCAGAATTTTGTTAAAACTTGTTGGATCAAATAAATTTTATGTGGTGACACACAGCAGATTTATGTTCAAATTGGAATGCTGCATGATTTTGGGAGTAACCTTTATCATTGTAAAATACCGATTAGATAAATGCGGAAGAATAGCCGTATTGGCTATTCTTCCGCATAAGCATGGTTATGGTATGGTATATAAAGCATGGTTTTGTGTTTCTTTCTACTCGACGGACCGCTATATCCAGCCATGAAAGGAAAGGATACGTTTTCTTTTTATACAACTATGTTAATAAACAAGCATACACGTACCTAATGGCAAGTGACCACCGGTGCCTATAAACATTTTAAATATTTATGGTATCACTGGTTTTCGTTGCAAGTCCGTTCCTCTCTTAGTAGAGTTTTGGGAACCCCACTCACCATCATAAAGTAATAGTACTACGTCAGTCTATCGAACTGTGATCATCTGTATAATTAAGGTTCTTGGGCATTCCAATTTGATCAAAGAGCTGCTGTACCTTTAAAACAACACGCGGATGACCCTGTTGGTTTTGCAAGTGTTTATAGGTAGTTATTGCTGAGCTCTTTCTATAAGTCAAACATGGTTTAAGGTTGTATTTGTCCCTTTGAAAATATAAAAAACGTTACACTGGAAAATAATCTACATAAAGATCAAGCGCGATGAAATACATAAATCAATGATATTACATACTCAGAAATCTGTAGCCATAAATTAAACCCATACCTGTTGATATTCAATATTATCTTTTTTTTGAAGTAGTAGCTAAAGTATGTCCGTTTTTAGGTAACAAATAACAATATAAATTCTGACAACCAGAGGAACAAATGTCTCAACGAATATATTCACACTTCACATGCTTCAAAGAATCACTCGCATTCATAACTCACACTGTTACGCTCTTTGTACGCTTATAACTTTTGATATTATGAACAGAACTATAAAATAAACTTTATATCCGAGATGGACGTGAAGGCTTTTCTATCAATAACTTTTGCTATGAGATAGTAATAACGCATAATCATGAAATGAAAGAATCTCTATTATCAAGTATAACGAAAAGAAACTTTCTGGCCTTATGTATAATATAGGCCTTATAACTAAATTCAGATTCTTAGAATTTTTCGATCCCAAAATCAAATTCCTATCGTTAAATAATGCGATATAAACTGCCTAATAAAAGTAATGTTTTAATATTAATATACTACATAGGCGGGACGTGAGAGGTCATCTCCCTTTATATACCGATGACTGGTCAAAGTGGCAAGTGGCCACTTCGTGAATGTGAAACAAAAACGCGTTGTGAAAGTTGTTACAGGCCCATGTTCAGCAGTCCTATTACTGAGATGATGATGATGGTTATTATCGTATACCGTGACGTTCTTTTCAAATTGTATGACACTAAAGGTGATAGGGGAGCACCTTAACGCTCGTAACACTTTGAGCATTTAATGGGTTCCAATACATTCTAGAACGGCAGTAGTTCAATCCGGAGAATTGCCGGATTCTAAAATATGGAAATATGTTTAACTCGGGAAATCACCTAATGTATTCGAAGTAAAGTCACCTGACTGGGGAAGAACCTCCAGACTACATAGCTTTGTAGCATAGCATAGCTTTGTTGTTTTGGTATTGATGGTGAATACAGTGACCAAAACTCCATGGAAGGGGTTATAGGGGTTTAACAACAAACGTCAATCGTGTAGCCAAAATCGAATTAAGAACACAGTAATGTTGGTACGACAATACACACGATACATTTGAACAAATATAGGTACAAAATTATTACTAGTATATTTAATAATACAAAAATCCTGTCTAAGTTGACAGGATTTTTTTATATATAGTCTACATGTATGAAAATCGATTTGTCCATGTATGTTACCTATGGACGTTTTGGAGTCCAAATGTCCTGACTGATTTTGATGAAATTTTAAGGCAATATTTAAACTAGCCCAGTTGGTGATCCTGTGAAGTTTGGTAGCGATCGGATCAATACAAATATTTTTTTTACTTCTACGCCTAAAGCTGGTAATCTATAATGTGATAGATTACTGACTTAGCTGATATAGATTCTACATTTTCTTATCTCGGGCGCTCTATTAAAGTAAATAACTATGCAAGAATACTCGCGTTGAGTGTATTTTTAACAATAACTAAAATATAAAAGGCTTTTTAAATCTATATTTTAATCTTTACCTTTGAGTGATTTCTTTTTTTTTAAATATTGATATTTTGTATATTATCGGTTCTTTCAATAGTCTTGGACTCGTTAGATGTTGACTCGAAGATGCATATCTCTAACGAACGAAATAAAATTAATGTTGATAAGTGCATCACTTATCAACATTAATTTTATTTCGTCATCGGTCTTCAAAAGGACATCCGTTAGGTATGTAGATTTTCTTAAATAAAAATATTCAATAATGTCCATAATCTTACTTGGTTCTTATTGAATATTCCAAAAATAATGACGGGGTATTCAGAGTTATCAGTTAGGAGTCAGATAATAAAATTCAAGATTTAGTATTACAGGGGGTGTAATAATACATATTTTCAGGAATTCATTATTTCAAGTTTTAGTATATTAGAATATCTTCAGATATTTATTAGTTTATTTTTTTACAACCAATCTCGTAGAAGTTGAATTATATTTTCTTAAGGAAAATATTCTCATTGTAATTATCATGTAAAGCTCCAATGAACATAAACTTCCAAATTTTTTTTATCAAAAAATATTTATTTCTTAACGAGAAATTCTATTCATTTATTAAAATTTGCTTAAATGTTTGTTGCTATTTGAGCCAGTTACCGTCGTCTAAATCGATTCATTCACACATTGTTTCATAAAGGCCTCTATTTTATGATCCTGCATTGGGCGTATGCATTACTATTATTTAACACCCCCAAAATGGCGTCTGAAAAAATTTGCAGTTTTCGGAGATATCGTTTTCTTAATATCTCAAAAACCAATGGTCGTATCGTCATATAATCTTCACAGATTTGTTGCTAGTAAGCATCATGAAATATAGGCCTCGACGAAAAAATGTGTGCAAAATGAATCGATTTGGATGACGGTAACTGGCTCAAATAGCAACAAACATTTAAGCAAATTTTAATAAATAAATAGAATTTCTCGTTAACAAATGAATATTTATTGATAAAAATTTTTTTGTATTTTTAAGAACATAGAAGACGTATTCTCCTAAAGTTGCTTTCGAAATTAAAAATAAATTAAAATTTTGCGACTTTCGACCGTAAAGACCAAATTTAATCGAACTGGTCTTAAATTTTTAGGATTTCTACCACCTATACGAAAAAAAAGTTTGATATGAGCAATTATAATACGATAGTAGAAAATCACAAAAAACTCCATTTTTGGCGATTTTTTCGCATTAAACCGTTAATTTAACAATATTCCGAACGACAAAAATGAGATGAAATTCAGGATCATGTTCCTGATATACTAACGAACAAGTTAAAACCTGTGCGTAATTAAGTGACAAATTAGGCCCTTTTTGTCTAATTCCACTGGCCTACTAGCACAAGAAGCAAAAAGGCTGTACTAAGTCTACGGAGGAACAAAACTTGTGTTTTTTTCAAAGCATTCACGGTCTAAACGCTTCAAAGAGTAGGATACTCATAATCATGCAGCGTTTCTGTCAACTTTGGTTCTTGTATATACTTCACACTGTCACGCTTTCTTTGTTTCAACCCCTTTGTTATGCATGAGAGTGAAAACGGGGTAAGCTCTTTCATACTACGCCGTATGTTAGTGTATTTGGTTTCATCCAGATTCATAAAGTTTCTCAAGCACAATTCTTAACATTGTAAAGTTTATCACTTTATCTTCAGTGTTACAAGGCATTAAGCTCGAACACTCTACAAGATAATGTTTGATGTTCTCAGAAATTATTTAATTTTAGCTTTATTGGAAGCTTATTGGAAGCGATACCTAATATCAGTATGTACCTAATGTATCAGTTATATATTTTTAATTTAACAATGTATATACTTATTTAGAATTAGATTTTTTATTAAGCTGTAGTATTAAAAGCTTATGATACTGATTTAAACTAATGTGCAAGCTGAAACTATAAAATGAGCTAATGCAGATTTCTTTGCTTTTTTGTTAATTTTATAAAAAATCTCTGTATCTAAAGTGCATTACTCGTAGGTATAAAAGTCAAATTATTATTCTTCGGATAGCTTCTAAAACAAAATTGTCAATATCGGTAGTATTCCCCCACACACAAGAGAATGTCATACAATCATTATTAAAATAGTTATAGTACACTAGCCTTCCATACTCACTACTACACACTACTTCCACTAGTCATAGTAATTTGTGGATTTTTCTGACAGCGTATTCTGCAGAATTAACAACGATATGGGTCAAATTGAAGCTTAGGGACTTGAATTTCATTTTAGGACTTATAGATCAAAACAATTTTTTTTTACGAATCATCCACCGCCTTCAAAATGGCAGCGTCTACGTTATCAACAAGTATTCTTTTAGCTCATCATTCACTTGGACCCTTGCGGCGCGGTGGTAGTGCGTTCGACTGATAGTCGGAGGTCACGGGTTCGTTATGTATTAAAAAAAAAAAATTATGTTTACACGTATGTTTTTGTGTTTTATGACAACGTTTTGCACATAATTATCACAATATATCTTGCATCCGACAAGGTGTGCTGATGGAATGTAAAATATTTACAGCATATTTTTTCTTTTTTTGGGGCTTTGTACCTTGAAAGGAAACGGACAATGGCACCTTTATAGGACTAGTTAGCTGTCCCTCTGACTGTCAAGAATATCATGAGTTGAAATTAATTTCAAAAGGTATATTGGTATCTGGCCGCTTACATTAAAAATAACGTGACCCCGAAAATTCCAACTTCTTAATCAAAGAAATACCAAATTACGGCCATTTAAATGGCAACACAAATGGTAACATTTCTTTATTACCTCAACTTAGAATTTCATGAGCATAAATCTACAAAAAGTACCTTATACTTACCCTTTTATTTACTTGCGAGTATCGAGTGTCAAAATATGAGTATGTTTTAAACCAAGAGTAAAGAAAGGATTTGATGATTGCCATTTTGTATTTGTCACGCAAAAGAAATGTGATCACAAAGTAACATGCAGTTGGAGTATAACATTAATGTACGTAAGAACATTGACAGAACACTTTTTTTTTCATTGTAAAATTAGGGTTTGTCTTTCCTATAATTTATAATAATTGATAGCATTTTCCAGAATGTATGGATGGATATGCAGAAAATAATTTTAAAAAAATTGTCCACCACGCATGTTACTTCCCTCAAAGGCACACTTAACAATTGCATTAATAAATAAAAATATTAGGAAAAACACTATACTGATTAAATCAATTGGATTTATAACAAATCAATGAGATTAAAAACAGTTCAATAAATAAATATAAAATCAGTTCTCCCTACCTAATTTTTTTTTTTTTTTGTAAATATATGGGTACATATTTACTGCATTATGTACATTGGTAGATGAAAAATTATAGCTTGTTGGAGAAATATTTTTATTAGTTAATTACTGTAAACAATATGTATACATTTGGGATGATTTATTTTAAAATTAAATTTATTTGATTAATAACCGGTGAAATACGACAATTAAAGATCTGATACGAAGTAGTAAGTAGGTAGATTTTTAATATTTAAATAAAAATCAGTTCTTTTATCAAATATGTAAAGTTCTGACGCTACGATCGAACTAAAAATATTGAAAAACTTATTATATAGGTAGGTATCGTATATTATTATTTTAAAAGTAATACTTACCAATTGTGAATAAAACACTATCACCTTTCATAAACAAATACACAGACACTAATTAGTTTCCGCCACTAAACAAATGACAAACTTTTGTGATAAAAACAAAAGAATTCATTTTAAATCAAGAAATATTGAACAAAATAGTATTCTTATTTTATAATTTTATGAACTACAGAATATTAATAGTAGATAAGATAATACTTAAACTCTATGCCTATGAGTTTTTTTCTTTGTCACAACTTAGTGAAATAAGAAACTGCTTTCACTTTCTTTCATAATGTTCTAAAAATACCAATAATCACATTATATTTATTCACATATTAAATATCTTTTTTATATTTCATAAACTTTTTGTAACGCTACGACAACAACGCGTTCAAGCAGTGCGCGGCTCGACTCGTGTTCGTGGGCGCTATGTCGGAGTGACACTGCTAACCTAGCGCTCTCCGATCGCAATTTGGATTTCGAACGTATTCGCGCAAACGTCAAATTGTATTTTTCACTATTTTTTAACTTTAAAGGGTTACATAAGTATCAAAATGGTCTTTTATTACTAGGTCCTTAATGAAAGTGTTAACCGAAATGGTGATTCAAATCTTTTTTTATTTTATGTTAAATAGAATCTTTAAAAAAAAAAAATAAAGAAGTAATTGAAACATACTATAAGTTGAACCAACCACATACATTTATTATTTAGTTTAATTGTGGAATGATTAAGATATATAAATAGAATTATAAAATGCCTACGAAGTTGCAATTTCTATGCTGGCCTTTTTTCTTTTAAATATTTAAGACATCTAGACTTTTTACGTAAAGTAACGTGTTGTTAGGCACTTTTTATCTTTTCTCGGATTAAGAACAGGATACAAATTTAATAACAGCAAGCTGTTGCGCTCGGCGAGGGAATGTTTCCTTTTTATTCTTCCGCGGTTTCTCCGATACCGCGTAACTTAAGCCTGCCGAGAATTCGGGAGTACTCAATTGTGACAATTTTATTGGTTCTACAAAGAAATATACTCTCGTATTCAACAACAAAATAAATATGGTTTTAGAAGTAACTTGAATTGTTGACTCTCTATTAGATATACATAAGTATCTCAGAAATGGTTTCGAGAATTTGTAGAAGATTAAAAACATTAAATTTTGTATTTGTGTTTTTTTATACATGTGTCGTTTTTGCGGCTAAGGCGCAGTATTAGTAATTTCCTATCGAAATTTAATTTTCTTAATCCACTCCCGCTTCCCTTATGCATATAAGACGAAGTCCAATCAGCGCCATGTAATGCGCTTGCACTCAATTAAATAAATCGCTCGTGAGAAATAATAATAAAATCAATAAAATTAGACTGATCTCTTTATCTGTGCTGTGTGGGACATTTGTCTGGACCTGCCAAACGAGCTCCGATGAACCGGGTTCGTTCATGTGCTTCCGGCTGGAGAGTTCTCCCAACATTTTCCCTTTTCTGAAGCCGTTAGTTTGTTCCTGCTTAATATCACTGGGTGCATACTCGAGATCAGTGACCTAGGTTACCGCCTGCTGTGAAACTGATGCACCAACAGTCGTTTTATTTAATTCCGGACAATAGTGACTAAACTACCTAGTGAGTAGTAGTGACTGTATTATATTGTTATGTAGAAATTAACGTCGCAACATTAGCGCGTCTCAATTTTATTACAAAAAGAAACATATTTCGATTGCTGTATTGAGAATAAAATCTAGTTTTATTCCAGTAGCTTCTTGAAAGAGCCTCCAATGAAAAGATAATCCTCAGAATATTTCTTTATGTACTATTTCTCATCAGTGTTCTTTCTTTATTTTAAATTCAAAGGTAGGGAATGTATGACTACAAAATGCGGACAAAAAAGATCCCTTTTTCTTTGTCAAAATAACAACGACAATCTAAATATTCAAAATTGAAAAAAATAAAAACTGAAAAGAGTGGCTCCTAAGGTTTTCGCGAGCTTCTTCTCATATAAGCATACCTTGGAACTTTTCAAATTGAAGATTTTATTTAGTATTTTTTTTAATACCTTTTTATTTTTAAGAAGTAAAGATTTATTTGACTTTAAATTTCGAATAAGACCGTCGTCGAAGCCGTAGAATAAATAAAACTTAATTTTATGTATGCTGAAGTGGAACGATGATGAGAGGCTCGTTCCACTAAGGTGATAATTTATAAAAATAAATAAATAAATCTTTTAAATTGTATTATATTATGTGATATATTACATGATATTATAAGATTTAAGAAATATTATAAATAAATCTAAAACACCTGCCATATCTTCCACCAGATAGAAACTTAGGCATTCATAAAAGTTAATGGAGATAGGGTACAGAAAGTTGCTCATTAGAACCACCAGATTTTTCGACCAGATTGCACGTAAATATCAGTAAAGTCTCGTTAGTTTCTTTAATTAAATATGCTGATAAATATTGCTGGTGGTCTGGAACCCTTGAAAGGCTACTATCCGTAAAGGATAGATATAGTTTATACGGTACTAGAGATTTTAATATAACTTCAAGTGTAGATACGCTATCGTACCTTGTTCAAATTCAATTAATTAAATATTAAAGTACTAGTACTTATTGTTTCTCTAAGATATGATGACTGATTAGTAGAAGTTGTACAGAACTTGGTATTATTATTTAATCGTTCTATTACACACAACATCGCATTAAATAATCCAATCGAATAGAATCGAATAAAATAACAAAGTACATTCTATCCAAATATAATTCTGAATTATTTTCTGTATATTGTATTTAAGAAACCCCCAAAACGATTACAAGAATTTTCGTGTCAATCCTAACCGCCTAGCATTACACCGGTTGTTATGTAATCGTAACCATTCTTCAATCAACGAGCCATTGACGACGTACCCCGTTGTGTCTCCATCTCACGTCTGAATGAGGGTTTGTATCTTTTGTATCTCCAGAAGGTTAGGTGAAATGTATTCGTATGCATGTTTTGGCAAACACGGTTAGTCGTATCTCACCTAATTGTAAGCTGTCACCGAAGCCATTGGATGTTTACAAGACTAGAAAGGTCACGTACCAGTTGAAAGTTGGCGACCATGACAAAAACCTTTTAATTTCATGAACGTCATGCGGTATAAATTTGAGCGTCTATGGCAGGGCGGTCAGACGATTATCTAAATTCTTTCAAATTAAAAGTTTAGACGTGTCAAGAAAAACAAAGAAAGTAATTACATAAACACCGATTCCAAGATGTTGCTTATATTAAAGACTTATTAATTAATAATTAATTTGAAAAATATGTCATAAAATGTATAATACAATTTGAACTATTACGTAAAGTAATTAATTTCATAATTAAATATTTATAAATAGAAACAAATTATAGAACTCAAAAGCGGTTTAATCTCGAAGATATTTCCATTTTATGTCTACTGTGAGTACCAAGCTTAAAAACAGATTTTTGTAGTGAAACTTCGTTAGAATCGTTGTGATTTGACATTCGATGAAACAAAAAGAGACTCACACTAAAAAGAGACAACAAAGACAAACATTCATAAATAGGATTTAGCCTGCGAGAGAATGAGTTTCCTATAATCTTTGAACAGAGACAAACATATTCATAAGTAGGATTTAGCCTGCGAGAGAATGAGATAGAATAGAAGTACCAGTGTTTCCGATAATCTTTGTCTTCGCGCCTGCGTACTACAAAGCCTTCAGAAAATGCGTCAATGTTAACGTGGTGTCATTTTTGTGCATTGGCGTATTAAAATTCGTTGGATAATTAATTTATGTTAATTTTTTAACAAATCTGTGTTAATTTGACCAATAACTTTTATATAAATTATCTAAAATTAACATTAGTATATTGTTGTGTCCGGGGGGTGTTCCAGTACTAGGAGTTTAGGGTCGCTAGCGAGAGGAGAATAATTAAAACCCAAACTAGCTCGTAAGGCTATAATTAATCATGAAGCTTAGCACATTTAACATAAATAACACAATTGAATTAATATCTTGATCACATTAATATTCCTTGGGCAAACCGTGCTAACATCCACGGTCGCTCCCACCAGACTTCCTTCTATCCTGTCAGTTATACATTTTAAAATATTGTTCTATAGAATTCAGTGCAAATTCTCACACACCAGCATTATTGTATGTTACAGAGTCGTGACAATATTATTACGTTGATTTTACTTTTTATTTTTCATTCTTTGGTAGGCTACTTTCCTGAAGTTTCACTTCTGCCGTGTATGAATTGCACACATACCTTTTTCTTTATGAGAGGGGGCAAATGAGCAGACGGGTCACCTGATGGTAAGTGACTACCGCCGCCCATCTGTACCTGCAAATCAAGAATCAGAAGTCCATTGCCGGCCTTTAAGGAGGGAGTAGGGGAAGAGGGAGAGTGCGAGGAGGGGGAGAAAAGGGGGAGAGGGAAGGGTTAGGACCTCCGGTAACCTCACTCACTCGGCGAAACACAATGAAATCATTGCTTAACTGCCGGTTTTCTGTGAGGCCGTGGTATCACTCCGGTCGAGCCAGCCCATACGTGCCGAAGCATGGCTCCCCCACAGTTCTTCTTTATAATTTAAGACTTACATTTGTGATAGATGAATTTTTACGTATCACTGGTCACTTTATTCTAGAATCACACATTTGACATTTAATTTCCTTTTTTTTGGGTGGTGATTACTATTCGGAGGATTTTTTGAGTACAATGGTAGAGGAGGAATACTATTTGAGTACAAGAAAATACGGGTACAAGTGTAGAGGACGAGCAAATAAAAGATGGATGGACTGCGTGCGTGAAAGAGGATAATATATGGCCAGAAGCGATGAATTGACGTATGGAATCAGAGAACATATTGCACTGACCCCAAATAAAATTGATGGAAAGGTAGGCAGATGATAATGACGATTACTATTTGGGTATTAAAACACTAAAATAGTGACATTAAATGTATCAGCTTGTAGGGATTCCATAATCCAATAATATGTTGTAAGTAAAAACCTTTGCTCTTTCTGTAAAGGTTTAAAGTAATCAATTTGTATCTAAGTAAAAAGGACATCTTAATTCCTCAGGAGTCCTCTGTAAGTTAAAAGTAAACTTTAAGAGCAGATTTTACCAACAAAAGTAACCGTGATTGGTTCAGCAAACAGTTTAAACTCAGTTTCAGTTTAGAAGTCGATAGTTCAATTTGAAAGATATTTATATTCCCAACCCCCGGTTTTCGATATTTAACTTAAATAAACACATTCAAAAGCAATAAGATATCAGTTATATTTATAAGAGCATTATTTTATTTAAAAAAGAAAAGCAATGGATAGAAAAGAGCAGGACAATTCTTTAAACGCAATGTGAGCTATTGCTCACTTGCATATAACTCGAGCAGGTCAATCAAAATCAAAATTATTTATTTCAAGTAAACCCATTGTAGGTATTTTTGAATTGTCAGGAGGAGTCAGTCAGTATAAGTCGATCGTGAAGGTAGTTGCCTGTTCCAAAACGTCGATCCTATGAAGAAGAACAGGCAAGAAACTCCAAGGACACTCTTTTCCAACATGTTTTTTTTTGTTTTTATAAAGTTATTTGTTACATTGCTTATAAGGGCAATTTAATGTGAGGACAATGTAACATAAATTAATATTGTTCTAAAATGGAAAAGAAAATCGGTTACAAAATACATTTTTTTACTAAAAATGAAGAGTAATTGACTTTAGCTTTTAAATAATGTTTCGATACCGATAAATTTAGTGTTTATCACCCGTGACACGTTACATAGTTAGCTGGTTGAATTGACAAATAACAATATGGAATTGTAGTTTAGATTGAGCTTGGTTCAGTCTGTTACTAGTTCCGTTAATATCTGAAAATATATAATACGCTTCACTACTAATATAATATAAATAAACTTTACATTATTTCTTCAATGTAAATAATTATAACCGCCTGCTCCCCTCCTTCCCTGAGAATCTAGTTACCCTACTGACTAGAATAAAACCAGAACTATATTAGTAAAGATGGATCAAGGTTCTATACAGTGACCGTTCTCCCCTGTCGGTAGGCTCCAATTCGAACCGAGATCTACTGTGCCTTACCTGCTATCTAGGATAATAGTTTTTCACACTATATTTTTCTGTAGAGTTATTATATTATTATTTCACAGTAGGTATGTAAGAATCGTTTCTTTTTTGTCTAGCCTAAACTGTCCCACTGCTGGGCAAAGATGGTGTCAGGCGTCACACGGCTGCGCAGTGTCATGTCGCGGCAGAATGATTTACCCCAAAATACACACGTGAGTGTAATCCTATACATATATTTAAAAATGTGAATACCACTCACGAAAGTTTTTATTCCACTATTTGACTCGATAGTCGAGCATTGCACTGCACTGCTACACCTGGGATCGCGGGTTCCTTTCTGTTCTCTTGTATGTAATATTTTTACGAATATATCAATGAAAATATGAATGTCCATTTGCATCAATGAGTGTTTCTATGTATAATTATGTATTTATTTACAAAAAAACAACTGTCTCCAAAGTCTGTTTTTCCGTGTTTTAGAACTTTAGCACGAGCTTTGATAACATGAGATAAAGCTAGTGTTAAAGTGGCACCGTTTCTCTCCATGCCTCGGAGAGTAGGTGAGGCCGTTGGTCCCAGAAGCCATACGAACATCTGTGGCATTCGTTACGGATAGTTGAGCCATAAAAAGTCCGACAACCTGGTCTAACTTCAGAACTTCAATATCGCTTAGTGCTTATGTTGTGAAGGTCTGATCGCAGTTGATTCGCGTAAAATATCGAAGTTCGGCAGTATCGTAGTTAGACTGAAAGCCGACCCCAACTTAGTTGGGAAAAGGTGCGGAGGATGATTAACCAGAAACAATGGCGGCGAATGCGATTCCGTTTCCTCATTACGCAAGTACAAAGTAATTTCTTTTTTATTAACGCTCATATTAAAGCGACACACAAAAAAAAAATTGGCATTAGACTTTAACATTCACAACATGTTACATACATGTATGAATAACCTACTACATAACTTCACCCTTCCACCAGCGATTAGAGAGGTAGCTAAAGTATGGATGAAGTTAAAGTAAAGCTACATACCTTTTGTGTCTATTTCCATCAAAGCTACCACGCCATGTAGCAGAAGAGGTGCCTGACTTAAATTTTCACACGTCGCTTGTATTCAAGTAATATTAGTAAGAGCGTATAGTCTAGTCGACAAGTTAAAAATAGTCCAAAATAGAGATACTGCTCTTAAAATTATGTGCGATAGCTCATTGGATGCGGAATGACGCCTAGAAAAATGTGCCAAAAGCGTGTATTAGCACATAAAAAATTGCAAAAGTTATAAACAATTAAAAATGAAAAAAAAATGGCATTTCGTTTTTTGACAATATTTCATAAACTATTAATATTTAAGAAATTTCAAAAAAAGGTTCTATATACATACATATAGCTTTTGGTTTTGATACTTGTATTCCATTTTCAAGCACGAAATTCATTTTCAAGTGTGATTAGTGTTGTAGTTGTATATTTCTCATAAACTATATCTTGCACCTTTATGTAAGACAGATAAATTCAACAATAAACTATTAGAATGTATTACAAATAAATTCAATGACGGCATTGAAAGTATATTTATATTAACGTGCCTCTGTAGGCACGTTAATGGTAATATAAATGATGTATGTACACGTTTTATTAATAAATGTATATATTATTTTATTGATCAATATATAATTTGCTTAAGTTTATAGCACATCTTTGTTCCATTGAATTAAACTGTGTGGTCTTTGAAGGAAAACATGAAGATGCATTTTGCTGAATATAATTTTAATGAGTAGTGACTTTGCATTTTCCATTTTAGTCATGATTTTCAAAGAAAGTGAATTTATATTTTTTATTATGAATTCTCAAATATTTTTAGAAATATAATGGATACAGTCATGTATAAACCGAGTTGAACTTATCACTGGGATTAGTAATTTGTGGTATGTAAATGAATTATATTTAACATTTTTATTTTATGTTGGTATATTGTTTTTGTGACACTAAATAGGTTGTTGTAAATCAAAAAAGTGAAATAGCTTAGTCTTTATATAGCAGATTCTAATAAAAAGTTCCTGAATATATTAATTCGAATAATATACTATTAACTGTGTTATCAAATGTTCGGAATTTGTTTTGAAGATTCCACGTGTCTTTTATTACTTATTTATAGCCGAAGTTGCGTTAAATTACTTATTGTTGGAATTAGGTTCTTTATAGACTTATAACTTTGAAAGAACTTTAGTTTTGGTAATCTTCTTCCAAAAATACACATTTTTAAGAACTAGACCAATTGTTATCATGTCTAATTTTAGGTGGATTATCTCTAATAGTTATGCAATATCCGTTCAAAATTTGCTTGTTAAAAATATCAAATAGCCTTAATCTTAAATACATTTTTTTTATAATGATCAGCACTCTAAAACAAAACACTGAACAACTGCGAGTCTGAATCGCACACTGAGGGTTTTATACAAACTTGTGTGAAGATTTTTTGGGTGACGGACTTAATTTTGCAGTTCTAAAAATACTAATCCATACATTGTATATCGATGTGTGTGTGTGTGTGTGTGTATGTGTGTCAGTGACAGTCAATTTTCCATGTGCAAAATATAGCTTTGTAATAGCAAAAAATATTTTTAATGTGACACAACAACAAATTAACGATTTTCAGATTTTTGCTTTTACTTATGCTGTGAGATATTGCTTCTTTCCTTATTTCATGATTCTAGGTAGGATTTGATTTACCTGCGAAGTTTGAAAATATAAGAGTAAAATGGCCGTATCTTTTGATTGCATTGACTTAGAAGGTTGGTTTTAATTCTCTAATGGAATCTAATTTTTCAAAGTTATATAACTCTTAATTTCATCAGGATAATTTATTTCAACCACAGAAAATAACCGAATTTCCTTAAAAAAAAAATTTTTTTATGTGTTTTTATCCTTTACTCACCGCAACAAATACTCAGAAGTGTTAGTAACTGCTTTTAGTATAATCTTTCTAAAGTAGCTTTAGCCTTAAGTAGGCTTAACGTATGCACCTGCAAGGCGGCTGAGGAAACGCCTGTTCACATCGCGAAAGACTGCTCAGCGGTAATATATAATCACAGCTCCCTTCTTAGGAAATAAGCAATGTACTCAAACAATTTGAGGCTAAGATAATAATGCAATTCCTCCGTAAAATACGCTAAACGTTCGGAGCATAGAACTCTAAAGTGAATCATAGTGTTCATAATATATCAGCAGTGGTCGCAATGATTCTGTGAAGTGGTATTATATTGTAATTAAATCCTTAATTTTTAAATATTATTTACCCTGAACTTTTATTTCATTTCTAAGTTTGGTTTGTTATCGAGTAATTTAGAGCATGTCAGCTAATAAACGAGTTGGAAAACTAATTAGTTACTAATGTAAAATTAATTACTAACGTTTGTTTGTTGCACTTAGCGCAAATTGAAAATTTTGGGAAGTTTTCCCTTAATGGAGTTTCGAAACTAAGCCAACATGGTATTGGAACCATTTGTAGTAACTTTTGTTTCTCTGTTTGACATTCCATAGCCATAAATGTTTGCTTACGTCGTCTAGATCAAGAGAAAATATATTTTTTTATCTTCTCTTTGATCTATACAAACACGTTCAGAATATTTTTTTAATAATTGTGTTAAAAAAAAACAAATCTTGACGGTTTCTCGTAACACCCTATAATTAACTTTAAATATTAAAAATAAATAATTTTTAAAAATTTAACCGACTTCAAAAAGGAAGGAAGTTTACAACTCGACTGAATATTGCATTTTTTGTGTTTACTCGTATGTTACGCGACATCTTTTCCATCTGTGAACCAATTACAATATTTTTTTTAATTGAAATGGTCATTGATTCAGTCGCATTGAAGTCGGTGATACTTTTATTTAAAGTTAATTATATAGAATTAAGTCGGCAAACAAGCACATTTCCCGACTGATGCCGGGACCTCTAGTGACGACGTTTACTAGTCACTAAGATCTTAAACGGGACATTTCAAATTAACGATCGTATTATAGAACCTGACTCAAGTCCTGCAAAAACTGTATACTATATACTATAACTACGGACTGTATACTATAACTACGGACTGTATACTATAACTAATGACTGTTTGAGTAAGAAACTCGACTTAATGATTCCTTTTATTACAAAACTAAAACTGTAATTAACGAAACGATACAATAGAATATTTCAATGATTTTCGAAACAGGGAATCACACACGAGCACAGTAACACAGCATCATTCATTTTGTGAGTAATTACAATTATGTTATGAAATAAATAAATTTTGATCAGTTTCAGTCGAGGCAGGCGGATTTTTTCAGACTTCTATTCGAAACGGGACATTCATTTGTCTGATACAGACGTATGATAAGTTAAAACAACATTATCATCAACCATAATTTTATATAACCCAATTCTTAACACTAATGAACATTTCTAGGCTGCCAGCCCACGAGCTCTCCATTCCTCTCATTTTCTACCCACAGCCGATCATGAAAGGGCTTAAAGTATAATTCTTTTCTGTAAAAAGTATAATTAAAATTGCTTTATAATAACACAAAAACTTTTAGCGATGTTGGATTTCTCTTACGTTTTTAACTCGGTTAAAAAGAAGTGAATCTCTATCGACTCTTAATTTCGAAACTGCACCGGCGAGAATATTATAAAATTTTGGTAATAACCGTTTTAATGAAAAGTTTCATCAAAATAAGTAAAACTTAATTGTGATGCAAATTAAATGAAATGAAATTCATTTCATTCATTAAAGACATACGATTTTACTGCCGCGTGTGTTTCGGACCCGACGGGGGACCTATAACATCTTTTATGGGGTTAACGCCCTTTGGTTAATCTATGTTTTGGTTGAACAAATTCATTTCAATCTCTATTAATATAATTATGTCTTTCACGCCGCTCTGTAAATAAATAGATGCAGTTGTTCTGACATACATGATAGATAGATAGATAGATAGAATATTCTTTATTGTACACCATTAATAACTATAAATTCACTTACTTTGAAAATCATGACTAAAATGGAAAATACAAAGGCACTACTCTTTAAAATGATCTTGTTTTTATGGGATAGGGGGCAAACGTGCAGACAGGTCACCTGATGGTAAGTGAATACCGCCGCCCATGGACACCCGCAACTCGAGAGTCACAAGTGCGTTGCCGGCCTTTAAGGTGGGAGTAGGGGAAAGGAGGGAAGAGGGGAAAGCGGAGGGGGTAGGGGATAAAGGTGACGGGTGAGGGTGAGGTGGGGGGAAAGATGGCATGGACGCTAGCATTGCTTCACTACCGGTTTTCTGTGAGGTCGTTGTATCACTCCGGTCGAGCCGGCCCATACGTGTCGAAGCATGGTTCTCCCACGACTAAAACTGTTATTATAAATTAACTGAAAACCACCTGAGGGATATCATAAATGGCTCTAATAGCCTCACTAAATACCGGTAGGACTGATACAGGTCTGTATTTGAATCTTTACTGTCTCCGGATTTAAACAGAGATATAAAGTTGCCAAGGGCACCGAAAACGCCTGGAAGAGCTATTGGTCCATGAAAGACCTAATGAACCCTTCATTTGCGCCCTTCAAGGGAAATCCTTCGTTTACCCTTGAACAAGAACCAAATCGGTCTAAGACAGCGACCACTGCTCCCTTTGTACCTTTTGTGACTACCTTTTGTACCTTTTGTAATTACCTTAAATTCCTTCTTACTGCGAAGTGCACGCGGTTACAAGGAACTGCATGGCTCACTGCACTATGACTTGTTTTGCACAAAGTGAGACAGCTTTTAGCAAAACCATTTTTCACTGATAGTGTCGGATGCGGTACTCAAACTGTTAGGTAATGCAGTAAATAATGTTATTCTTTTTTATCATATATCATCTCATTTCGAATTCGTTAATAATAAGTACTATTTCTAAGAATTTCTTTTTGTTTGTAGTGTTGGTTCGTGACGGACTTTTCTTGAGTGTAGTATATTATTAAATAACTATGGAGGCTTGTTGTTAGCAACATGGATGTATATTTGTTATTATTATTAGTCTGCAAGCTTCCTTCAAAAGAAATTTAAAAAAAAAGACTAGAAGCTCATGGATGTATGTATACTGCCCATCCTCACCTACGGTACTCAAACTTGGTCTTTGACTAAACATCAGAAGTCTGCACTCCGAGTTTGCCAGTGAGCCATGGAGTAACGTATCCTAGGAGTTTGGTTATCACACCGTATAAGGAACAGTGTATTGTGCTCCAAAACTCAGATCGCCGACGTTGGCCATAAGGATGCAAGCCTAAAATGGAACTGTGGGCGAAACTCATTACCGAGTGGCGCCCACACAACGTGACTATTGCTAAACATACCTTTGGAGGCCGAAAACCACACTTCAACCTCAACGCTTAATAATGTTGCCTATTTTATTAAAAGTGTCATGTATTGTAGTCTTTTCAATTAACTTTGTAATCTATTATTTTTTACTTTTTAGTGCCCTTTGTTAGTGCTTTTTGAAGTCGGTTTAACTTCTTTTTTAAGTGTTTATTGTTACATAATACGAACTAATATAAATATAATAAAAGTAATGTAAAACTTACTATACTTAAGAGTAGATGTTTGAAGAAATGAACTATCCTACTTAAATTTTTACTGTTATATCCAAAATAAGTACACAAAAAGAATCAGTTCTCAAACCAGTATCCACATATTTGCAATTACAATTGCTAAAAGATTTCCTGGTAAATAGAGGATTTTTCGTCATACATCATTCCCGTAGCCCTCGTGGTGGAAGGGATAACTCAGATAATTGGTGATTGTTTAATCTACATTAAGCATGTGTTATCTCTTACGTTTAGTATTAAGTGTCAGTGACGGGGCGAGGAGTGTTACGCGCTGAGTATCATACCACAGACAGCAACCTTCCCGTTTCTGCTCTGCTCTCCTAACTGAACTTAAAACTTTCTTTCTAATTCTCTTCTACTTGTACTTTATTGGTAGCTATAAAAATCGTCATTTGACGAAATGGCCCATCCCTAATGAAGGCAGTTTGAAATGTCATTGTTTAAGTAAAGAAAGTATCTGCCTTTTTTCTTTCTAGAATAACTTTTTTTAAATTATTATCAACCCAAAAAAATTTAGGAACGTTCCAAAGACGAAATTTCATCTTAACCTAAAAAAATATATTTCAGAACTATCTTCAATGTGAGTTGAAAATCTTTTTGTTAAATGACGGCCAATTTATCAACTGGTCAACTTAAAACGGTTCTAAATTTAGATAAAACAATTATTCGTAAAACCATTTACTTTTTTGCCAAACTTTTCTTTGAGATTTGAGAAAAAGATTGTTGGTAGTAAAGTATACATAATCACTTAATTACTACAGTTTTTGATCATTTAATTATAAAAATAAATAAATTGATCCTGCTATACTTATAAGTTAAAATCAAGATAGTAAGAGTTGGCTGGTAGGTTTATTCGCCCGGAACTATTCAAAGCGTTAAGCATTTCTAAACCATCGTTAATTCCATTCATTAATTCCCCTTAATTGAATAATATATTCTGGTTACGTGAAAGTTAAAAATAAAGTTACATTTGTTATTTTCTAAAAACTACAATGAAGTACCATTGTAGTTTTTGTAAGAAACTAACTAACTAGTAGGTACTTTTTTATGTCTTACCTACTTTAGTTACTTTTTAGAATATAAAGTTGTATTATATTCTCAAATTCAAGGAAAAAGGCTAGGATAAGGACTACTGAAAATAAACGTTCCCATGTTAGTGACGTTAAAAATATACAATTGTAAACATACAACTTCTTGGTTTTAAAATGTAACTTACTAACTTAAACCGGATGACGATAATCACTTGAAATTGTAAAAAAATGATGAAGGTTTTAAGCTTCCGCAGAGGCCCCAGTAAAAATTAAACGTTCATTTATTTTAACTTTTGCGTAATTGAGGGGGATGATAACTCTGCCGTTGTAAGAGTTAAATGATCCGACTGTGTTTTAAATGCACCATTCGCATTTGAATCTTTTCTTAAATGTCTCTCCTCTAATTTTTTTTTATTTCTCAAAAATTTAAAACATTTATTCGTTATTTTAATGTTGCTACGTTTTAATATTTAACTTGTTTCTTTTTCGGTAGCCAATGCCCTTCGTGCTTGTAAACCTATCCTCTTTCATAAATAACTACTATCACAGGATTTTTCCAAGTACTTACGACCATGTAATATACATATTATGCATTGTAGAAATGTGTTAGTAAGTTCCGTATAAGGTATAAAATGTTTATTAGACTAGACAACAAAGTTTTTAAGTATTAAACCCATTAAGGGAATAAAATTGTAAATGTTCCATATATTTGGTAAACCTGTGTTACCTGTTCCGAAAAAAAGATTTATTATAATTATTTTTTTTTTGTTAATTCTATAGGTTTCATGTAAATACTTACGACCTGTGTTAGTTATAAGTTAGCAGGATAAATGACTTAGCTCAATATCATATTTTTGTGGACATAAATGTTATGCAGAGGCAATTTTATACAAAAACAGACTTCTCTTACGTTTTTACACATATTATCAAGGGATAATCATCTAACACACCTGCCACACACAGTTCTGCATCACCCAAAGGTTGACTGGAAGAAAATGCCTACGGCATTAAGTCCGCCTTATGCAGCGTATTTGCAGGAAGTAGAAATAAAAATAAAAGAAATAAAATAAAAGTCGAACCAAAACAGCTTCTTTTTGGTTTGAGTTGCCAAGGTCTGGAATGAATTGCCTGCTTCTATTTTTTAAGTTTTACATAAATATGGCGTCGTCGCCGTCGTCTAGGTAAGATACAACTACAAATATTGCTAAGTTAAAAATTCCAAGATTTTTTTAAAATATAAACATAAACAAACAACTATACAAAACAAACACGTAAATAACTAGCCGCACAATGACAATGAACTGTAATAATAATTATTTACACATGTATATTATGATTTGCGATAGAATTTCCGTCAAAACGATATTAGAAGTAAACCTATTGGTATACAGGGAGTACACAAAAATAGTCAGGGGATTGTTAACGCGAGACAGAGTAACATACAATTGTCCATATGGAAAACTATCCATGCTGGTCTATGTCTACAATGCGTAAAGTTTGCCTTTGTACTTGATTGGTAACTGAACATGTTTAAAACTAAAGGGAAAGTTAATTGGGATGCGTGGGATTCTGGGTATAAATACAATATCACCGGCACCACAACCTGGTAAATATTTAGACTTTAATTACATTTGGCTACGTATGGTTAACGAACATTACATTCGATTTAAATAAAATAAAATTTTTAACTTTTAACACTTTTAACTTTAGAACACAGAAGAATTATCAGTGATATTATTTTGTTAACTAGTAAACGTCGACAATGGTACCTTTGATTGTCCAGAAATTTTGGATAAAATCACGCTTGGCACCAACCAATTAGTTTTTAGACAACGTCCCCTGTTACATGTTCCCTATGCTGCGACTAGATATAGACGAAACTCATATCTTATACGTTGTGCTGAAAGTTATAATACAGTGTCGGCAAAATTTAATTCGGATTTATTTTGCAATACCTCAATTGCAGTTAAAAAACTTTTTATTAATGATTTCTTTGGCGGTGACAAGCAGCTATAGTTGGACATAAACTAGGCAGGCCATGTATGTTATTTTAATGCTTATTTTTGTTTATTTTTTCTCCCTTGATTCATTATTTTTGCATTTTATGTTTGGAGATACCTCATATGTTTTTTTTTTTCCTTTTGATGTGCACAACTGGTGTAATTTAACCAATACTTAGTCTTCTATATGTGGAAGCTTGTTATAAGCAATTTTTTTTTTTTATTCAACTGTACATGTAACAATTAGTCTGTAAGCTTTCCTAAAATAAATAAATAATTAAAGTCACGGATACTTATGAGAATTTCATAATTATTAGAAAGTAAATGTAATAATCATTTGAGTCACAATAAAATACGATATCTATTTTATGGAAACTTATTATCTAATACATCGAGTGTTCAAAATATTGAATGTTTGTTACAAAAATTTGTGATTTTACAATAGAATTTGGTTCTGGCTGGTTCTCGTTGTGGTCGCAGTTCTAACCTAACCTAAACCTAACATATATGTACGCTCTGTGGCATGAAATTTGGTGGTGGATACATATATTATTGGAAGGAAGTTAGAAATCAATTTTAGAAATTCCATTGTTACTTTTGATAATTTAGTGTGCAAGTCAGTATTTTTGTTTTACAATATATAGTTTTGTTTTAAAAATAGTATATCTGTTGGGTCAGCTAGATGATAAAAAAGTAATCTTATTTTAACTAACTTTAAATATTTTTTGGTTAAATATATTCAGATACTCAAAAAGATTATTTGCTGAGTAGCCATTTTTCTGGTATACAGTAAATTAATTAGTGGAGACACTCTGTTAGCTTAAATTGAAAATAGAAGCGCCGCGCTGTTAAAAAAAAACCATGTTTAAGTACTGTTCAAGACCAACAACAACATACTGCGATCAAACTCATAAGTTTGAATCTTAGTTGCCTTTTTGTTTCCTAGATGGAGCTGTTACAAAACTTAGATCGCGCTATGGTTCTGTTACACGCGTTAGTATGTAAGGCCTACAAACGTTTTGAATGACGGAGCAACACTGGAGTTTAGCTCAAGGCGACTGCCAATTAAACCGTGGAGTCCTACGAACCCATAGTACAGTGCACAGTGGTTTTATTTAAATCCCTACTTGTGTCACACACCCAGTCCAAAGATACCACGCTTGGTATCAAACAAGTACCTACTCAATTATATAAAATTTTATAAAATTGATTTGTATTTATACATTTATTTGTACCTATTATATAGATAATAATCATTCTTTTTGTGAAAATATGAAAATTTTATTACTATGTTAATACGTTGATAAAAATAATTTTTAATAAAAAATACTTCCTAAACTATTTCATAAAACCCAAAAATAATGTTTATTTTATCAAATCGGACTTGACGTTGATACTGAACTAATCTGACACGTTTTAAGTTTTCCCTTCTTTCGACAGTCCTATGACTGCCTATTTTTTTTTTGTAAAGTTTGGTATGCTATGCCTAATAATCACGATTGAAAATTCACTTTCACTTTTGGAATACAGTTTTGATGTACGACTGACTATTTAGTCGGCGCACTCGGATAAAGCAGCTCGAAAGTGCTTTATCGCCTGGCTTCCATCACGAGTACCATCATTTCAGGCTGAAAAGTTATAATTATTGATATAAAATATAACCTATGTAACTCGCTGATAATGTAGTTTTCTATAAGTGAAAGAATTTTTAAAATCGGTTTAGTAGTTTCCGAGCCTATTCATTATATCACAAACAAACAAACAGAAAACCAAATCATTCCTCTTTATAAATATTTGTGTAGATATCGCACTACAAATATTTACTTAAAGGTATAGGTATATGTATATATGTTTTACATCATTATCATTTACTATTTAGGTCGGGATAGGTGGGACCTAAACAAGTTTTTAAAACCTACGTGTTATTACCTTAAATTAACGGTAAGAGATAGTGCAAGTTTGGTGCAAGGGAGCCACTAAGACCTTCAGGCCAAAGCCATAAGCTCCTGCTAGCTGATTTACCTCCCAGCCGCCACACTCCAGCCACCTCTCTTTCTTAATTTACAGCGTCATTTAAATTCAGGCAGGTAATTAACTTACCTGCTTACGTTGTACTGTTTGTATCTGACTGGTTTTAATATCAATAAATATATGACATAGAGAAAATAAAAATGAAAAGTGCATAAGTAATAACAATTTCCTGAAATTTTTTAATGGTTTTTCAGTCCGCCAAAATGAGTGAATCAAACGAAGAAATTCGATACCTTCTGAAGTTTTATGATAAAAAAAGGAAAAATGCAACTCAAGCTGCGAAAAAAGTTTGTGACGTTTATGGACCTAATGCAGTGAGTAAAAATAGCACAAAGTTGGTTCAAGCGTTTTCAGACCTGGAATTTTGATGTCAAAGATACAGCTGGCTCTGGTCGCCCTCATACCGATATGGATTTTATCGACGGACGTATTTTATAATATGAATGGTGTAGGGTTTTACTTATGTGTATATTTCGTTGATGCCCGACTACTTTCGGATCAACGGAGGGTCTTTATCAAGGTATGAAGCGACCTATCGCGTCAGTGTCGGTGTCAGGCCATTCCGTAGGTTTATCTTTAATAAAATATGAATACGACTCACGAAAGTTTTTATTTTAATAAGACATTGTTCGAAACGTTAATCTATTATATTTGTATGAGAATAAATTAGACTTTAGACAGTAGTACTACAGTAAGTAAATTTAGGGACAGATAATTAATAATCTGATCCCAAACTAGGCAGAGCAACTATGGCAACCAGACTGCTGATAAACATACTATAAAGATCTCCAGACAGTTGAGTTTACAGATACAAAAGAACCTTAGTGGAAAATTACAGTGCTAATATAAGCTTTTTACAATTTCTTCGTATTAGTTTGTGAATTATACAAGTCAAAAATTATAATGCAGATTTTAACTTTCATGAATAGACATAATAAATCAATGGTAATTTGAATTTATTGTAAAATTGAATGAATACACGATTAAGTGTGAACTTAGGGTCAAAACTCGAAGCTTTTAGGGTACATTATTAGGCAAACTCTCTGCATAAATCATGAGACAAGTGAAATAAAACGAAATATATTTTATTTTAAGCTTACTGGGAACGTCACAACCTTTTATTGGACAGAACATTTTTTAAGATTTAATTTTTGCTACATACTTTTAGTGCAAAACAAAATCAACAGCCTAACTGGAGTTAGGCTGTTGATTTTGCAAAACGCAATAGGCAAAACTTATATGAATTTGATATTGTTTCTGATTCAAACTTCTCTTTGTAGACGTACTCCCGTACCAAATAGCAAACAACTGAACAGACTGGCCTGTTGGCCTAGTGGTTAGTGACCATGACTGCTACGCCATAGGTCGTGGGTTCGATTCCCACCCGAGTCTGGGTGTTCTTTGTGTCCATTGTTTGTATGTTTGTAAAGACCCACGCGACACAGGAGTAATTCCTAATGCGTGAGTTGTCTTTTTAAAAAAAAACAAAAAAAAACCATTCTGTGACGCAAAAGGGTGTCAGATTTGAAATAAACAACAATCTTTCTGTGACGACGCTATATTGTCACCGCGATACATGCAATAAACAGCTTCCTTGACGAACTCCGGTGGCTACCGTGTGGGTAGAAGAAAGCTCTCTCTCCACCACCTCTCTGAACGTCTGGTGTTGTAGCAATGTAGATACCACCTCCACTACACGCCGGGGCGTCGGTGACTCACTGTGTCAAACACGGTTGAACGCCTTGTCCATGTCAAGGAATACTGTAACGGCGTGATCCCGTGCAGTACCCTCGACGCTATAGGGTGGCGCTGTGTTCGGATTGAAACCCAAAATGCTTGCGTCTGGGCGTCAAGAGTCGCAGTAGGAGCTGTTCGAACACCTTCGAGGTAGTGGATAGCAAGGTACGCAATATGATGACGCGTCCCTACTTCCATATGCTAGGGAAGGCCCTCATGGGCAGGATCCTACTGTACGAGTGCACCAAAGTTGACACTGTTTTGTGCGGCAGGTGGCGCAGCGCTGTACTCATGATCCTATCGACGCACAGGGTCCTTTTCTCGCCTTGGTCCGACGAATGTCTTTCTTCACCTTGGTCGGGGCGAAAAATATGGGTCTTCTTCAGGAGCTATCGGCGTGGCGAAGCACTCTAGAAGGTGTTGCTCGACTGCTGTGGTATGTTGCTCTTCTGCAGTTAGATTTAATCTGAACTAGCGTTCGAGGCGTTTGGTGAAGATCTCGGCATGGTCTAGTGCTTGGGTACTCGGTGCCTCTTCTGTGTATAGTAGTGGCCCCACCGGAGCTAGGGTTTTTTATACGGCAGCAGACGCAGTGGATAGAGAGCCAGTCTTCTACAAAGTCCATATGTCACTCCCAGCTCTTGGTGGTGTAAGCGCTCATCTCGGCATTGACTCTTCAAAAAACCGGTTTAACTGGTTCTGCCACTGTCTTTGTAGGCACGGCTTAACGACTATCAGCATCTTCAAATATGGGGTGGGAGATGCCCCTGGGTATGTGTGATATTCCTCTACACCGAGTCAAGGGCGCCTCTGATGCTGTCTGTGTGCCCGGCTACCAGCCTCTCGAAGTTTCTACTAACTGCTGGCTGTGCGGCTTTCGGCCCCTTATATATCTACCCGAATGAACCTTCTAGACTTGTAATTTCGATAGTCTTTTCGATCTTCCTTTCGTTTTTAATTAGATAATAACCCTCTTAGTATACTCTCAACAGAAATCAAGATTATTCCAATAATCCAAACAAAATCCTGCCAAGACCAAAGTCCGAACCCGCAGTCCATGGACAAATATCTGAGTTCCGAACCACTGTGCTAACGATCCTTGACAGCTGGCAACGAAATTCTTAATGACTTGAAAAGATAAACTTGACTTGGTATAGTAAAGTATAAAATTGGCATTGTAACTACTTTAGTGGTATCTTTTACACCTTCTATTCGAGTAAACAACAATTTTGTTAATCTGACTGACCACGTTAGGGTACACAAAGGTATCATACCTTATCAATTTTAGTCTCATTATCAGAACACTAACAAAAGGAATTTCTTTATTGTTAATTTGACTTTTGTATTGATTCTATTCATTGAAATAACGACTACAAAGATATCTTGAAATCATAGAAATATTCTTGCACAGAGAATTAGCATTGCCATTCAACGTGGCAATGCTGCCAGCCTTTTGGGAACACTGCCAGTAGGCGACGATGTGGAGGAATTTTATGACGCATGCATGTAAATAGCCCGTATACATTTCTTTTTCTTTTTTTATTAGTTTTAATGTATAAGTTGTATATAGAATATAATTTAAATTCTATCAATTAAATAATAAGTAACGCCTTTATTTGAATATTGAAATAAATATTCTAGAGATTATCTGTTAAATAAGTAATTCTTAAATGTTATCAGTTTTAAAAATAGTGTATGAATTTAAAAAAAAAATTTAAGAAGAAAAGCTTTTAGTGTGAATTGTCATGAGAACCAAACGTGTGTGCCAAATTTCAGCACGATAGCTTTAGTGGAAGTGGGTGAAATATTGATTGCAAGACATACATACACGTGAAGCTAAATAAAAGCTTTTAATTAAAAAGAGACCATAAAATGTTACATCAAGGAAAAAATGTTTCTTTAATAAAATATAAATGTATTTTATTTTATCTTAGGTTGGCTCATTGTTATAGTGATAGATAAGAGGGACAAAAGACATTGAAAACATGACTTCATAAGACAAGACTTCGATACAATAGAAAATTTCTTACAATGTAGGTTTATAATCTGAATGTATAAGGGATTAATTGGCTTCTTTAAGGGAAAATTCTCTTCTTTTCTCAGCATCAATTGATTAGAATAAAAAAAATTGTGTTAGATATTCCATTAATTTACTAATAAAGATTATAATTATATTATGTAACATTATGCTGCAACCCATAGAAACAGGTCTATAATCTTAAACGTCGATTGATCTGGGATATTGTTTTCTAATCTGTGGTCATACCCGGGCCCCTTGCAATAGTCTCACTTGTGACGGAATACAGTCGGTACGAACCCGATATAAAACTTCACTGTTAGCCCTGGTTAGGTCATGACCTGTGGGTTTTACACACAATAAAAAGCGTAAGGCCCTTTTACGAGATGCCCTCAGCGCCTTGATATAAACATATCAGCAATACAATCATTTAGATTACTTGGTAAGGTAAGGTGTGATCTATGTCACTTCCTAGTTTTTTTTAACTTATACATTAAGTAGGTAGTCTTAATTTAATTTCTCAAAATCCCTCACTCATCATAGTAAAACGATCAAATAATAACAGAGTCATGTCAAACTCAGTTCATTGTTTCCACCAACTAATACGCAAAAATAAATTCTTAAATCTTTGTAGGACTAAACGATAATTGAATTTGCCTTTGGCCTTTAGCCAATGCGTTAATAAAAGGATTTTTTATCAAATTAAAAAAATATACTCTTTCTCTCGTTGTACAATCATGTTGGACATAACTACTGAAATACTAATTGAAGACAACAGAATTTTATTAAAGTAATAAAAATGTATTTATATTTATACAAGGCAAGAACATTTACATGATAAAAATATGCTTTTTTGTTGGTGTCCCCAATAAATATTGAAAATAAATAAGAAATAATCAAAACTTAAAACAGACCAATAACGTCACAGGATTACACAGCCGGCTCACTCATTTCTTAATTTTATCGAATACATAAGTTTTCTTCATTTCATTTATTTGCCACTGTTAGCAGAACGATGTCACGATAGAAATACTGAATAAAAGCAACTTCGCTTAAGAGATAATTTTAAATCGACCGTTTTTCGCTGGATTCGAATTTTCTATAGCTTTGTCAGCTTTGAGGTATCGATTGGAAACAATTATTAGCGCGCCTTCAGCCAAATGGTATGACGTTTTTTTATCCCATCAATATACAATTTTGAAACTAGCTCAAAGCTAATACAAAATTGCAAGGAAAACCGGAACACACTGGGGCAATCAAACAAAATTACATTAAGATGGGTACCAGGCCACTCAAGTATCGATGGCAATGAAAAAGCCGATAAACTCGCCAGAGCTGGTGCAGACAACGGACAGCATGGATCGGAACCATTCTGCGGCATCACCAAACAGCGAGCTTATTCAATCATAAACGCACTATATACATCAATGGCAACTAAGTGATGGAAGACCACGACTAGTCTAAGAAACTTGAAAGCCTTAATATAGGACTATAATAACAAAGTATCAAAAGAACTACTAGACCTCAAAAGATACCAAACCTTCTGTTAAGAAGCAGAAGAAACTGCAATGCATATTCTATGCTCTTGTGGCCCACTAATGCGGCACGGAAGTATTAACCTAGGGTTGCACATCATGCAACCGTAGGTTATACAAACAATCACTACTGATAGGATCTGGAAGTTTCTCGAAGCCATAAGTCTGAGCAGTGAACTGTAAAGCAAAAGAGCGCTACAAAAGACCAGAAATGGTTGAGGTACCACTAGGCACTTAAAATAATAATAATAATCCCATCATACTCTGTCTGTTTTGGCAGGCACATCTCGCTTTAGGTTTAGATATTTAATACCACTTGTGAATTAAGGTTTACCGACAACACTCAAAGCTAACAGTCCTTTAAGTCTTCATGCTGAGTCAAAAGTTTATAGTTAGGATATAATCATTTAACGCTCTAACAACCCTTAAATGTTTTTATAAAGCTACTCTATACAATACATGTCCTACATATCGTTGTTACTCTTAAGGCGTGAAAATAAATGTTTTATGTAAAACGTTTAAAGTTGGTGTAAGTATGGTAGGGAGAGTTGCGTATGGCAGAAATATGAAGAAAGTAGAATAAATACTGCGAAGTATGTGTGGAGTAAGATTGGTTGATGGAAATGTATGATAGATATTTGAGAATAGTATAGTACGGAACGAATGATAAGATAAGTGTACGTTAACGTGACATTAGTTAAATGGCCGTTTGGGGTGATTACGCAGAACATACCACTTCAGATTCAAAATAAAATTAAACTTTGGTTTAAGGAATTAAGCTACAATGATGTGGAAAATATATTGGTTATTTTAAAATAATAAAAATAAAATGCACACACACATACGCACAAACACACACATTCGCATAGACTCTCACACACACACATACGCACACACACTCACGCGCACACACACACACACACACACACACACACACACACACACACACACACACGGACAGCATGGATATATTGGATGGATATATTTCTTGTCATTGGTTTTTTTTTATTCCCAGTCCAAAACAACAGCAACATTGTATGTAAAGCGGATTTAAGTCCATGTTCAAAAGCCGAGACTTCGTTATGTATCTTTAAAATCAAACCGTAGGTAATTCAAGTCGCAAACATAAAACAATGAATAAGTGTGACATCGTCTTCATCATCACTTTCCATCAAGTGAGTATGAGGTCAAACGCCTACTCCTTTATCGATTAAAAAGAAACTGACAGTATTGCAAAGAACATGATGCATATCGCCTAAGATACGTTTTATATTTTGAAAATAATTTGATGTTAATTAATTTTGAGATGTATATATTATTTTAATTATATTTAGGATCCTAATAAATTAATGATAATCATTTATAAATGTTATGACTATAAGTAGTTTCCTCTTTCTTTTTTATCGTGGAGAATAGTCCTATAATTCTAGCCCCCAAATTCGAAGCGAACAGCTCAAATCAATCACTCAAAGCAAAGCCCAACCATTTATATACAAAGTTACCGCAATTATATAAACGACCGGGGACATTTAGCAGAACTGTCGACCGATTTAAGAGTGGTCTGAACTAGCAATACTTGAAACGGTAATTTGTAACTAACCAATGAATGCTTCTTTCTCCGTATTTTGCGAACCTTATGGGAAAACCTTCACTCATACTCTGTAGCAAGTATCAATATATACAGTTCAAGAGAAACTTAATCACATTGTAAAAAAACTAAAAAAAAACACTCTTTAATCTAGCAAACCGAATTAAAAAGTGAATTTGAATAAGAAGAATTTCTGTTGGAAATAAATATTAGGGAGCTTTTACATTTTTAATAATAACTCTACTTTTATAACTATAACATTTGGTATATAACAACAAACTATAGAACTATAACTCTTTCTTTTTTTCTACTTTTTGGTTCGGTTTGCTATCAAAGCCTGTTATTAGTTTTTTTGGTTGACCAAAAATTATCTTCTTATATTTTAGTCTTGTATTGTCTTCGGATCTTGATACGTTTCCAAATTTTTGTGCAAGTTAATCGGTTGAAAGATACCGTTGCATCGATAAATAGATACAGGTCAAGCAAACATGAAGCTTGTAAAATGTTGTGACTATATCAAGTACTTGCGACAAACGTTTCTTTCGTTTTTGTAAATGAAAATAATAAATCTTAGTTACTAATTTCATCTGATAATGATATGCGCTCATCGCGCTAAGGCACTCTAGTTTACAATCTATCAATGTCAAATCGTCAAATTTTGAAAGAACCTGCAGGGTCCATAATTTATCCGGTTTTATCACCCGTAGAATTTGAACAAGAATGACCAATAAGGGACCTGATTGGTCATTTTTGGCGGTAGCTCGTTCTGTATCCATATGGTTAGGAAATTAACATGGAATTAAATAAAGCAATTTACAATCGTCTGAAATCAGGGTAGCAGATTTCATTGGATTAATCTGTACCAAGTTTGTTTCTAAACATTAATAAAGGTTAGACACTGCTAATGAATGCCGAGATCTCGAAGAAGAGAATCATAGGCTCAGCCAGGCGACTTTTTTAAATTGATTCCATTTAGACTAATTGTTGTTGCCTTAGACTACCTATAAGCGTAACAAGAGTGGACAATGATGATGGTACAATGAGAGGGGACAATACTTGTAATATAAGAAAACTCTTTTCACATAAATTTGAAATAATATTCCTCCGCGAACCTTACCTCTAATATTAATTTATTACATAACGCCCAATATCGAATATGCGAGAGACAGAGAAAGTTGCGTGTTATGAACGTGGTAGGAACAGCAAACTTTAATAAATGGAAAACTGGCGCGAATCCAAAACGACCAACAGTTATGTACATGTACATTCGGATCTAAAAAGGGTTGCGCTCATTGATTCCTATACATATAGTTGCACTGCACAGTTGAGTGCTAATCCGTACTTCTTTGTTATATAAATTGGTTCTTAATAAGAAAAAAATGTGACGAAATTCTGCCATCTCATGTCCATTGTATTTAACGTTCGATTTAAAGGTATGAAAAGTATTATAAGGTAAATTATAGACATATGATGAGCAAATACTAATACGTCTTTCCAAGTCAAGTAGAATAGGTATTCTAATTGACTTAGAGTCCCGCGACGGGCTTACGGCTTTATCACACTTTAATACTAGTGAGGTTTTTATCCCTTGTGAATCTACCTAATCTTACATCTACCTAAATTAAAGTAAATGAGTCGAACCACAGCTTTCGGTAAATATTTGTAACAGTCTTTTGCCTGCAGCTTCGCACACGTAAAAGTTATGTTTGTGTCAATTGGGAACAGAACTTTTTTCGAGATAAAAGATCAGTAGAGTTGTCAAGCGTAACAAACAAACAAAATCACATTCGTATTATAAATTACTAACTGTTGCCCGCGACTTCGCTTGGAAATTTTAGTGAAATGTATTCCACGGAACCGTACTCATAGCTAAGTCGTAACCGAGTAGGTTAACACATTGAAAGGTTAAGTAATACTAGCCAGGTTATTCTTAGGATGGGTGACCATTCTTAACACATCGAGACCCTTTTGTGCCTTGGAGAGCACGTTAAGCCGTCGGTCCCGGTTGCCATACGAACTAAAAAGTCCGACAACCTGGTCTAACTACAGAACTTCGATATCGCCTAGTACTTAGATTGGCGAGGTCTGATGGCAGTCGCTTCACATAAAATATCGAAGTTCGGCCGTATCGTAGTTAGACTAAAAGCCGACCCCAACTTAGTTGGAAACAGACGCGGAGGATGATGATGGAACCATACATTTTCCGGGATTTCTCTGTGCTAAATTTCATGCAGATCCGTTCAGCTGCTTTTGCATGAAAGAGTAACAAACGTCCATTCATCCACCCTTAATAACTTTTGCTTTTATAATATAAGTAAGTCTCGCTGGTGCCCCCCACTTCGTCATGTCATCGTAGAATAGGTAGGATACTTCGAGTAACCTATTTTTCTCCTAGCTTTCATAAATATCCGCAGTAACATTCTTTATTCATGTAAGTAAAGATATAACGAATTTTTATATATTTTTTTTATCACTAAACTTGAGAAATGATGGGTCTTGCTTACAGACTTTCATTCCTTGTGAAATTCCAAACTTGAAGGGGGTAAACCCCGTTAGGTTTTATTATTACGACAAAAAATAACCTATGTCCTTCTCCAAGGTCCCGTCTATCTTTATGCCAAAATTTATCAAAATTGATTAAGCGTAAACACGTAACAGACAGATAGAGTTACGTTTGCATTTATAAAATTAAGTATAGATAATTATATTATAATGTTCGTTAAAATATATTAAGCAGGGTTAAAAGTATGGTAAAAGTGTACTTTAATATCGATAATTTTGGCATAATGGTTTTCACTTAACATTTACCTATATTATAAAAATAGAATATAACCTCCATCGCAGAACTGTAGTGCAATGTTTGTGTTTCAAAATTAACTTATTTCGAAATGTAAAAATCCCTATATTGAAAATAAGAAATTATTTAGTAGCTATACAAAAGACTTTTTCAATATATTTAAAGGTGACCCCAGTTTTCTTGAATAGTGACTTAATACGATGTTTAATAACATTTGATTAGATTGTGAATTAAAATGATTGGCAAGAAAACTACTACGTTCAGTCTAGATCAGAATGGTGTACTCGAAAAACTTCAAAACTAGATTTATCAAATCTTGTTTCAAAATTAATAAATTGAGTTACTAATATAATTAATAATATTTACAAAATTAAGGTCCCTTAATATTGGCCTTAATTGCGTCAGTGAAGTATCTGTACGCGGAATTTACTAATTTATTGACAGTTTGTCGATATTCACTGCATCTTTTTTTCTTCTGTCAGTGTGCTATTGATTTCAGAAGTCTTACATTTGCTTTCTAAATATATATCGTCTTCAGATGAAGTCAACATTAAAAAAGTACTTGAAAATTAGGTTGATTGGATGGCGTAGATGACGTACTATCGGGCCAGCAATTTCAGTCATTTAGATGATGTTGTGTTTGATTCTTAAATGTAAAGGCCCAATCCAAAGAGTATACAAAGAGTATCCAATCTTTCTTAAAAGAATACTTGCTTTTTTTATAGCCGATTCAAATTCCAAACGTTAAATGGCTCATCCGTTACAAACAGAGACCAATGCAAATATTTGCACCAAGTACGAACTCGGACGTTTTAGACGCATGTACTACCTTTGCCCCACGGGTCCACAAGTAAGTGGTACAATGATCCTTTGTACTAATAAAACATATACAATTCTGAATCCATATAATAAAAAAAGTAATCTTTAAAAAAAAGAACTACGTTATTACATAAAACGTTTTCAAAATGTACGTAGTACGGCCGTGTGTGAGTTGTGTGAAGTTATTATTAATTAAAATCAACTTTAACGATATTCAGTAAATAAATCGTGAAAGTCATATGGAAATGAATAGTAAAATTTCTTCCAAACATTTTTAAGAAAAGTATGTTTTAGTATAACAAAAACTCTGTGAACATTACGTTTATTAATTTAATAGGTTTTATTTATCTTTCCATATATTTTTACAATGTTAACTTCCTCTAACGTTGAATAGCATTATACTCGATGTATTGCAAAAAAAAAAAAATTGTAACAATTTTAACCTCCGTAATCAAAACAGAAGGGGAGTTTAAATACTCAAAGAGAGGGAGAGAGAGTGTTGTAAGTATGACGTTTCTGTCTGCCACTAGCATCTCTGCCCCAAAATGGATAGACCGATTTGGAAACAGCTTTGTTTCATCAGCAAGCATTTTTCTTGTGCAGCAAAGTTGACAACGATTACTGTTGCGTACAGTGCAGTGCATGCAACAAAAGCTGTATTGTGGAGCTTAGCAGACTGACCAGCTCTACTTACCATATAGTTAAAAATAGCGTTTTGATAGTAATTCTAACTTATTTCGGTCTTTTGTCGGGTAGAAACAATTAGAGTTCTAGAATTATTTTATAGAAAAATATGATATTAATCGTTAACATCATCATTGAATTAATAAGTTACGAAATATAGTTTCCTCAAGCTACAGGCCAAGGCGACCACGGAAGTAGGGGAGGGGGGAGGAGCCTCTGCCTGTTTACCATCACAGTGGCATATACAAAAAAAACAGTCGCTTGTTATCTTGAAAATATTGTTATTGGTTGTATGCATTGTAAGTATTATCCATAATACACACAAAATCTATGCATTTTACAAAACTGTTGATAATTGATTTACTCTACAAACTCTGACAATAAATATTCAATATTTTCGATTACACACTTGAACGTACGATAAACGGAAAATATATGAAAGCTTTTACCATAAAAAAATTTATGTTGCACTCTCAAATAAAATAGCATTCGGAGGCCTTCAACTTGGCCATGATACTTATAAATAGAACTATTTAATAGGTTTTTTTGACGTATTTGGCTACTTATAGGCTCAGATTAGAATAATCTGTTTAAACAAAAACATATTACGAGTACATTAAAAGAAGACATATCGGTAACAAAGAATACTGGTAATATGTGACCCACGTTTCTAGTAAAAAAAAAAACAAGAAATAGATATTAATATAAAGAGCTAACCAGATTATGGATTACCAGGTTGTTTTAATAAGTGCAAATAATTCCACTTCAATTAATTTTATACCATAAGATTTAGGTAGTTTTATCCCCAACAAGGATGGAATACCTCCAGAATAACGACTCAGAAAAACACCAGAATACGGATCGAATAGATTAAGAACTATCTACCTGAGTCATCGACAGAGCCGGGCATGGGGCCATCAGGCAGTTCAAAGGTATTTACGTAGCTAGAATATTTTTTTTTATGAAAGACTACTAGTAACTAACCAAAAAAATTAATTAAGTAAATCGGTTGACACAACCAGAGGAGAATATGGCTTTTGTCTTTACCTATTCAAATATAGATGTAACGCCACGACTCGTTTGAGACCTTAAAGTGTTAATAAATATAAAGTCAATCAATCAACCAATGAAACATTTATTTTTGTAAACATAGGTCGCAAAGGTGTGCATAATAGTTACAGTTATTTATGGTTCTTTATGTTTGCCAATAAATGGAGTACAAAATTTCTCTTACTTTTAGCTAATTTAAAACTACTAAAATACTCGTAAACATACTAACTTTTAATAAACAACATCTTGATTCATCACACCGCCGGCAATAACCGTTAAACTACATTGGTATGAACACAGCTCAATTAAAATGTACTTAAATATTTTACTACCTACGTCAAGTAAGAAGTGTGAAAATTATTCCTAATTAGACTAACCCAAGTTGTTAGAGAACTCTAAGTGAAAATTCTAGAGACAGAGAAGAAGCTTATAAATAAAATAATGAGGTGGCAAGTTACTTTGGTTTGATTTGTATAGAGATTTGTGTTTTTGTAGCATATACTTACCAACAGTTGTCTACTTGTGAAATAAAAAAATAATTTGGAAATTGATGCCACGAACGACACCCACATAGCCCCGCACACGGATGCAAATTAATCACGGGCCAGTCCTCAGTTCGAGTGCGATATTTCGAACAGCAGTGTTTTATTTTGAACTCCTATTGAATTTAATATTTGTATAACGATATATGCATATAAAAAACAACTACGTCAAACGTTCAAACGCAATAAAAATAACATTTTATGTACACGACAAATATTGTACTGCTCGAATTTTAATAAATAGTTTACAAAAAGCACTTTCAGTTTTTCAACCTTTTTGAAATCTTTCCAATTACTCTTTGTCTATAAATCTAGTTAGCACTAAAATATATAATTTGAAACAAAGTTTAGCCAAATCGTTTACCAATGAACAGCATTTCATTTCTTTTTATAATTTTTTTTTGTACATCTCGCTTACCGCTTACGTTTGCCAGTATCTTAAAAAAGTGCTAAATCTTTTAAAATATGTTGACATAAAATATAATAGGTATAAGAAGTTTAGATACACATTTGGCACGACGTAATTTTCATTAAATTTTAAGACAGCACGGATGCTACGAATATGTCTTTATAATTGTGCAACTCGCTTGTTATTCGCTAGATGTTAGGGTGTGGTTCTCATCCCGGTAAATTTTGTCTCATTTTCTTAAACAGATAATTTATAGATATTTTCGACGAAATTATACAAACTGCCTTCTGCATCAGACTCTTAATCCAGCTGCTTGACGTGTTTCTCTGAAGGTGTTGGTCGAAGCTCTTATAAATGGTTTAAAAAAAATACAATGGCAAAGAACTTGCAATACAAATTACTATTAAATATGTTATTGGCTAAAATATCATGTTTTCATGAGTAGCAATAAAAAGTCTTTTTTTAAACAAGCACATGGTCCACTCAATGGTAAACGGTCACCAATGCCCATGAACACTAGCAACAACGAATAAAATCTTTTATGAAGTTGTGAGTTATATTGTTTTCTGTAGCTAAAGTGAAGGACGACTTCGATATGAACATCTGATGTGCCCGGCTCCTTCTTACATGTAAAAGATCACGTTTATTCTTTTCATTTAACCAGCCAGTTATATTTATCAGAACCAAACCTTAACAGTTATAGAACAACTAAATGCACTATGAGTAATGTGTCCTCCGCTCTGCTCTACAGTATAACTAATATTACTCCTTGCATAGAAAGGTTACTTCTTAAGGAACCCTCGGTGCATAAGTGTAAGTGCAATTTAGCTTGCACAGCTACATGTCACTTAGTAAGATAGCTTATTTTGCTCTGTCTGTTGCAGTTCTGAAAATTTTATAATTATGAATATGCAAGTTAATTTTAGATTTTTGAAGTGGAATATAAGTCCCTGTGGTTTATAGCAGTTAGCAAGAAAATAAATATAAGTTGGGAAAGTTATTTATTAAAGTAATTCGAATGAGATTTGAGATTCCTGCTAAAAATATTAAGGTTAGTTGTGAAAATATATAGATTTAAATTTCCACGGAAATCTGCTCTAGGTTTCCGACGTCTTTTAGCAATAAAGGTGTCCAATACTGAGGGTTCACCATGAGGAGGATTTCCTAGTATAATTATATACTGTGCACTATATTTTTAATGTGCTCTAAGTCGAGCACACTAATACAGTGTATTAGTGTGGCGTGGGGGTGATAAACGGATCAATAAATTCTAATATTTATCACCTGGAATATGTTTTTTTTTGTGAATGGTATTAACTTTAATTAAAAATATACGGGTTTACTCACGTTTATATTTTACAAGGCCCCCATCAGACCCGAAACTAGTTGGCCATTTCCAGAATTAAGAAAGAAAAACGTATATTTTTAATTTATATCACCTGGTTGATATACCACTCTATAAGGTCTAATGTTAAGTAGTCACTCGAGTCATCAGCCATTTGTCACCACAAAGAAATTCTATTGCATAGTCATAGCACATAAGTAAAAACTCTTACCGCTTTGCTATATTACAAATCATTCGAGCAATAAGATAAATTGGTAGTACGAATAAACACGTATTACACCTCAGACAACATACATTCATTCATCTCACATTTTATAATTACATTGTAACAAGTGCACCTACCGTAGAACCAACTTGTCTAGAGCTAGGAGAGGCTGGTCATCTGTCATACAGGTTCTACCTCGTACGGATACCAGTCTCTCATACAGATTACAATCTCTTGAAATTTACAATTGGTTTATAACTTTGTTATTAGTAATGTGATATTAGTAGTGATAAATGATGTAATATTTTCTGTGTGAGAGAAGAAATAAAAATTGTGTGTTATTATTTTTATAATACTTTATATAAATATAGAGATACTTTACGCATTATTTATTTTGTATCTAACTAAACTCTTTAACTTTAATATTCTTAAATTTGTTGATATGAAAACAATCTACCTACTAATTTTCCAAGTATTTTTATGGGTATTCTCTCGTTTTCCATAAATTCATTTGCACTAATATTGTTTGCCATAATCATCCCCGATCATAATATTTACTTGCACTATTATCATTTATACTAAACGTTTACTTTAACAACTCAACAGTGATAACTTTTATTTGGCATTAAAATGACTTTCTATAACAACATATATCATAATAATTAGTTTCCATAAGTAACATAACCAAATTTGATATAATTATGAAAATAATACATAATATTGTTAGGTCGAAATTAATTATCGTTAACACCCCGTGGTTTTTTTTTTTTTTAACCACCCAGAAGTAGGAGCCTCGCGAAGCGGGGCTCCGTCGAGCTTAGTTAGTAGACGCCATATGAGGTTTAGTTTTAGGTTTAATTGTGAATAAAAAATCTGTGTCGTATAATCATTTATTAATTACCATAATTCAAGTATAGGTAATATAAATTTTTTATTTTCTTGAAAGCAACATTATTTTAAATTTAAATTGGAAGCCAAAGCTCTCAAAAACTCTTCTGCACTGTTATTATATATAATTATTTTTGTTCTTTATAATGTTGTTTATTCTTTGGGTTTTTTTTATGTATATTCTAGTTTTCTTTTTTCTGGTTCTCCATTAAGAATCGACTCAATGTTCATCAATGAAATTTTGAACATAAAAATTGCAGGCGCTTGTACTAAATTATCTTTATTTATATTATGGTGAATAAAAGTTATGGAAAAGGGCATTATTGAAAACGAAAATTATAGCAAATTCATTTATGGATTTAAATTATTATGACACTTGATCGATTATAATCAATGGAATTAGTGAAAGTCATTTTATGTCATTTCACGATTATGGCAACTGAAGCATTATTTCTAATGAAATTATTTCAAATACCAGTATGGCATATGAAATTATGGCATTTTAAATTATGGCAAACATTAGTAAACCATTTTTATGTGATTCAATAATTTTGTATAAGGTCGGGGAAAAAGTTTATTTGTGTTTTATACACAAATTGAAGACACTTTTTTTTAAATTTAATTACGTTTAATTATAATACATATTTGCCATTTTGTTCGATAACTAGTTACCATCTTGTAGGTAATGACATAATCCCGTTGCTGTAGAAATCTTTGGATTTTTGATCAAAAAACGTGACAAGTAGTTTTGGACAGTCCTCTCTTGATGTTAACCTAACACTACCCAACAAATTCTAAAGAGACCGAAACAGGTGAAAATCTGAGGGTGCAAGGTCACAGGACTATCTGATGGATGCATTAACACTTCCCAACCAAGCTCTCTCAATTTTTGCTAAGTGGTCAAAAATGTGTGTGGTCTGATGTTATCATGATGAAAGACCACTCCTTTTCTGTTGATAAATTCCCGCCGTTTTTTCTTAATTCCTTGCATGAGTCTAATTAGTTGTTGGCAGTAGAGATCCAAATCGATGTTTTGCCCGGCGGTAAAAGCTCATAATAAACGATGCCCTTTCCAACCCACCTACAGTCTGTGCAGCTTGACTACCCTTCAACCACGATCTTTGTCGCACGTTCTTGTCGTAGGTGATCCACTTTTCATCACCAGTTATCAATCTTTTCAAAAATGATTCGGTTTCATTACGTTTCAATAGAGAATTGCAATAGAGTACTCGATTCATTAGGTTTCTTTTAGTGAGCTCGTTTGCCACCCAAATATCGAGAGTAAGTTAGTTTTTGTTAAGTTAAGTTTTTGCATAACGAGACTTCTTTTAATTAGCCAAAACTGTTTTGTGGTCAATCCTCAGTTCCTCGGCTATGTCGTAACTCGTAACTACTAATATGTCGATCTTGCTCCACTTTTTCAAAAATGGCATCGACTTTATCCGTATGAGGACAACCACAGCGAGCTTGAACCAACTTTATGCTTACTGACACTGCATTAGGTCCATTAACGTCACAATTTTGTTTACGCGGCTTGAGTCGCATTTTTCCCTTTTTTGTAATAAAACTTGAATGTATCGAATTTCTTCGTTAGATTCACTTATTTTGGCAGACAGAAAAACAATTGAAAATTAGTGGGAAAGTATTTTTTACTACTTATTTTTCCAGATAAAAACAGTACAATCAAAGAGCTTTTTCTTAAATTTTATACATACAAAATAAGAAAAGACTTTTCCCCTAACGTTATTATTTTTAAACTTTTGAGTACTTTTAGAGGTGAAAAATTCAAATATTAATCTAAATAAATTTGTGGTTTTATAAAGTATTAAGGCGAAGGCAAGTAATGAATATAAAAAAAATGGGAAATCCTAGACCGCCAGTGTAGCGTAGGGTTAATTAATTTCTTTTAAACACTAGTTCCACACTATAGCGGTGCTTTTACCTAGGTCTTGAGTTTAAACTCCGCCCCGACTTCGCACGGGTGCAATAGAGTTGTAATTTTATCGTGAAACATAGATTAAGATCACGGCTGACAGAGATTATAAATTAAGGTATTGTTTTATTTGCCCCTGACAAAGTTTTATTATTTCTGGGGTTATTACAGGATTTCTATAAAATTCGACTTCGTCACCGTGAACTACAGAATATAACTAATTCACACATCAGTTATCAGCAGATTTCAGCATAAAAATAGCCTATGCTACTTCTGGATAATGTAGAATAGGGACACTTCGGTTTGCTTACAAAATGTGGACACAGTGCAGCACTGAGTCATTCAGCCTGTGACTACTATCAGTATTTTATTTTTCGTTTATTTCTGAACAATTTTTACATTGGTGTCAATTCTTTTGTATTTCTCTATTTCTCTCTTAACTATAATTGACTAAATTTTCTTCATACAAGATGTAAACCTTGTACCCTTCGAAACAAGGTATTATTTCAAATATAAACAAGTAGGTAACATACGTCGCTATTGAAATAAGCAATTTATTTGTCGACTTTAAATAAACTTTAATACCACGTAGCGAGAGCTGCTATCCGCTTAATGCCATCTCTTTCGCTCTGTATTTTTAGTAAGCTTCTTCGTAGGTTTCGATTAAAATAACGTCATCTTAGTTCCTTTTGAACAAGTTTTTATACGGCAATTATACGGCATTTGAATAAATGGGGACTCTCGCTGCGTGGAAATAAAGTTGAGTATACGTTGACAGGTTTTAGTTAAATTTAGTGGCGCTGAGAAATAGATGCCAGTAACAAATAGACCTTGTTGCCAAGAAGACAAGGTTGATTTCATATGAAGAAATTAAATTACGTTTTAGTTTAGTGAGTCTGACAATAGAATCGGCACCATTGTGTTGAAATGGTTCACATATAAAAACAGATAACAATTAATAAAGATAAAACATAAATCTAAAGCTAAATTAAACTATTAAATTATTTTAATGTCTGCAACAATATTCTTAAATAAATAATGCTTAATAAAATTCATATTGCTGTTCGAAATTGAATATGTATAGTAACAAATTTAATTTTAATTCAATTCCATTGAAAATTATACATTCATTAGTTACTTTGTTTTAAGAATTCATGTAATGAATAAATATTTTGTATAAGGTCGTCCTTTAGAAAACACCTTTCCAGCAAGAAATTCTTAATTTACTCTTGAATTTATTAACACTCGTTATTGTTTTAAAATCAACGGGTAATTTATTAAATAGTTTTATAGACTGAGCCAAATCACTGTTACCAACTACTACTTGTAACCGCGGTGTTATCAAAGATTTGAGATCTTTGCGTCTTGTGGCCTCTCTTCTTTCTCTTTCTGTAGGATTCTCTGATCTATTCAGATTTTTAATCAGATTAGTCAATAGAACCATAATGTATAAGCAAGGAACAATTAAAATACGTAGGCGTTTGAAGTGTTGCTTGCATGATTCCCAGAGGCTTACCGTATATATATATATTTGATTGATATTTAGAGATTGGAAATTTAACACTATTTCAGTGCAAGTTCTCTTTATCGATATAATTTTTTACCTATTATGGCCGATTCACACATATCAGTGAAGTCACAGTTCCGGCACATGTGTGATATTCCGGGATATGTGTGAATCGGCCTTAAAGAATGAAATATGTTTTAGGTCCAAAATCCCGTAGCTATTAAATTGCACGATTTAGAACAATAACGGTAGCTTCAGCTTCATTGGTCAGGGCCAATTACTTATTTCAAAAAATTAAGCTTTGCTAAAAGTAGGTTCAGGTCGTTGTGAGCTCTGGGCCTCAGATGTCAGATGTCAATTCGTATTCGATCAACTGATACTAGTACTGGCTACTCGTTGAAAACATGATACTCAGTTCTACGATACAGCACTATTCTTACTTCACTCACGATTACACACCACATTTTTGAAAACGTGCCAAATATTCATTAAATAGCTTACACTTTGCACTTACATAACTTGATGCATCCTTTAATGTTTGGCTTCGCTGGTGGGACGCCATTACATCACCCAAGATTATGCTGAAAATTAGCGCTGTGGCACCAATTCCTTTGAGGTTGAGGCCACAGCAATGCTGAGCATATACCTGTTTTTACACATACGTGACGCACATAGCAACATGTAAATTGAAAGATGACTAAAACAAAAATACGATATTGTTTTTCCCTTAATTAGTCAACAGATAATATTTTAAAGGATTTGTACCCACAATTTTAAAGAGGACCACAGACTATTTTATACGGCCATAGATAAGGCTCATTTTTTGTTTTTTTTATTTGTCGTTTTCTTTTTTCTTGTGTACATGTTTTTTGTTTAATAAATCTTGTGTGCGATAGTACGTCCATTTTGGGGAATCAATTCTCGTAGATGTTTTGCCCGACTTTTCCCAAAGACAAACTTAGCTTTGCAGTTTTAAAAATACTCTGCCATACTTAACAACAAATTAACGATTTTCGGATTTTTTCTTTTACTTAAGCTGTCAGACCTTGCTTCTTACCAAATTTCATGATTCTAGGTCAATGGGAAGTATCCTGTAGGTTTTGATTTACCAGCGAAATACTCAAATTTGGTGAAATCTAAGGCTTAAATGGCCGTATCTTTTTCTTGGGTTGACTTAGAAGCTTGATTTTTTTACAGCTTTAAGGAACTGCAAACATAAGAATTTAGTATTAATTTCAACTTGATGCGTCCACGGGTTCTTGAGAAAAATTATTTTGATGAACAGACAGACGGACAACAAAGTGATCTTATAAGGGTTCCTCTTTTCCTTTTGAGGAATGGAACCCAGAAAAGGAGGATGTCTATAGAATGATATTTTTTGTGAGCATTTTACACAATTTCTTCGACAATAGATAACAAATTTTAAATATTGTTTCAGATAGTCTCTTAGGTGTATCGTGAAAAATTAAAAATGAATCCAACCCCAAGCAGAGGTAGAATAAATCAGATGTACTTTTATTAAAGACTAGATTTGCCAGCACCTTCACTCGCGCATCCCACTAATATTATGAATGTGAAAGTTGGATGGATGGATGGATGGATGTTTGTGACTCTTTCATGCAAAAACCACTGAACCGATTGCGATGAAACCTGGTATGTACATAACTGATGACCTTGATTAAAGCATAGGTTACTTTTTATTCCTATATTCCCACAAGATCGGGACTAGTTAGCATAATTTTGGTTTTCGATTAACAGGTTAACGTTTTTTCATTGCACTACCTTTTTCTTCTTACCTCATATATGGGTATAAACACTACACTTATAAATTCTGAATAATTTGAACACCTAAACTTTAAATTGTTATAATCAAAGATTTAAATAACCATACGGCGATGGTACTAACTGTAAATATACATATTTACTCGTATTACATACAAACAGTACTGGAGTGCCATGTTTGCACAAACTGATTGTTATGATACCAATATTATATTTAGGTTGAAACTCCTTGTTCCGATACATAAATAAGGACAATGGTTTAAATAATAACATATTAGCTTTAGGCAATGCTAAATATTGATACCAAATTATAATTTGAAAGAAATATGATGCAATTTCTGTTCATTAATAAGCTTTTTAGCTTTACTTGTAACTAATTCTGTAAGTAAATCTTGGAAATCTATTTTAACCTACTTCTAATTGTCGCATCGAAATGAGAATTTGTATGTATATGTAATTTGGATGACAATACTATATATTGAATCAGGAGATGGAAAGTTTAAATTTTTTGTGAACCCCTCGAGTTTGGGTTCTTAAGATTCGGTTTGACGAGTCCAGCAGATTGGGCTCGGTAACGATCGTCTGATAAATTAAGCCAAAACCTGGACTGGACTGGACCTAATTTGTACTTTTTTTAATTCGGTTCGCAAGTAATGCGTGTTTTTTTTAGTTTTATTAAACTATAAATCAGGGTATGGAATCTCCTTTTAAGTAAGAGAAATATGTTAGTTGTTTTCCCTTCTGAGGTTAAACACTCACTTGACAGTGTAAGATAGACATAAAACAGAATGCAAATTAGACACATTTACGTGTGTATGTTTAGTGTTAATTATACATTTATATACATAGTCTAGTTAAATCATGTTAGTGTGTGTACCTTAATATTTAATTAGTCTAGTAGTTTAATTAGTAGCTTAGTCATAATATAGTCATAGTATAATAAAGACCTATGTTGCATAGCTTAGGAATATATTCAAGTATATATGTTTTCTATCTATTGGTACTGTAAAGTACAGTATTTAAAAGAAATATGCTTCTAAAATCAACATAATCAAAAAATGACCATACAATCTACATGGTACTTTATGTAGACTCAAAGCAGAAGTAAGGGAAACACTCGCAAAATTATTTTTGTAATGACATACTCAAATTAGTAGATACAGCATTAATCGCTTTATACAACAATGTGGGTATCATTTTAAATTATTTATTTCAAAAGTTCCTAGTTAATGTCTGGAGTCAGAGTAGTCCAACTCTGACTAGGCTGTTTTTTTAAGAAAGTCACTTTGATATCTATACAGAATGGAGCGCAATCTGTGTACCTATAGGGTGAATTTGAATAAATCAATTGTTCGTAAATTTATTATAAGCGATTTCTCTGACTAGTTTAGTATTTATTAATAAACTTAACCATACGCTTGTTTTGCTTCGGTGGTATTAACTCCTAACTTAAAAAAAAATCTTAATTCCTACTCCAAACGTGTAACCATCGTTTATAGAGCGTTTTATAATGAATGGCTTAGAAAATACATATTTGAATCGAGAAAAGTCGACCCATAAATCAGAATATTATCGTGTAGACACTTACAAATACGTGAATTGAATCAAATCCTCTCAGGTAATTCTCTACGTTCATCCCAAAGCATTAAACTTGAGCCACATTATAGCTTTCTTTACCGCTTGGATTGTCGTGGGTGACAGTACCAGAAAAATACTCTTTGAAATAATATGAATATGTAAATAATACATATGTACTAACTTTTAAACTTTCGCATTCCATGATAACATGCTGACAGAACTTCAAATTGCCTGACGTTTCGAGCCAAGGTGCTGCTTGGCTAAAGAACAAATTCAGGTTGAGCACAAATAACTACACTCAAACAGATTATAAATTTGAAATTGTAAATAAATGTTTGGTATTTTCACCTTGTGAAACACTAACAGACAATGTAGAATGTGAAACTCGTAGCTTTTTTCGTCTCTCAATTATCGAATCCCTAAAATAAACATGAAAGAAATGTAAGTAAAGTTGTGTTTCTGTAAATATTTTTCTACAAAACATTTGTGGGGTAAGTAATAAAAAAGATGAGAATGACGAGATAGAAGTGTACTTGCAAGAGTTCGTTTTCAAAATCAGTATTTGTGCTTTACAGAACATTTATGAATAAAACATCACTTCCTGTTTTTTAACCGACGTAAAAAAAGGAGGTAAATATATATATATATATATATATATATTTACCTCTTAGTTAGAGGGGTAAGAGATTCGCAATAGTTACAATAAAAGTATTTTTTTTATATTAATGAACACGATGTTCATGGCCATGGCGTTTTAGCTCCACAACTGGTTAGGACTATACACAGCGGCTTACCTATAACATTTTGCATTGGTTATTGAATGTTTTTAATAACACCACCTTAAATTCTCGCGAAAAGCTATTTGGTTCAAGTACAGCAAAAGTTCATTTAAGAGCGCCTCCCTAATGGTCAGTGGATACTATTACCAGACTATCTTCAATGTACTATTTGTTACCCATAAGCACTTCTGATATCGAAGGTGTCACACATAAATTCGTTATTATATTCCAATACTTAAAAAGAAATAAAAACATGCAAGTAGTTTCAGTTTAACAGCGGTTTCCGTATTTACTAAATTTGCTCTCCTAGGTGAAAAAAAAGCAATACCGCATTTGTGACGCTTTGCTCCTATGATACTATACTGTACTCTGTAATTCAAATTGTAAGCCTATGAGATACAACAATCAAGGGAGCCATTACCTATGCAGGTACATTAGATTTTGCATTAAAAAACACAATACCGTTCTAAAACTCCAAACTCCATGAGGGGCAGTTAGTTCGCGATATGACAAACCATTTCGATTTTATGGACTTGTCACTGCGAGTCTGTCAATACCACTTGTCTCTGAGGAGACATAAAATGATCGTATATACATATGTAGTACTTGTTTTATGGCCACCAGTGGTCTAACAGAGTGCACTTTTAATATAGAAACCTTACTTAAAACAGTAACAATCGCCACGTTATTTAGCATAGTTGCCGTATGTTTCAATTGAGAATCCTTAGCGCTTAGATTTGTCTGCGTGAAATAAATTGATGCAGTTGATATAAATTGAAACGTTGATTACTTTGCTTGTGAAACAGGAACAAAGTTATAACGTTAAGTAGGTTCTAACGAATATAATATGTATAATGTATGCAATGCATGAAGGTTTACATAAATTTATATAAATAGGTATCGAAATATCTACTATTATGGTGGTAAGAAAAGCTCATGGAGAATTTGCTAATGAAAGTTCTTATTAAACCAAACTTTTGCCGCTGCATCAGAATAAAAATTTCTATGGCAACACTTACACAGTAAGATTTAAACAGAAATGTATGCAATGCATGAAGGTTTACATAAATTTATATAAATAGGTATCGAAATATCTACTATTATGGTGGTAAGAAAAGCTCATGGAGAATTTGCTAATGAAAGTTCTTATTAAACCAAACTTTTGCCTCTGCATCAGAATAAAAATTTCTATGGCAACACTTACACAGTAAAATATAATCAGACACATTTTGCCGTCCAAATAAACAACTGTGTAACCCGCAAAACTTAAAAACCATCAGCATTGAAGCATCCTTAGGCCATATAATTTATATTCATAACTATACAACGGCTATAGTCATGGCTGCAGAAGTTACTCATGAAGAAGAAGTACAAAAAGATCTAAAGTACCGTAGATCCAAAGTACCGTCAATCTCTGACTAGAAGTAAAAATGGCTCTTAACCTCCCATTTGATCAAACAAATATTTATTTCATTAACTTTATTCCTTAATCTATCTTGAAATTATTTTAATACTTTTTTTACTTTATACTTTTTGATATTTATTCCGGTAAATTAGTCAAGAAATGTATACAATCTAGTTGCGGAGAAGGGGACTGCTGAACTTTCAAGTTACATTTCCTTCTTACGTGAGTGCTGCAGGGCTGGCGCATTAGCATGGCTCGTACTACAGATACGACATTGTGTGAAATTTTCACGAGTGAGATAGATAGTCGGTTTGTGAGCGGAGTGCAACTCGGATCTGTTCGTATTGTAATATGTTCTCGTTATAGCTCGAAATAATAAGCCGGTAGTCATAAACGTGACGTTATAGACGCTTACATCTTAACGTTAGAAGGAAAGTTTTGTTTGAGAGCCCAAATAAAAACGTTAAGACTGCGCTATAAAATAGTTATTGGCTAGTGCTAAAGTGCACATGTACAAAAAAGAAACAAGTACCTACTCATACTCGTACCAGTATGTGCGTATGGTAATAAGCTTTGACACTGTACCAAACAAAATAATAAAATGTTCTGTTCCATAGTTATATAAATGATATATAACTAAACCAGTATTCCTGTCAATTTTGACAGCTGTAGCTTCTAAAAGAATATCATAATACGTTTAAGGAGCCATAATTTAAAACCCTTCATATTTAGTTCGAATTGCTTGTATTTGGAAAGAAAGAAGAATAATGTCAAAAATAAAATTATTCCTTTCTCTGGCAAGCGATCCGTCAATTTTGAAGCTCAATCGATTTCACCCTTCTCACATTCAATAATTCTGAAAGCAAACTGTCTTATTTTGTAAAACCTTTTTGTGATAAATTATTTTGTTACACATTGGTGCCTTAAAACAATTTGTTTATTACTTGATTTTTATTTTATTGTATAAAGAAAATATAGAAAAGAAGTTTTTGGACAAGACGTCTAGTTTGAGGACATTTTTTGATCTGTACCTTCTAGGCAAACTCGTTTTCCTGTGCTTTCACCGCTGTGTTTGAACTATTCTACAATGGTGTCAATTAGAAAAATATCAGTTTGCCTGGGAAATGATCATAATTTTTTTTTATTCTGTCTTCTATATCTGACTTTTCGCTGTGATTTATGTCACCTACTAAGTTGCGAAGATAAAACGGATGAAGTTTGGTAGAGGCATCCCTTTAACCTAATTAAACACTTTGCGCTCAAATTTTTGCAGTTTCGAATTCATTACAAACTTGAAAACCTTAATATAATTAAATAATAAGTATAATTAAAACATTCGAATTTAAATTGACCTCTTCTATGAACTTTGCATTATTAAACACTGTGAGAAGTCAAATTATACCTTTGCGTATTAAGATTTATAGCTTCCATTTTAAATAAAGTATGTGGCAGAGAGCAAAAAAGCTCGGTTTCGTAAAAAAACAAAGTTTACCCACGGCATTTCCCTTAAAGAAAACCTTTGAAAAATAAACTGCCCGATTAATCCCAGGATTTAATTTTAAGCAATGATATGTGAAGGAAATAAAGATGGCATCGGATGGGTCGCGCGGACTCCGTATATCCCATTTATATACTGTCAGATGTTCGCTATAAGTAGGTATCAGGGTCATTTTCTGTATTACTAGAATTCGTTCCGATATGTCTTAAGTTATTTTTTTCGCAGAATTCCATTTCCATTTGATATAAAATTGTCTTGAAAATGATTGAGAATTGTCTTTACTAGTTCATATTTGAGATAAACTGTTTTTTTTTTGTTTTGCTATAACCATTAAAAACTCTAATAACAATAATCAAAATACAATAGACGAAATTTTCTATCCTTTTAAGGTTTCCTTAAATTATGATGTGATAATTTCTTATAGATAAGTATATTTAACCAACATTTATATTTCTGTAGGAGACATTTTAATTCAAATGAAATGATGCCTGAACAAAAAAGCTTATCTTTATTACCATCTATTCAAAAAAAAAACAGTAATATTGACAAGCCTGTCAGGGATGCCTTTTGAAGGTCTACGAAAGAGTAGACTGGCGTTTAAGGTAGGAGTAGGGGCAGAGGGGGAGAGGGGTGGGGAAAGGGGGATAGGTTGTGGAAGAGGGGGACGAGAGAGAGGGGGATGGGTTACGGCCTCCAGTAACATCACTCACTCGGTGAAACACAAGTATTGCTACACTGTCGGATTTCTGTGAGGCTGTGGTATCACTCCGGTCGAGCCGGCTATTACGTGCCAAAGCACGGCTCTCCTACTAATTAATCTAGAAATTCAAACGGTCATAACTTGTAAACGTATGGTTTCTTTTTTTAATTCCTTCTCTAACTGTATGCTAGAGTCATGTCCTTTCCGTGATTTAAGTAAGTGTTCCATTATCATATACATCTTGCATACAGACGCAACTAAAAAATAAAAAGACAAGTTCCTATTTATCGCCTAGACAAAACTCGCAGTCGGTGCTCCAATTAGACGTATTTAAGTACCTCGTTATATCGCCAAGTAAATGCAGGTCCACTTTGTACAAACACTTTGCAAATGGTAGATTAAACTGAGATTTTATGGACGTTTTAAAATTTATAATTTAACTATAAGTGCTGATTGTTTTAAAGCGCTAAACATTTTACGAAATACATTCTTGTGTGTTTGCTTGTGATTTGTGTATTTTGTTGGTAGTATTGGTAATGGTTGGCAGAGATTGACTTACAATCAGGCAGTTGCGTGCCTGTTAAACCTGGTACTTTTAGTAATATTACAATACTAACTTTTGCATGATAAAATTGCAATTTTTCAGAAAAGTTACACTATGAAACCTAAATAGACCATGCTTTTACAGAAAAGGAGGCGTTTTTTAGGATAGGTTTCTGATAAATTGCTATTAAATAGTTTTCTTTATAAGAAAGAAAATAATTTGAATTGTCAAGCAAAGTAACCTTACGATAGTTTTCGACGGAAATCATAGAGTAGAATAATCTTTATTGTACACCAACGACATATTGCTTAAAAAAATACACAAAGTGGATAATATAATTATGAGCTTATTGTACATAATTATATTATCCACTTTGTGTATTTTGCGGCCTTATCGCTAAGAGCGATCTCTTACAGGCAATTTTTTGATGAACGAAATCGATAACAGATAAAATAATAACGGGTAGTTTTGGTATAAAATAGAAGTAAAGAGAAAAGGACATTTAGTTGAGAGGAACTATAACGTCATGTTATAAAACTAGGTACTATAAAGCGGTGTTACTATAGTAATCGTGCATTATGATAGTATTTGCGTGTAGCATCCAATGGTAAAATGATACTGCAATTTTGACGTGACAACGTCTTATAAATTGGTTTGCCGGGTGACACTTCAAGAAACTGCGTTACGCTCCGCTCACGTTATGCGCTCACAATGAGAGCGAGTGAGAGGCACGCGTCCCTTCCACTCGGGCATGGTTATTATTTTACCACTCAAAGTCGTTGTCACGTAAAACTTTCGCCCGTATACCGACTTTACAGGCAACCAATTTTTTTTGTACTGGTGTACTTCAAAATTACAGAAATAATACACTACGTGCTTCTTCAAAGAAATGTTTGCAATGTAAATTTGTTGTATAATGTTGTATACGTTCTCTACTATGGAGAATATTGAACCAGCTTCTTTAGATCCTAAAATGGATTTTCTAGGGACCTTTTTTCTGTAACTTATTCAATGTATGACTTCTCAGTGCGTACACTGTGTGTTGTTATGAATAAGACGTACTTATGTGAAAAAATACAGTAAATGGGTTTTTTTACGTGTATTTTATTACGTTGTATTAAACACACGCATAGGGTATGCATAATTGAAAAAAATAGGTTAAAAATCCATCTGGTTCCGGCTTCACCAACAATGTAAGTCAAATTTACTTCGGCAGCGGCTGGTTAAGGGAACCGAAGCAAACTCGGGTTCACACCAATTATCTATTGTTTACAAAAATAATTGTTTCAAGTGGAGATTGAGTCCAAAACACTATACGCGGTTAAATTGTTGTTGGCCGGGGAGTCAGTTCACAGAAACTACATAATCGGACTATAGAATTGAACGCTACTTTAGCCTTTACTGTAAGACAGAGAGAAAGCTTTTTTTTTCTTAAAAAATAAATGTAAAATTCAGGAAATGTTTACATATAGTAAAGATTTTTCAACGTCGTTTAGATTGCCTAAAATTTAATTAAAAACCTACCATGTGAATTCTAAAGGTCTGTGTTTACAATGTCGTCTAAATTGGACGATTAAATGTTAAATTGGAAATGGAAACAAGGAAAATAAATCTATCTGCAAAGAGGCACTGGATTGAACACGCTTTCTCTGGAAGATTTATAAAGGCTGTTAATGGTTTTTTGTTACTAGAATCAGTTAAAGATCTTAAGAAATGAACATCGTAATCTAATACTTAAAAAAATATGAAACGAAAATGAAAAAAAATTATAAAATGAAAACAAGATTTATGCATCATCTGAAACTCGGCTGGTTTAGTACCTCCACTTTTACTGCTCGTGAAAATGGTCCAGGGAGTTCGTGGGGAGGGCTTCGATCAATATTTGATTGCAGGAAGAGGGTATTATAATAATAGGCCCGGCAAAAGTCTTTTCGTATTTTGTATGCATAAAATTGAAATAAAATCTCTTTGGTCGTACTGTTTGAATCTGGCTGGTTTTAATATCCATAAATATAGGACATTAGGCTTGTTCTGTCTACAAGCTATGTGAATCCTCTATGCCTGCATTCTATGACTGCCTTACATTTCTACCGCTCATGGTATCTTTTTAAGTACCTACGTCTTCATATTACAACTTTTCACAAACATACAAATTTTATACAGTCCAGTAACAATTTAATTCCCGTCGTTTAATTGAAACTCAGGCTACATTGTAAAATCACTTGAAACATCTCAAATTAAATTTATGCTACTACCAAATAAAATATGTGCATTCGAATGCATAATAAAACTATTCTGGAGCAAACATTGTTTGGGTTTTAAGTCGTGTCCGTTTTGATAAAACCGACTCGTTATGTCCAACATATTGTTTTAAACTATTATCCGGTTGAAGTCGCCCTCTTCTTTAGTCTTTACGTTTGCTACATCCTTTTTATGTCTATCCTACTAATATTATAAACGTGAAAGTTTGTGAGGATGTATGGATGTTTGTTCCTTCTTCACACAAAAACTACTGAACCGATTGCGATAAAACTTGGTGTGTAGATAGCTGGAAACCGAGGGCCGCAGCTAGTAATGCATAATAATGGCACACAAACAACTCCTCAGGTAATTTCAAAATTTGTTATTATTTCACTTTTTTTGTTGTTTTTTTATTGTATTATTGGATGTAGTATTAAAAGTAAAGTTGTTTGGCAATAGGGGGGTATGACGTCATAAATACTTATTTCTTACAAGGTTTTACAGAACGTATGGAGAAACTGATTTGACATGACAGTTTACTACCATATTTTTCACATTTTCTCATGCATTGCAATTTATACCTCAGGCGAGCTGCGTGGATGTCTGCACCTTACTAGTATAAATAATTCAGCATGTCGTTGATAGTTTAGGTTTGCTTGATCTTGGTAAAGACAGGTCAGGGGTAATTAGTCTCAAATAAAAAAGGGACCATTTTCTAGGTTGATGTATTGGCCCCACACGGTTCGGTAGACGCTACACACAAGTTGATATTTTCCTTTCGATATTATCAAGACATTTTGTGACATTTTGAGTTTGGACATTTGTCCTCAGCTACTTCTAATTATATTTTCCTCTCTCTTTATGTCCCTTTCATTTGCATAATCCTGGAAGTGACAAGAACGTCCGCATATCTACGGTGGGTGTGAATGACATTTCATAATGTCTTTCAGTAATGGCGCGCTTATTTTACTGTTAGTTGTACTGAACAGAGCGTTGTCTTATGCTTTAAAATAATCCTGCATCGGCTGTGGTAATAAATAAGGTAAACTTGATTGATATAATATATTTATTAAATTTTTAAACGCAACACAAAGTTTTTTATGTCACTGCCGTCGTCACGCGGGTTTTCGGTAGGACAATGTTTTGGAATCGAACCGACTAGAACCCCACGACCATTACTAGTATCCATAGGCTATTAAAAATGCTTACCTTTAGGTTGTCCTGCTCCTTGTTTAGGCATAAAAAAGATATAAAGGTGTACCTAGAATTTCTTCAACTATAAGTGCCTACCTATCATGACAAAATATATAGGTACCTATATAGGTAGATCAGTCATGTCACGATAGGCTTTTTTTCCTACTTTGCGTGTTTGAAACTTTAACATCCAGTCTTCATACCTCGTTTATAACCAAGAAAAAGACATCGAATGGATTCGATGACCCAGTCATACGTTCGCAGAATTAATTTCAGTTGCCACAATTGGTTACCAAAGGTCTGCGCCTCTTCCATAAAATCACATGATACGGTCAGCAAAAAACGGTGAATAAATATTTTGTGCGCAATATTAAATTAGATTTTGTTGTTTGCATTTGATTTAGGTCGACAGACAATTTTATTATTCCTTGAATTTCTATTTTGATAACATGAAGACAGAACTTGGGCATAATATTTATTTATTTTACATTTACTGTGTATCATTCAAATAAAACCTATTGATAATATTTCTTTGACTACTTATCTCATCTTTAAGATCTTTTGTTATTTACAATAATAGTAAGTTCTACGAAGTGTAGGGGCTTTTTATTCGATATACCAGGGAAGCTTACTTAGCGTCTTAACTAGGTTCCCAGTAAAATGTAGATAAAATACCGAATAAATAAGTACAAAAGTGTAAAACTGGTTAATAATTTAGAAACTAACTAACTAAAATTTCTTCTAACTCAAATGTTTTTTGCTTGTTTGTTACTCCTTATCTTAAGTAGATTGATCATCATAAAATATTGTATACAGTAAGTCAGTCAGAAAAGGACAAGGTACCTTTCATCCACAAATAAAGTAAGATTCTTGAAGGATTGTGAATTAATGCGAACATAGCCGCGGGCAAAAGATAGTACAATATATTTTTATAAATTACGCATACAAAAAATATTACAATGGCAGGAATTTTGTACAGTTCTTTGTCTTTTACATGGCATAAGCCGAACCGAAAATGAATTGCTTTTTAAAAAACAAAGCAAAATTGGACAATGTTACAAATGTAAAAATGTTTTCCACACCCAGTGACATTTATTAGACTTTCATAGGATTCTGTGATTCATAGTGTTATTGTTCAATGTGCAATATAAGTATAAATGTATTGTTTGATGACGTTGTACCAGTTTTCTAAATCGTTATAATAATATCAGCGAAATTAAAATAAACGATTATGAATCAAAATATATTTGTAGATATATTTCTATAATCTTTCAGGTAATTTACGATAGCCGAGGGTCAGATCGCGTGCACGGTCGCAAACAGTCTGACTTGTTCTCTATACTGCTGTATTCAAATTCTTCTTCTAATGCATATTGATGCTCGCTTCGAGTGCATGTTCTGCAATCACTGGATTGAATTTCACCGTACGCAAGTCCTCTCCACCGAACGTCATTTTTACTCAAGAGATGTATGTGAAGCGATTGAAATTAAAAAAACATAAAACATGCCACCTCGCTTAATCTCACCTCACTTAGCTTAATCTGTTATAAAATGACTCCACAAGGACTTTCACGTCTCTAGTTAATCATAAAAAAAAGCCTTTTATTTCCTACTAATTAATTACCTACTTTACATTGTTTTTTGAGTTACTTATTACTAATTTATTATTCGCTAAACTAGTTTATTTACGTTCCTGCTTTACTTATTGACTATTAACTTATTTAAAAAAACATAATAATATAGCCTAACATAATTTAGTTTCATATAGCAATATCTGTAGGAACCTCTTATTGGCTCAAGGCCTCCTCCAAAGATGCCCATTTGTCTGTCCTGTGCGGTCTGTTTCCAGTTTGGGCCGGTTGTCCGTGCAATCTTTACATCCCAACGTGTCAACGGTCTTCCTCTGCTCCTTTTACCTGGAGTACTTTTCCAAAATGTCGCTTTTACGGTAAATCTCTGATCTTTAAGCCTATATAATTTCTTTATATTAAGCATGCTGCGCTCTAGTCCTCGTTGGCAGGTTGTAATTTTATTTTTCAGTTTTGAGGTGAACTTCCACGTCTGGCATTCGTACGTCAAGCATGGTAAGAGGCTGGAGTTCATAACTTTCATTTTGATGGTTATAGGGAGGTTACTTTTAAAGATTTCCTTTTAACTCCAGTATCTTTTCCATGTTTGTTGTACTCTTCTTTCGACTTCAAGTTCGTTATTTTTTCTGTCAAAACTGATTTGCTTCCCTAGATAGATGTACTTTTCTGTATATTCAAGTGGCTCTCCATTAATTGCTATTAATCTTCTCTCCTTATTCGTCATTGCCATTGTTTTAGTTTTAGTCTACTTAATATTGTATTAAAATCCCACGTCAGAACTCTGTTTTCCAACATACAGGCCTAATTTGGAAAACAGTTCTCAGTACCGTTAGAGTAATACATCTTCAAATGTGTAAACTGTTATTTGTGCCAGTGAATGAATTTTGTGTAAAATAAACATTTTTAATTTTATTTAATTTTTATATTAAAAAGTAATAATTTACTTGAAAATAATATTTTTAATAAATAATTTATTTTAGCCAAAGACAACTACCCTATTGTCCATTTGGGCAAAAGCCAGTATCTTCAACAAAGATGAGAAGAGGATCAGTCATAACTACGTTTTGAAAACTTTTGACACAGACTTTATGTCAAAACAATTCTTGTAGTTATGAAAAGCGATAACTGTTCCTACTGGTACGCCATAAAAAACTCTTCCTTAAATTGTTTGTACCAAGCACTTCAAAAATATGTAATCCATTATATACGCGAATACTGCAACAGAAGAAAGACCTGACTTCGCGATATACCAAATAAAAGTACATAAACTAAATGTTTAATCTTTAGATGGCGTTTTTATTCTAGCTTGACTTTTAATTTAACATAAAGCTGTTTTCCCGACTGTACGTCCCGGAGCGCACTGAACGCAACCTCATTTCCCCGGCGTTTTAAACCTAGCTCTATCTAAAAATCATTTATGTCATGCATTTGCACCTAACTCAATTTGTCTCCAAGCTACGTTACGGTTATGTGGTAGCTCAAACATTACATCTACTGTTTTTATTCGCTGCTGTTATCAGCCTGTATGGCTGAATTTTATGTCGCTTATTTCATTTCAACGAGATAAATAGTTTTATAAAGAATCCTATTGCATAGAAGAGTTCAATATTAAGTATTATGTATTGATCATTGGAGCTTGAAACTCTGTATTAAACGATTCTATTTCATTCTGGACTACACTAATAATATATGTAATTTTCAGAAGATTAAAAACATACAATTTTTTTTCTGCAAGCAAAACAAAAGTTTTATTTAAACATTGAAATAAATCGGAAATAATGTTTTCAAAATATTTTAAAACATTTTGACTATTTTAAATTCCAAGCACAAAACTATTCTTGATGATAAAAATGGTAACACCACAATGCGTTGCATTATATGTGTTATCCATGAAACCCAAAGCACTTTTTTTTATATTAGTATGAGAATACTTTGTCTGTAGAATGGAAGTAAAATGAACATAAGAGATTGGGGAGGAACGGTTGTTATGTCCCTTCCTTACTGACCTAGTCTCAACATCTCTAAAGGCTGATTCACTTTACACGGAAATATGACTGGAATAATATGAGGCATCCTTAAATCAGTTGCCCTAAATATATAGACTGTTACTTGAACATTTACCATGTTGCATTCAATTTTAGAAGTTTATCATATTATTTACATTAGATTTCATCAGTTGTTTTCAATTATATGTTTAATATTTTTTAGACTGATTGATCCAACTTTTTTTTTAAATACTGGTAACGTGGGTCACACATTACTAGGATTCTTGTTACCCCTCTAGCTGAACTAAATTCCTTGTGTTAGGAGTGGGTTCACGTCGGTAGTGCACCGTAGTCCGACGCCTTAGCCATTACGCTACCGACACTTATGTAACGGTAACAGTAAAAATTAACCATAAGTACGTATGAGCCCCTTTAAGTACACGTTTAATTTTAGCACTTGCGGTTTTCATTTAAATCTTTTAATAAAATTGGCGCTATAATTAGGTCTATGAAGATATCAATGAATATAAATTTATGATGCTAAATAGCAGTTATATTAATAAAGTGGTTTTGAAATTAGGCCAGACTTAAACAGAAAGGCGTCGTGGTAATGTTTGCTTTTGATCATATCTTTGATCAAAAATATATTTCAGTTTAATAAAATATTTATGTTAGCCATGTTATTAAATTTCTAGCTATACAAGTTTATAAATATTAAATTTCAATATAATTTAATAGGCTGTCGAATAACCACTAAAAAGATGAGAGATAAACACAAAGTAGATGAAATATGAGGTTGACATCTTTCATAATCTCTATAATCAGTACATTTATATGACATGGTAATAATTTAAATTATTATATCTACGAGTATGTATCTACCTACACTAGCTGTGCCCCGCGGTTTCACGCGTGTATAATTTGAAATAAATAAATGATTTTTACTTCAGTTTGACCACAGAACTGAGAAAATGTATTAGGAATGCCATCAGCTGTATTCTGTTCAGAAACATATGTCGCCAGTTGCACACGCTTAGACGTTAATAATTATTTTACACACATACAGTACTTTACGTATATTCGTCACAGAGGATTTATTAAATGGAAATCCTAAACACCATTTATATTGATACAAAATACACCCTTAAGCTGATCAATATAAGGTAGCGTTTTGTATACATACTTGCCAGCCGTTACGTCCAAGACAGCAGTACGTCAATATGGAGCTAACTAGTGTTCATCTTACAATTTACCAATTATTTTCATACAAAATGTATGGCAATATTCCTGTAAGTAATGTAGTTCATTGCGTGCTCTCGTAGTTCCAATATAGTTAGTACTCAAATATGATACGCAATATATAACTGTTTAAATAGATTAGGTCATAACGAATTTCTATCTTAAATAATATTTAATACTTAATATTACTTTAAACCAAACTTTAGTTTTTGGACACCGACGAAATAATGTCCTTACTTATTTTTCCACGTCTTTGGTAAAAGTAAATACGCAAGTACAAAAATGTTTGCACGTGTTTGCCGAAGCTATGAGCCTACATCGCACTTCTTACTTATTCTCAGTTCTGTGGTATGGACAATATTTTGAGTAAAATGTTCTTGTGGTATAAAAATATATTGGTTTTCACCACGGCCTGCTCTAGTTAAGCCAACATATAATTAATTGCCCATGGGAAAAACAATATTCCCTTAAATCTATCCTCACGTGCTTAAGGTTCTGTCCCTGTGCTATATTTATAGTGACTGGACTGCAAACGATACCTTTACGGGAAATTGTATTCTTTTAAAACTAAATGGTAAATCTGAAGGTAGTATTAAAGGAATTCGAGGTATTAGTATCGTTTGCCCGACTACTGGCCCAGTCAAAACAATAGCAACTATGATATTGTTTCTAAGAAATTAAACTTGAAGTCTAGTGTCGCTACATAAACTTCGTGGTCGCAGGTTTCTGGATAATGATTTAATTCCTTTATATCATACCACGTAATACTACTATAGTCATAGACCCTAGCCGAGTGCTGAGTTGTATTAATTGCCTATTATCTCCTAAAGTATGTATCCAAATAACATGCTATAGTTAATACTCATAAAATTGTCTTGTTGATGAAGTAACTTTCGTTGGTAAGGTTTAATATTCTATACCTAATAATAATGCTCTTATATCACTTTTAAATTTTCAATAATTTTTTTATCACAGAACACATTATTCTGGCTTATGTATAAGAGATAGGCGTATTGTGTTGCCAATTTTTTTAAATGTACTAGGGAGCAATATTTTTGTAGAACATTGTATTTACGTATCACTACGGGCACTTATTACCAGCGCACGCGGATAAAGCAGCTCGGGAGCGCCTTTCTCCCGACTTACTTAACAAAAATCAATATTTAAGGCTAGCTAAGCCTATTTAAGCTATAACTAATGCTATATAGCTCATACTATTCCTTATGAATATGGCTGTCATATACTAAAGATCAGCGCGTTTAAACAAACAAAAAATCTTCAGCATGTTTATTAATACTTATAGATTATATTAGTATGGATATGTATGTATTAATATTATTTTAGCCACAACATTAGGAAACTGAAAGAACATTAATTTATTTAAAAGGTTAAACAATAATAATTGCAATGTTTATGCAAATGCAAAGTTTTATGTATTTTTTTCGATATAATTATGTAGGATTGTAATGTTTTTTTTATTAATATTATTATTTATAGTTTTCCACTCACGTTTTTATAATAAAGTGTAAAGTTAGACAGCACTACAAACTGGGGGGGTGAATGTGGGGATAGTTCCATGAATGTTAGGATAGGGTTGGGAATATACAAGATGCACTATTGGTATTCAAGGCACCAGTAGTAGTATATCTAGAACCTCTGGTAGTACAAGGCGAGATGAAAGGGATGCAGTCCAGATGGTGATCACCTACCCGCAGGACAGACCTTATGAAATCAGTGAGCCAAATATTGTGGTGACATGTTCTTACAACGCCGTACATCGTACCTAATGGAGAAACATCGCAAGAGAGGCGATCCGAACCAGAAGTAACAATTCTCCATGACCATGCACATCTACCAAGCACGACCACTCCGGCAAGAGTGTACGACTGAGAAGAAGAAGAGTAGTGTAAACTAGTCACACGGCTTCTACGAAAGATAATTTGATTTACAACTGTATCACTCAAAATTATCTTTTGTGTACTCATTACTTGATATTTGATAAAAATTAATGTGTGTATTAAAAAAAACCGGACAAGTACGAGTCTGACTCGCGCACTGAGGGTTTCGAAGCAAACAAACTTGTATGTAGATCGGACGTACATCTCGGGTATCGATTCTCGAAGACTTTGGCCCGTCTTTTTTGAAAGACAAACTTAACTTTGCGGTTGCGATGTACGATAAAGTCAACAAAACAACCAACCACAAAATATAAGTTTGTAATCACAAAAACAATTCTTCTATGTGATATAACAACAAATTAACGACTTTCGGTTTTTTCCCTTTACTTGTACTATCAAACCTTGCTTCTTACCAAATTTCATGATTCTAGGTCAATGAGAAGTAAGGTTTTGATTTTCCTGCGAAATGTTCAAATTCGTTAAAATCTAAGGTTTAATGGCCGTATTAGTCCGTGGGCCCTGGGACAATTTTTTTAATGATTACCTACAAGCTAAAACTTAGCCAACCTATTCGTATTAATGAGTCGAACAAGTTTTTGCACATGCCAAGTCTGAAATAGGCAGCGTTTTTACTCCCCAGCCCTGCAAACATGTCGATTTAACGATAGTATGGTTTTTTATTACCTACCAAAAAATTCTAATTACAAGATAATAGCGGTAAATTGAAGAAATAATGCTTGTCGGACAAAATGGTCGCCACCGTTCCAGCGTCCGACACGCGCAACAATACAATACTGCAAAAACTTGTCCGATTCAGTAATACGAATAGGTCGGCTAAGTTTTAGCTTGTAGGTAATCATTTAAAAATATTCCAGGGCCCACGGACTATATCTTTTGATTGCGTTGACTTAGAAGCTTGATTTTTTTACAGCTTCAAGGGACTGCAGACTTACGTATTTGTTATTAATTTCAACTTGATGCTTTCACGGATTCCTAATAAAAAAAATCTTGGCAGACAAACTGACAGACGGACAACAAAGTGATCCTATAAGGGTTCTTTTTTCCTTTTGAGGAACGGAACCCTAAAAAGTAATCCTGTAAGGGTTCCTTTTTTTCCTTTTGAGGAACGCAACCCTAAAAACTAGCACCATTCTATGCTGTTTGGTAATATTGATTTGATTTTATATTCTCTCTCTTTGAAATTTATTAAGTATTATGCGCGGGTATTTTAATCAAAGGAGTGTAGAAGTCTGTAGAATCAGTGATAAGTATTAAATAAGAGAGAATAATTTATAGGCCTGAAAACTACGTAAGGGGAGGAGTAGAAGTCGTACTTTGATTAAGTCTAGTATTAATTAGAATAGAATAGAATATTCTTTATTATACACCAAATAAAAATAACAATGAATCTTAAATTTATTACTAAAGGTAGGTACAATTGGCGATCTTATCGTTAAAAGCGATCTCTACCAGACAACATTTGGATGGATTTAGTGACAGGAACGAATGGTAGCTGACGGTGTACTACATATAATAATATAACTAAACAATTACACACATATTGTATAAGTAATAATATAAGTAATCATATACAGAGATAATACGTGTCAATATTGAATAATTAGCTTAGAGTCTCTTTACTTTCAACTTGACACCGCATATTCTCGCTATTGCATGTTCTATATTTACCAAAATGCACTATGAGTAATACTACTTAAAAGAAGCATATGTATATACTCCACAAATATGAAATGTTACGAGCTTATTTCAAATGTACTTCGGCTCTCTCACTCACTCTTGGAGTCGAGAATGTACTTTTTCGTCCCATAAACATATATGTTCTGCTTCCTCGTTGTTCAGTTATAAGCTTTTTAAGATTTTTTTTACGGCTGTGCGTGTAATGAAACTCGTATTTTTCATTTCTTTAGAAGCAATAAGGGCATATAGAAAGTAAATTATGGCTTTCATCTTGTTAAAGTTGCGAAGGGTTTCACATTAGGTTTTGCGACTATAATAAGTTTGAGTTTTACGGAAAAATAACTACTGCACATTTTGTTCAAAACTCATAAAATTCTTGTTTTTGTTCATCGGTATTAAATGTATTTGTAAGAATAACTACTTCTTTATACACGCAATATGTATACTATAACGATGTAACTGACGCCTGTAGCCTTCGCAACGATACCATAGCAGCGAAACCGCATTAGTTTCACCATGACACGTCTTGTAAGCTCTAAGCAGTACACAAAGCTGGCAAACACAGGTAGTCCAAGTCAGTCAGAAAGTAACTAACATCTTGCGTAGTCTTTATCGTTTAAGAAATTTTCTCCCAGCCAAAGCCAAAAACATTGCTTATACAGACTTTGGTGTTCCCTGTTGTCGACTATGGTGATGTTTGCTATCTCGACTTGAATGCAGATCTACTCAACGAACTAGACCGACTTCTCAAGAATTACATTCGGTTCGTATTCAACCTGCGAAAGTATGATCATGTATCTATCTATAGCATACAAATGGACTGGATGGACGTAATGGTGCAACTAACGCAGTGTTAGTTGTAAGAACAACACACATACAATAAACTGTACTTACACAAGCGTTGCCGTAAAATCTCAACAGTCACACCCATAAAATCCACTCCACATCATACAATTCTACACATTCACACATCCCTCTGCTTAATGGCGTAACCTCCGATCCCAAGACATGTCAAAGGGCTGGCAAAGGCGGTACTCACAAGCATACACACACACAAACGCATCCTCGCATGTAACATCCACATAAACATCATACCACTATGCACGCACATATCACACAAAGCATTTACTTTTGACGCTGTTTTAATCTGTTTTAATTTTATTCCTAATTTCAGTTTACATTATTTTGTAAATCTGTACATATTTTAATGCATGCTGAGTTCACCTTTAAGTCGTCATACATAACTTGCACTGTTTAATTTGAATGTTTATTTTTAAGCACTTATGTAATGACTGTTGGTGATCCTAATAAAAAAAAAGCTGTCTTGGTTACCCATAACGCAACGCCGCAGTTTAAGAGCGTTGGCTATGCTTATTCTGTTCTCCACTCACCTAATTCACCTTCTTACCTAACGTCTTATTTCCAATACTTGTCCTCTAACCATTCCAAAAATCTCCGCCCTTCTAATAATCTTCTCCTTCTTTGTTCCTCCCATAATTCCAGTACAGTTCATTCCATACGACAGCTTTACACAGACTTATTGGTAGAATCGTCTGAATAACACTTTGTAAATGTATTTGTATGTATTTATGTAGTATAATTTAATATTTTATTTCGTTTTATTACAAATATGATACATTCCTTTTAAAGGGTTAAAGTGGAGCACATTTGGAGCTAATTTAGTCCCGGGATACTCTATCTTGAACTTGGTTACTTCTGAGTTATTCAAGACTAAAGAATTTTAATTAAACAAGTTTTCAAAATGTACGCTTTCCATTTAACCAATATAATTTATTTTGTTTATTGTTTTGCGTTTTTCTAGTACACAAAAGATCAAACTCATTCAGAAGCAAAAACAGCTGAAAAACATAGCAATTTTTTTAGTTAAGGTTAAAATATCAACTGTTTTTTCACGAAAAAAACGTTTAAAGAAAATAAACAATCAGTTTCTAAAAAATGTATGGAGTGTTGCGTTTAAATTACTTAACTTTCTTAGTTCATTAGCTATTCAAAAAGGTACAGATGTTAATAAATTCACTTTTATTAAAAAAGTCTCACGGACTTCAATACCCCAAAATCATGATAAATTGTAATAAGCTACAATCTTTAGCCCTTCATTTTTCACCTTTAGAGGTAGAATATTTCCTTCAAATTTAAATGAAACCAACCTTAAGCACAATCGATTCAAGTAAAAAAGGAATTATTTAAATCGGTTGACAAATGGTGAAGATATCGCGTAACATACACACAAAACGGCGACGCTACTAAACGTGTGCATGTTACGGAGAATATATAACTTTAGTAAATTTTAGAAACGCTTTTGCTCAGAAATGGTGAATCATAGGAAAAAAGTGTAGGTACAATTGTTGTAGAAAATTGCATGATCAACAACTTTGTGTCAGCTATTTTTATCATAAAACTTATCGTTTGGCTGAAAAACTCAAAAAAGACATATTTAAGAACTTTGACCTTGAATGAAAATTTTTGCACATGCGGAATCATTGGGGACTTTTCACAATTTCATAATAATGGTATCTCTAACGTTCGTGTAAATTTTCAGCTTCTTGGGAATTTATACAAGGGTGAATGTCTATTTTAACCGAATTAAACAGATTCCCAAAGAGTTCCTAATTCAAAATTTAAATATTTTTTCATCGGCTGCTTTTCTTACTGGCCTATTCAAAAACTTACAGTGTGACCCACGTATATTAGGAAACAATGAGTCCTGAAACTAGAATAGTCATTGAACCGGTTTATCTTTAACCACTATTGTGATTATTGCGACCTGTTTGAAACCGAATTGATGAGCAATATTCTCGAATGTACCTGTAGCGGTTTGTGTACAGGTCCGTTCACAGGCAAATAGCATGGAGTTTGGTGATTAATTGAATAGCGCCGTCCGTAATAGAGCTTTAGATCTACGTATTTACTCATACCCTGCGAGTACTGAGAGATTGTTTTGCTTACCGTCACAAGTATTAGAAATGTTGGTTGGGGCTGGTCATCTCCGAACTGCTATTACTTACATACATACACTTACAAGTAAAGAAGGGCAGAAGTCAAGGGAAAAAGATGATTGCCTCATTCTTCGGATTTCGCAACAATCATTCTACTACTGCAGATTTGTATATCAGTCATTGTCTACCAGTTGTCTTGGAAAATGTTAGACAGCAGCGTCCATGAAGCAGGATCATCTTCCACCACCAGTACGTTACAGCTCACTCTGCCAGACGGACTATCGAATATTTGTCAATCGAAGGTGTGGACCTAGTGAGTCATCCTCCTTACAGTCCCGACCTTGTGATTTTTATTAATGTCAAAAATAAAAGATAAACTTAGAGGAATTCGTTTAATGAAGCCTGAAGATGGAAGCCTGGCTGCGTTTGGAAAAAGGCGTGGAAGCGTACTAAAGAAGAGTGGGCTCACTGCTTCAGTCAATAGTTCCATCGCAGATTACGGTGCTCAGAAAGGAACGGAAACTACTTCGAAAAGTAATAAAAATATTAACAGACTTCTATATCATGCCATTCTTTTATTTTCTAGTGACTCCCTTATTATCAGTATTTTATTACATGCCTATACTTTGCCATTTGGTATTTAGTCTAAGTGTGCATATTGACAGCCAGTATACATTGGCCTCACACAAACAAGCGCCAACTTATTCAGCGAGATCAACGAGGCAGTCGTATTAGTCTTTGTCGTGTGGAAATGCCGAGGTACCACTTCAACGAGGCTTTTTACCTTGACAACTGACTCTAACTGGACAAGAGCAAAAGCTTCATCCCTTATCAGAAACGAATGCTAGATACACCCTGCCTTTTGAGCCATGTAAGAATCTAAGATCTAAGAATTACCCAGCTGCCCAGCTGGGTAATTCTTAGAGATAGTTTCAGTCAAGTATATTTTCGTAATATTCAGCACTCCTGATTACTACATTTTTACACTAACAAACACTAACGTATTAATGTAAAGATTTTTAGAGTGTCTGTAACAAGGACGTTATACAACTGATGTTGTACTGAGGTTATAATTTTATAGTTTATAATTATTATTCCTCAGGCTTATAAAAATGCTCAAGTATTTGACCCACCCCATCGATTACATTGGCGACCTCAACACAAGGTATCACTTGTGCGTTCGATAGGTGTGGCCGTAGCCGCGGAGCCCTATTACGTTCCTCCCCGCCCAAATTGGCTGGGTGACCGGGACGGCTCCGTGGCAGTCGTCAGCTCCACGGCGGCTCATTCCCCGCCCTTGTCGCTAAGAGACAAGGGTACTGGATATGTTGCTGCCGAGTGGGGGGGGATAACCATATATGGTGTCTACTTCTCCCCCAATCGGAGTCTGAGCGACTTCGAGGTTTTTCTCAACAACCTAGAGACCTCGATGCGGCGACTAGCGTCTGGGCACGTCCTAGTGCTGGGGGACTTCAACGCCAAGTCCGTTGCGTGGGGTTCCCCCAGGACGGATGCACGGGGCGATGCCGTGGAGGAGTGGGCGGCATCAGTGGGCCTCTGTCTTCTAAACAGAGGCTCCACCAACACGTGCGTGCGACAGCAGGGGGGGTCGATAGTGGACCTTTCGTTCGCTACCCCTGCTCTCGCCGCACGAGTAAGGAACTGGCGTGTCCTGGAAGAGGTTGAGACGCTCTCGGATCATCTATATATCCGATTTGAGCTCTCCCGGACCCAGGACCCCAGAAGGGGTCACGGGGCGCGGCGTTCTTCCCGCTTTCCGCGGTGGGCTGTGTCAAAGCTAGACAGGGATCTACTGGAGGAGGCAGCCATCGTTTACTCTTGGCTGTCTCCACAGCCTCCGACCGAGGAGGTAGACATGGGGGCAGGCCGCTTTCGCGATGCGATTACGCAGATTTGCGATGCGGCCATGCCCCGCGTTCGAGGACGTCGGCCTCCAAGGAAGGAGGTCTACTGGTGGTCCCAGGAGTTGGCGGACCTCCGTGCGGCCTGTACCCGTGCCCGGAGGTCCTACAGTCACAGCCGGCGGCGTCGCCGCGGAGAGGGGGAAGAGGACCAGCTTCATGAGGAATACCGAGAGGCACGGAACACTCTGAAGCTGGCCATTAGCCGCGCCAAAGAGGAAAAAAGAAAGGAGATGCTGGAGGGTCTCGATCGTGACCCCTGGGGTCACCCATATCGCGCGACGCAACAAAAGCTCCGCGCGTCGGGCCCCCCCCTTACGGAGACTCTCCAGCCCAGCTTCCTGCAGGAAGTGGTTGAGGGCCTTTTCCCGCAACGGGTGGAACACGTACCCCCGTCGATGGCCCCCTTGGCCGGAGACGACGGGGAGGACGAGGAGGATGGTGTTCCGCCCGTCACGGAGGCGGAGGTAGGGGTGGCTGTTCTAAGGATCCGTTCCAAGAACACCGCCCCCGGGCCAGACGGTATCCCTGCCCGAGTGTTGGCCCTTGCCCTTGACCACATGTCCGACCGCCTCAGGGAAGTGTTCGACGCTAGCTTGGCGTCCGGGCGCTTCCCTGATTGCTGGAAGAGCGGGAAGCTGGTTCTTTTAAGGAAGCCGGGACGGCCTACCGACTCGGTCGCGGCCTACAGGCCCATCGTGTTGCTGGACGAGGCGGGTAAACTGTTTGAGAGGGTTCTCTCTGCCCGCATCGTCCGGCACCTTGGCGAGGTCGGCCCCGATCTGTCGGACGCCCAATTCGGTTTTCGAGCGGGGCGTTCGACGGTCGGTGCTGTGTTGCGCCTGAGGGCCGTGACCGAAGAGGTAGTGAGCTGTGGCGGCGTGCTGTTGGCGGTGTCGTTGGACATCGCCAACGCGTTCAATAGTCTGCCATTCAGCTGCATCAGGGAAGCACTCCACTATCACGGAGTGCCAGGGTACCTGAGGCGGCTAGTGGCAGACTATTTAGAGGAGCGTACCGTCATGTACGAGGACCGAGATGGAGTTTTGAGTCGTCGGCCCATGTCGTGCGGTGTTCCGCAGGGGTCTGTCCTTGGACCACTCCTGTGGAACATGGGGTACGACTGGGCCCTCCGAGGCGACTTCCCCCCCGGGCTGGGCGTAATCTGTTACGCCGACGACACTCTTGTCACAGCCCGGGGGGTGAACTTTCAAGAGGCGGCGCGTTTGGCCACCAGGGGAGTCTCCCTGGTGGTCGGGCGCATCGAGGCGCTGGGCTTGCGGGTGGCCCTGGATAAGACGGAGGCCCTTTTATTCCATGGGCCTCGTCGTGGTCCACCCCCTGGCGCCTCTATCGAGGTTAACTCGGTCCTCGTACCGGTTCAGGCCCACATAAGGTATCTGGGCCTGATCCTCGACGGTAGGTGGCTCTTCGACGAGCACTTCCGACAGCTTGCTCCGAAGCTGGTCGGCGCTGCGTCCGCCCTTGGGCGACTCTTGCCCAATTTGGGCGGACCCAGTGTCGCTACAAGACGGCTGTACACGGGGGTTGTCCGGTCAATGGCACTGTACGGTGCACCGGTGTGGGCGGGAGCTCTGACCGCCCAGAATAGGGCGCGCCTCTGGCGCCCTCAGAGGGTTATGGCGGTTAGAGCCATACGCGGATACCGCACCGTGTCGACGGAAGCGGCGTGCGCGTTGGCCGGGACACCCCCGTGGGATTTAGAGGCGGAAGTGCTTGCCGAAGTATATCGGCGAACGGCTGAGTTCCGGGCGGGAAGCGGCAGTCGGCCCCCGCCCGAAGAGGTACGCGAATGGCGTGAGGCCGCTCGCCGAGCCACCATGGCTCGTTGGTCGTCCCGGCTGGAGGCTCCACGTGCTGGCTTTGCCGCCGTGGAGGCGCTCCAGCCGGTCATCGTCGAGTGGGCAGGGCGGCAGCACGGGACCCTTTCCTTCCGACTGACGCAGGTCCTTTCCGGGCACGGCTGCTTCGGGAAGTACCTGCACTCGGTCGCTAGGAGGGAATTGAGTCCCGCCTGTCACCACTGCGACTGCAGTGAGGACTCGGCTCAGCACACGCTGGCAGTTTGCTCCGCCTGGGCGACGCAGCGTCGGGCCCTCAGTGCAGTCATCGGAGGAGATCTCTCGCTACCGGCCGTCATACGCTCCATGGCCGGTAGCGACAGGAATTTTACCGCGGTCGCGACCTTCTGTGAGGACGTCATCTCGCAGAAGGAGGCGGCGGAAAGGGTCCGGGAGGACGATCTCCACTCGGACCTAATTCGCCGCCGGCGAACCGGTCGGCGGAGGCGCGCTTACCAGCGCCTCATGCCGCCCTGAGTGTGGCCGCGGGTGGAAGGGACGGGTTTTCCCCTCCACCCGCTATAGTGGCCCCCCGCGAGGAGGCGGCGTCCGCGTGTGCCTGGACGTCGCCTAATTGAGAGGTTTTTTACCCGAAGGTGGTGCCCGCGCTTTGCGGGCGGGCGCTAGGAGGGTTCCGGATGTCTTAATAAAAGCTGTTCCCGGATCCCTCCTACTTAAGGCGCAGTATGGCACACCGTGTGGTTTTAGTCGGTTCGATTCCGACACACCGCCCCGCCGAAAACCCCGGTGGGGTGACGGCCCGAGGGGGTTTCCACACGTACAAAAAAAAAAAAAAAAAAAAAAAAAAAAGGTATCACTTGTGCGTTGCTAACTCTTTAGCCCTCTTCTATGGAGCACTTGCAACCTTATTCAAAAGCAGAGGTGGGCCACACTACGGTGCCCTACTTGGGAAGATCATAATTCTTACAAAAGCGGGGTATGAAATGTAAATAAAAATCTCCTGTCAGGACGGTAGTAAGTAACCTACATCCTAATAGGTTACTGGAGAGGGTCATAATTGTATATCCAATATAATCTAATATAGCTTATTGTAGTTTAGGAAAGTTGTCAAAAGTTGGCGTGTCTCACGAAGTTAACTAATTAACGTAAGTGCTTATACCACTATGTTAATAGCGTTATATACTTATGACTAATTAACTAAACTATGTTGAACTTAAATAAACTCGCATTTCATTTTTAGCCAACTATGACGTATTAAAATGAAAGTAATATTATCATAACGACGTTTGTTTACTTAAAACCATGGCGTGTTTTGGCTTTCATTTTGTTTTGTATATTGATGTATCTGTCTTAACATTGTGATATCAGACATACTAAATGTGACAGTGGTAAATATTAATCAAACATTGTTACTTCAGCGGATGTTATGGTCAACTTTACCTACCGAGAACTACCTACTCGTTTAAGCGGTCAACTTGACACTTTTCATTTTCCTTGCGAATAAATATAAACATTCATTCATTCGCATTGTCAAAATGAAGTAGTAGCAACTGTAAATTTCAAAAGTTTGAGTCTCAATTTAGTTGATCACTAAGTCTCTTTAAGCGTTTTTACCATTTAGTTTGTTGCTAATGTGCACGTGTAATTTAACTCTTTTCATAGCAAACACACTATATCTAATCCTTTTATACAGTTACATCATTTGTTCATATCTGCCGTTTGCTACTCTTCTTAGCTTTATCAAAGGGTAGAAGTAAAGTTGTTTACGAACTTTATAAGTCTACGATCTAATATCATATGTGGAAGCCACTAAAGCTGTTCTAAATCCGAACTGAGAACTCGGTAGTATATCGAATTCAAGAGACCAGAACTAGAAACCAGAACCAGAACCTACAGCCACCAAATTCGTTTGCATGTTTTACATGCTTTAAAATTGGATTAATTATTTGAGTTTTCCATTTGTAGCGTCTTTGGCAGTATTTTACTGCCTCTCTTACGCAAAGTATTCTGATGAGCTCTATCAATTAATCACGCCCTCTTTTCCTTTCTAGAACAAACAATTCCAACTTGAATTAAACGGTTCAGCACCTCCTTTCTTTTGCCGCACCAAACAATTCTTTACGAACACACTCCTGTTCCTTTTGACCTACAACTCTGGGTCCTTTAAGCGGGGCTTGAAAAAGCATATTTCGGGGCCTTCAAACTAAGAATTCCAACATTAGTATTGCTGGAACCCATAATGGTAGCTTCAATAGTATTCTTCACTTCAATCAATTACTATGTATTTGTTATTCAAATCAACTTCATGTAAAAACACCCCTTCTCGTATCAAGCAGTTTCCATAAACTATTTGCGATGCAGCATCGCAGATATCAGTCTTCCTAACTAAAACTTGAAAAACTAAGATAAATCGCTCCGTTGCCAGTGGATTTAATTTGGTCCTACATCGAGAGCCCAGGTTATCCTATAGTAGTTTTTTAGGGTTAAAGTAAAGTAAACCCTATGGGGGGTAAAAATAGGTCACATATTACAGTAATTGTATTGTTGTATGCAGATCAATTCGAACTTTGCGCAATTCTTTCAATGCACGTAATGGTATGTAAGCGCACTAACCAATGATCTCTTGCAATAAAGTATTTTCAAGTATTAGATCCTCGTGATAGACATGCATAATCTTTCTTCCTAAGTTTCTATCGTAAGGAATTATAATAACACGCTTTTTTTTATTAGTTTCACTTGTAACTAACTATGTAAACAAATCTTGGAAGTAAATTTTATTTTTTACGGAGGTATGTATGCATTATGCAGGCAGGAGGGGAAGTCAAAAAAAGTGCTAGCTTGACGTCGTAAGGGGTGATATGGACTTACTATCAGGGATGTCGAAGATCGTGCAAAGACGAGAAGAAAATGTAGGAAATCGGACCCCAGGCACCGAAGCGGATGCTTCGGTTGTAACCGGGATTCAACGCGATGATGATGATGATGTATGCATTATGCATGTATGTAACAGAATACTATAACGTTATTTTTCCTAACTTAAAGGCATCTGGTTGACTGAAAAAATATTCACACGTGTCAAGGGCCGATGACAGTACAATATCAAAATGTCATCAGGATCATCAGAATAAAAAATTGCCACTTTCTAGTTCGGTTATTTTTACTACAGACCGCCTGGTGGAATTTCGACCATATTTCATTGGCGGGTATAGCTTAGACTGTCCTTGTATAGACTTACGTACTATGATAGGACATATACCTATACTGGACGTGTGCAGCTTGATGTAGCCTTTTGCACGTAAATGTCTAAAAACTTTAGCTGTCTGCACTTCTTGAATATATAAACTTTAAGTAATTCAAATTTCACGTTCCTCCGCCAGCAAAAGTTTCGTAGAAATACGTACCAAGAACTCTCTTCACTTATTAATATTTAGATTACTTAAATGCATAAAAAGCATGATATTTTTTTTAAGTGTTTTCAGAACTACTTGTTTGATTAATTTGAGCCTCGCGTAACGTTTTCGGTTAATACATAATTCATGTGCCGAGGCGATATCGAGACTGCATGAAACCCGCCATCGGTCTTTTTAATGAAAATTTATATGGAAAAAATGTCACGTTGTAAAATATTACGCTATTATTATTTATAAAAGTATAATGGAATATCAGGTCAACCATAAACTTAGAATATTTAGAGGTTACCTCCATATTTGAACTGATCATGTGCTTACGATGTGCTCTTTCCTTCATATATTTATTCATTTCGATTACAATATAACATTTATTGATTTCAAGCTTATCTTTAATACAATTATCGATACACTTTCAGTTTTTATTAGGCTATCAGGCTTAATATAATGCTGATTCATACTGAAATAAACATTTTTCTTTCTTCTTTCTTTCTTTCTAATATGGCCAGTTGTTGGTAAAGCATGTTGACCATTAGTAGGTTCTCAAAAGAGGGATCTTAAACAACATTTTGTCTGTTGCTATATGGAGCTCGAACCGACTTAAAGTTGTTAAGGTAGTAAGCTACGTAAGTGAATAATATGTCTATGTAAATATTATATCTATGTGGGAGAGTCATGCTTCGGCACATATGGGCCGGCTCGACTCCGCTCGTTACCACGGCCTCACAGAAAACCGACTGTGAAGCAATGCTTGCATTGCATTTCGCCGCGTTAGTGAGGTTACCGGAGGCCCTAACCCTTCTCTCTTCCTTATTCCCGTCCTTCTCCTCTCCCCCCTCTTCCCACTCTTCCCCCCTCCCCTTCTTCGCCTACTCCCACCTTAAAGGGCGACAATGCACTTGTAGCTCTCGAGTTGCAGGTGCCCATGGGCGGCGGTAGTCATTTACCATCAGGTAACCCGTCTACTTGTTTGCCCCTATACCATAAAAAAATATATATATGTTAGATCTATAGGTATTCTTTTGAAATGACTAGATATTTATATATTTATTTAAGTTCTTATACAATTCTTTTAATATTTATTTACTCATCTATTTATATTTAGATATACTTAGATTAGGCTCGCAGATATTTAGGTACTCTCATAACGTATTGCTTATACATTTAAACAGAAAACGATTTGACTAAGACCGATTAAACCTCTTTGCTTAAATGATCCGATCCTTCCGTACATTATATTCTCAGAAACAATTGGATATACAATTAGAAATCGGATTCATAAGTACTTGCTTTTCAGGTACCCAATTGCGATAACTCCAGTTAGCTAGATTTGTAAAAAATCATCTTATTTTTACATTAAATTCGATGGTAATTTTGAGCCCCTAATAATAGTACTTTATTACCTTAATTTAAACTTAGTAAATGTCAGTCTTTGTCAATTATTCAAGAGAATTCCGTTATTTGACCTTAGACATCAAAGGAACCGTAAAAGCTAAGAACCTATTAAGTGCACCCGGCAGAGAGGCTAAGCATTCACAAGGGATTTTAAACCTTACAGATAACGCATAGAACTTATATTTATAGATTATCTACGATGGTTATAAGGGTCGCTTTTTATGAAACTCATTTTGAGCAGTGGGCACTATTCACGAAAAGTACCTATAGCGGATGTAATGTTGTTGTTAAATCTGAACATATCGTAGACCATTTATGGCCGAAATTCAGCAGATGAAAAATTCAACTTTACTGTTTCATCAACTAGTTATACTCACCTAGTATAGAGGTATGAAGTTTTTAACACACTGCAAACAATCCAACAAGCTGGCAAGTAATCCTAAGTATATACAGGATTTAGTACATATTTATATAAACGTATTTTTACTTATACGGGGTTATATTGGCTATTACACACTACAAAGAGTATTACTTGCTACTTATCTGTGGTTTGACATATATTTCACCAATAAAGTTGGCACTATTTAAATGCCTTTTGTGGCTATGATGGTGAACATAGTTGGTAGTAGACATATAGGACAGATTTCAGTGTCATCTGTTACAATTTTTTTCGAACAGTTTGAGTAGTTCACAGTTGTGGAAGTTTTTGATTTGTCTAATTTAATCTATATAGATATATATTACATCAATTAATTATTTTATTTAACAATTAGGTAGAGTTTGAAGTGACATTTAATATTTATGCGCATTATGTTTTATTCCTCATTACATTATTATAAAAGACAATGACAATGTGCGAGCATAAACGATAAATTTCATTCCAAATGATTAAGTATTGTTAGAGTATGCAAGTAACACACAGACTTACACTGATTTTCATAAGTAAATGTATAAAAGAACAAGAACCATAACATTTGTTCCGTTTTTAAGTTTTTAATTATATTACTGTACCAGCAGCGCCCCGCGGTTTCACCCGCGTAAGTCCCGATCCCGTGGGAATATCGGGATAAAAAGCGCATTGCGTTAATCCAGGTCTCCAGCTATCTACATACCAAGTTTCATCGCAATCGGTTTACTGGTTTTTGCGTGAAAGAGTAACAAACATCCTCCCATCCATCCATCCATTTATCTATCCATCCAAACTTTCACATTTATAATATTAGTGGGATGTACAACAAACTGCACTAAATTGTGTCAATGGGCATTAATACCTACCAAGTTTGTAATAAATTTGAATTACTGGTCATAAAAGTTTGGAACCAAAGAGGTGCCAAATTTTTTACTGCTATAGTAATACCTCCTTATGGGGGGTTGAATTAAAACGTCCAAACAAATGCTTTATTCAATTCATTGTGTCGAAAAGCATGTTTATTCATGTTTCAACAAAATTTTACCAGGATAAAGTAAGAGCCAACACACACTGTCAAAGCCACCTCATCCTGTCAGTCATCGTATTTTGAGAAGGGCTAGCTCATTGTGTTCCAGAGGAGAAACCGACATAAGTATAGTATACCTAAATATTATTATAAAATCTATATGAAGTTTATCGGTTACTGTAATGCTATTGTTATGTAAGAGCGTGGCTTTCCGATACACGTGGATTTCACTTAATAGAAGGCCACAATCACAAGAAAACACTAGCCATGTATTTTTTACAGAAATTATTCATTTTAATTTTTTTTACAGTAGAAACAGAAAATTCATTCCCTCAAATTCAAATCATCATCAAGAATTTTGTCTTACGTTGTGTGTCAGTAAGTCACTTTTATATTTCATTTTATAAATATTACAGTACAAAATACCGAAGCAAGGATAACAACAACAAAAATTGTAAAATCTGATTTTATTTATTATTGTTTAAGTGCGTAGTGCCACCTCGACCATTTCTGGTCTTTTGTAGCGTAAAATCTGATTAGTATAACATTAAAATATCCTAATAGGTTATCTCTCATCAAGTATCTAATAACATATTTAAAACATACGATCCTGAAAAACACGCGTGTCGCCAAGAATGACGTCAGACCCCAACAAGCCGGACACCCGTTGCTGCCAACGTCTATGCTAAGGCGACACCTTACGGTAGGTATACTTTGAGCCCACCTTTATTATCATGAAGGCCTCTGACATCTTAACAGATGTTTTAAAGCAGCGTAATAGTAGTTGAGAGGCAACGCCGAAAATTTAAAAAATCAGAATAGGGTTGTATTCATATTGTTTAAGGAAATACGATTTTACTCACGTGTGTATTTCGGGGATGCCCGACTAGACTAGGATCCGACTTCCGACTAGGCCCTTTATGAAGGAGTGCAGCGTTGAAGGTCACAATACGCCAGGAAAATCGTATATCCATAATAAATCTTCATCCTATATTATAATATTACAAACTCAATACAATTTAGTTCAAACGATAGAAGAAAATCGAAACAACAACTATAAGAAATAATTTAACTACTCTCTGTCGAATTAGGTAATTTATTAAGCTTCCATGTTGCCGCTAATGGTAGTTAAATGTTTGTCGTTCCAATAGTGAAGTCCGAAATGTACAAGTTTTTGTTTCGAAATCGAACAGTTGAGATAGACACTTCAGACAGAGATTGTTTTGTACTAAATGAACAAAACAATCTCTATAAATGTACCACGCCACAATAAAACCGAAAAGCATTAACATAAACGCGAATTTAGCGAACAGTAGCATATACCATGTGGCCCTGCAGCATCTCGTAAAACGTTCAAATAAAGGTTTCAAATTGTTATCTGCGAATTCCGACGGGATTGCGGGAATTCATTCTCTTGAAGACAAAGAATCAACGTTTTGCTTGTAAACGAAACCTAACTACCGTAATAATTTATGGATTATTAAAAGACAATGCCCACGGATAGTACTCTTAAAAGAAAAGTTGTGTCTCGGTAAGTGTTATTTTTTTTAATATTATTGCCACACTAACACTTTTGCTACTGATTGTAAATTTTCTAATTTTGATAGTAACGTGGGACGAGTTGCAGAATGAAAATATTATTTATTTTGATTTTCTGCAAGTCGTCCTAAATGGGCCGTAGGCATGTAGAACGAGTTGATGAATTACTCCTGTCTCTCTTTCCATACCTCCAAATGGAAAGACCCTACTTGATCTTTTACTTATCTAAAATTTCGTGTGAGACTGGGTGGTTTACTACTTTGATAAAAAGCAAACGGTCCACCTGGAACTAACCAGTAGTGTTACTTGTCCATTGCTTACCGAATCTTTTCTATTATAACCCTAGTAGGCTGTTCGGTGCAACATCATTCAAAAACATTTTGTAACTTATAGGTCAACCCATGCATGGTCAATAAGATGTTCCCTAAGAAATCTAAAGGGTTTGTCCAACGTACAAACAGCCCGGCAAAGTAGTAGTGGCATTTACACTATGCTTCTTCCTTTGGCATCCCTTTCACCACCACCTTCTACAAATGCAATTAACTACATAAAAAACACAACTTACGTAATTCTAATGAGTGGAGTTGTCAGAGCCTTAATAATGGGAATGAATTCTGCTTTATGGGACTTCCACATACAACAAAAACATACTCCAACATCATCTAGCGAAGACGAGTTGAACTACGGAGTAACTACTAATCCTGCATCGCGCTATGAGAGTTCTCGCGCCGATTAGTGTGTATACACTTCCCAACATCAAACGTTTAGCCGCGGCCCACCAGGCATGATCACCTCGCCTGTTCGGAGGATCCTTCCTTTGTGTTGGAGGGACATAACACTCGTCCCTCCACAAAGGTCAATAACGAACACTGGACACCTTCTCTATAATCAACTGCTAGGTTGCTAGCTAGAAGAAAAAAACTTCTACATTTTAAAAGAACGGGCATTAGTTAGATAGAGTACTCCAAATAAAAATAAACTGTCAGTCGTAGGACCACGTCAGAAGTGAAAACACATACACACACATATATATATACAATTTACATACAGTACACACACACCCATCTGCATATATGTCATGTGAGCGTGACGGTCACGCGAGTTGACAGGTTTTTCCCCATACAAAAAGTGCCCAACGTGCCTAAAAAAGTTTACTCTTCAAAAATATATAATGTATTCTGAAATTTATTTTCTTCTAGGTGGCACGGTGACTGCAAACTGAGGTTGATTGTTTGATTATGAAGTGGTAAAAAAAACTTGTTTTTGATATGACATTTTGATTCATATCCCAAATCCTATCATTCAATCATAAAACAAAATTTGTCATTTATGTAATATGTATTGTCAAAAGAAATACATTACTATATTCTTAATTTTTCCTTTAGGGAATCGGGAAAAAAACAATAAAACTTTCTAAACTTCAGAGCTTAACTTTGAGCGTTTTCAATCAAGTATAGAAACACGCAATTCCCGCACAAACTTTTGTGAAACCGTCAATCACATCACGGTTGGCTTCGATTTGGATAATTCCTAACAGAGTCTTTGATCTGTCACAACTGTCAAGATCGCGAAAGTAATCGCAAATATGGCGGAATAACGCAAGTCAAATTGGAGTTTATTTGTTTTGGAACATCATGGTAGCTATCGATCAAATGTCATAGAGATTGAATTGTTTTTACTTCAATAAAAACTGCCTTGGAATTTGTTTTTTTACAAAATATTGTTAAGGTATTTTTTGTACTACTACTAAAGTGACTAAAAGATCCTCAGCCTGGCTGGAGGGATCACCGGTACCTATAAACACTCTTAACACTATTGGTTTCAATAGGGCGATATCTTCTATCCTTGTAAGAGACAAGGAGTTCAGGTTATTCTATTTAGCAGCAGACTACAACATCTGCTCTGAAAGAGCGAACAGAAATCTGATAAGCCCTTACTATTCAGGGATTTAATAAAATGTCTGTTATTCGAATATAAATTTATTTCGCAGGATAACATGACATTATTGAAAGAGAAAGCTCTCAAAGCTTAATACAGCAAGCATTAAAGACCGTTTCTATGTTAAGAATATCCTTTATTGTTCTATAGTAAATTTAAACCACAGCAGATATAGAACAGAAAGTTTGTCACGCAATGATAGCGATTGTATCAATGTAGCTTAGGATTTTTAAGTCTCTTATTACAAAACTTGTTTTACTCCGACAAATTGAATTTCTTTTGCACTTGACTCATTTTTACGATGCCACTGTCTGTGGCATCGTCGACAAACATTGATATCGAAGAGTTGTTGTTAGACACATTTTTTTGCAATTAGGGTAAATATGATAATACATATATGCAAATACATAACCTTTCTATCTAGATCTGGGATCTAACTAATACTGCGCCTACATTTAAACGCAACAACAATTTTGTCAATTAACATTAATTTATTACCTTAAAAATGCGTTTAGATGCCGAAATTCGTTCAAAAGTGGAACTCCGAGTCGTCATAACAAATTGTGCAGAAAAATTTATTAAGTTTCTTTTTATGGCGTAACACGTAAAATTTAGAAAACTATCTTGAAGAGTTATCTAATGAAAGGCGACTTCCTTATTTTTGTAAAAGAGTTTTATACAAATCCAATAAACACTTTTTATGGTGTAACAAATATGTAAAAACTTATAAAACTATCCTGAAGAGTTTATCGGTTGAATAGCGACGTTTTTGTTATTGTCAGAAAGTAATAAAATTCCAAATAATATTACTCGTTTTACCAATAAGTTAGATAAACTATTATTAGTTATCTAAGACAGAAAATGTTTGTTTACTCTAGAAGGCCACCAGAGAGCTTCGCTATGTATCAGACTCTCTCCCTCACTTTAAATGCTGGTCACTTTGCAAACTTGTTAAACTTGACGTGAGCTAACCTACCAATTACCATTTACATACCAAGTACCATTTAGGGAATAATAGGAATAACGGATGGAGAGAGTACCTAATAAGTATGACTGTGGAAAGCTTTAGAAGACCTAAGAATTCATCCATCTTGGATAGATTGTGTTTATGTGGGGATAACAGAAAATAAGTGAGGAAAGATATGAAAAGTAATTATGATAGATGTTATAAAATAATTATATTCTTCGGCATGTTACAAATTCTCCACTTTTTCCGTACCTACACTATAGCAAAACTGACATACTTTTGCATACTTTGATAAACTGAAAAAAGTTGCACTTGATATATTTCATTAAAAGTTACCACCGTATATTTGTCACACATTTTGCTCAGACAGTTTCCATACAGGTGGAAATGCCGTTTTATATTCCCGAAGGCTACGAATGTCGTCACATCTTTCGCATTATCATAAAGCTGTCATAACACGGTCCATTCAGCAGCAGTTCAGTGTAAAAACTGCATTATTTATGCCAAACGAAAATCATTTGTATTTTCGTAACAAAACAATGTTACTGTAGGGAAGAGATTAATTAAACACAAGGCTGATGGAATAGTGATGTCTGTTTATTGAAATGTAACCAAATATATAGTCCTTACATTTAGATCTAAGAACATACCTGTAGTACTTATAATTGTACTATACATTTACTTACACTACAGTTACGATCGTATTTTATACGTTCTTCCTTGCAACTGTGTTTGCACTCACGCCAGTTTTTTTTTAACTCACTTTATTGTCCAATACATACTTACTTCGGCCCAATTATTTTGCGCTTTTTTAAAACCACGTGCGGTCTAGGGAGCCACATTAGGGTCATGACAGGAAATAGTCTCATTATGTTGGTCTAGTGGTTCGATTCCTACCCAGGACAAATAATCGTGTGATGAGCAACGACCATTTGTTCTGTGTCTGGGTGTAATTTATCTATGATATGTATGTATTTAGAAATATATAAGTATGTTTATCAGCGGTCTGGTTACCATAGTACAGGCTCTGCCTAGCTTGGGATCACATGGCCGTGTGTGAGATGTGTGAAGTTAATATTATTATTATTGTCGGTCGCCGTTACCGAAATCGATAAGGACTAAGGAGGACTATACATAGGCAGGTATATAATAATGAAATAATAACTATATTAAAATTTTAAAAATAAATAAAGGCAACCGTGCCTTATAATAGTGTTTGCACGTAACTGTGAATTCTAAAAAGACATGATAAAGAATGATTGCTACTCTATGAAGTGTTTAAAGAAAATGTAACTTAAATCAACAAACTTAACTTAAAAACAAGATGATGCTTAAATTGACATCAACGCCCTTAAATTCTGATTTATTTTATATTATTTATCAATATATCAGGCAATTACGTTATAGTAGTACCCAATGCCTCATTCGTAGCTTCTAAATTATACCTTTATATATAATCGCTAAATAAATACAAATGTGTTAAAATACCCAAAATGTCTGCTCCCTAAAAACATTTGTTTGCTCATTTGAAATTCCCTATTCCAAAGTTTTGGACTTACATTAAAATTTTACAATGTGAGTGTTGCCAAATTTTGTTATAAGCGAGTTAAGAGTTTCAGTCAAAAAGGCTGGATGTCGACCAAGTCCGCAATGTTGACAAATGGAACATAAAAGCCGGGGCTTTGAGTGTCCACATTTTAATGTTAAATCTGAAATACTTTTGGTGCCTAAGTTCTACCGTAGTTTAAGCAAACTCATTGTTCCGAGTTTTAGGGTACGCTGTACCTATTAATTATATTTTTTGTGATATAATGTGGTTTTTTTTTAAGTAAACGCACACCATGGTAATAAGATTCGTGAACCTTGTTAGCATGGAGTGGGTTAGCTCGTGATGCAAAATGCAATTGTGGGCTTATTTTTCTTAAGAGAAAAGAAGTGCATCAGTAACAGATTTTACTGTGGAGTAGTGTGGAGAGTTTCCTCTTTACGTAATTTTTTTCTTTTAACTTTTCAAATCAAATGTGAATGAAAAATAAAATTTTTGTCTTCACTAATTCAAATTATAAACTGTCAAGTCAAATCAGTAGATTTTACTAAACGTAAAAACGGTACGTTTAGTACAACTTCATAAATACATCAATACAATACAACACACAAATAAATAAAATTGAAGTGTCTGTAATGTAAAAATATTTTTTAAGCTCTTACAGTTATTACGATACCTATGCATAAAAATCAGTTTTTAAAGTTTTTGTCTGTCTTTCTGTCTATCCGTCTGTCTGTCTGTTTGTTCCGGCTAATCTCCGGAATGGGTGAACCGATTTACTTTTGTTTTGGGAAAAGAATTAGGGTTGTATGTACATGCCGCGCGGGAACCGCTAGTATGAAATAAGAAGGCATGTCTTTACATATTACAGTTTTGAAATCATTTACTTTTAAGGTTGATTTTAAAGTATTATAAAAACCTTAAAATAAAGGTAATAACAGTATTAAGCTAAGGAAACTATCCAATTAAAAAGGCAGTGTAGTGAGGCTTGGGCATTCCCCAACTTACACTACACTGTCTCATTGGATATAAATTAAACATATACTTATATATATATTATACCCATGTAATTAGCGTGCAGGGTGTATAAGGTAGGCAACTAACTATGGGTGTGTAGGTATGTATCTTGTAAGGTATTTATTATCCACCACCACTTCTCCATTGATTATTATTATTTTAAGTATATTTACAACATACACACACATATATTTATTTATTTATATATATATATAGACGCACAGCAGCGGGCCTAGATACATTGGACACCCCCTCCCCCCCGGCGCGCGCCGCTCCGCCCTCCAGTCAAAATATTGCTGTTTTTAGCTAAACTATATATATAAGTATATGTATAATTTATATCCAATGAGACAGTGTAGTGTAGGTTGGGGAATATGATATTGTTTTTACAAAAAGTTGGTTACCCTACTCTCGATATAACAGCTGAGGTCGTAAAAGATTACGACGGTATTCGAGGTTCCGCGGTTACACGTGAAATAAAAAACTTATTCTACAAAAGACCATCACCCAGCGACCCAGGCGAAATTAAGAATTTATTTTTAAAAGCACCAATGAAGCAGAAGCATACATTACATTTTTCCTTTTGTATAACCATGATCATTGTTTTCGGAATGAGACTTTCCAAATAAATATAATATATCCTGTAATCTTGGCCCGAATAGTACTTTCTTGAAACGACACTTAGGTATCGACTTGTTATTTTAACAGTGAAATAAGATTTTTGTAAATAAATAAATATAAAGGGTTATCCAATAGGGACGGGTCGATGTTGACAGGCTGTGGCGACCATGTTGTTTTGACGGCGTCTGTCAAATCTGTTGTTTATTATCCAGTCACTGATGCCAAATCACCATACCAAGTTACACACACGATTGAGCAGCACGTCCAAATGATAAAACTTTAATATCAAAACGTGCACACGTTGCGCGCGTTGCGTCCGTTTTAAGTCAGACGTGGTGGCCCTTAAAAGTGGACTCTCCAACGTTCGGTGACCAAATTTGAGACGACCGGTTCAGTAAACAATCAAACAACACCCGTACGTCAAAGGAAGGCCAGATTGGTCGAAAACATCACCGCTGTTCTTAGAAGGGTGCAGAAGAACCCGAGGCAGTCAATTCCTAGCCGTGCACAAGAACTCGGCCTTTCGCAGACTTCAATTTGGCGAATTTTGCGTCGGGACTTGGGCCTGCACCTATACAAGATCCAACTGACCCAGGAACTCAAAGCTAATGACCATAGAAAACGTCATTTGTTCACTGACTGGGCTTCGGTGCGTTTGGAAAAGGACCCCAATTGCAGCCGAAAAACCATCGTTAGCGACGAGGCACAGTTTTGGATGAATGGCTTTGTTAACAAGCAAAATTGCCGTATCCCATATACGACGGCAACCCACACGAGGTTCACCAAGTGGCAATGCATCCACAAAAGTTACTGTTTGGTGCGAATTTTGGGTTTGGCGGTGTCATTGGTCCGATATTTATTTATGTCTTTAAATTTACAATTTTCTCTGCTAATCATGCTACACACAGAAGGAAAGGAACATTTTATTCACTCACTTTTTTGAATTTCAGATTCCTGTGTCGCAGGGGAATTTATAAAAGTTCAGACAACGGACAAAACAAAAAAACACCCAGACTCGGGACAACTATTTGTGGATCACAAAATTGTTTGTCCCGTATGGGCATCGAACACACAACACTTGGCGCAGCTTAGTGGCGAGCCGACCACTTTAACTATTGCACCTTCCATGCAGTCAAAATTCATTACTCCAAACAACATTTCACAAGTGATTTTTAAAAGATCTCTCATAATCTTTGGTTATTTCTAAGCAAGTAATCTTAAGGATCGTATTTATTTTCAAGGCAAAAATAAAATCAACGAAGATGAAAACAGAGGGGTTTATAATTAATTACTGAGAGGACCATCAAACGAAAGTAATTCATAAATAATTTAATTTTTTTCCTGTTAAATTTAATTACTTTATCCAAATGGCAAAGAAACCATTTCTTCCACAATAATATAAACAAAATGGTGAACGAGTTTTGGATTGTTCGTTTACATTTGTTACGGACGGCGAACCTCTTTAATAGGCTATCGAATAAAAGCCCCGAAGGAATTAGATTCGGATTTTAATTGTTATAAATTTACTCATTAAGAGCACTTAATAAAAGTACTGGGTCTATTTTTGGCTTTACCTAACGGTTACTTCATCTTTATATACATACATAGTATGTAATACTGCATCACTACATATTTAAAAAACAAAGTGCCCCGCCGCGTCTATCTGTCTGTCTGCTCGCGATAAATTAAGAACAGATTTTCATGTGGTTTGCACTAATAGACAGTGATTCATGAGGAAGGTTTAGGTGTATAATTAGGTTAGGTTAAGATTTTGTGTAAATTGATTGAAATATGATGATGATTGTTGACGATATCTCTACTACTTGAATTTTCAACGAAAACTTTACTGCCCGTAAACAAAACGAATCGTTTCTTGATTATAGGAACGCGGCATTAGTATGTTTTCAAAGACAATTCAAACGCAAAGGTGAATGCCTAGAATTCCTAAAATGAACAAAAACTACTAATAGTCTTAAATTTAATTACCTAAACCTAAACTTCAAACACAGAAAAAAAAAGAAATACCAAAATCGATCCAGCCGTTCACGCGTGATGCCGTGACCAAGAAAAATAGGGATTCATTTTAATATATATAGATTAAATACGTATAGTATCAATTTAGTTTTTCAAGGATAAAAATAAAACAATTGTTATAACTTTAACTTAATATCCGTCTATTGGACACGACTGGATGACGTTCAGTCGAACAGTTTCATAGACTAAATGGGCATTTATCAATCATTTAGATGTTGCCCGCGCCTTCATTCGCGTGGAAATTCAAATCCATCCCTCGGGAACCGTACATTTTTTCCAGGATAAAAAGTAGCCTATGTGTTATTAGATTGACTATAATCAATCTCTGTTCAGCCGTTCTGGCGTGATTGAGTAACAAACATTCATCCATAGCCGAGTCCAGGAACTAAAATACCTAAATTTTGGATTCCCACGCATTTTTTTATTTTTGGATAGATACATAGTAAAAAAATGCTCTAATTAAGAATTTCGGTACCCGCAGTCTGGGCAAGTGGGGCGTCATTTTTAGCGTCTGTCTGTCTGTGTGACACCACCTATTTTCTCAGGAACGGGTGGACCTAGCAAGTTGAAATGTATACCAGATACTGAAGTTTATAGTCCCTATTAGGTGTATAAAAAGGTCCTGAATCAACACGATAAAAACATATGAGCCAATTTAGATTTTTGCGAAAAATTTTAAATACCAAAATTTACCTTAATTTTCAACTTTTTTTATTTTTCGGAATTTTCCCTTTACTTATTCTGTAAGAACTTACTTTCAACCAAAATTGACAATTCTAGGTCAACCGGAAGTACCCTATAGGTTTTGAGTCGAAAACCTTTAGGGTACTTCTCATTTACCTAGAATCGTGAAATTTGGTAAGAAGCAAGGTCTGACAGCACAAGTGAAGGAAAAAATCCGAAAGTTGTTAATTTGTTGTTATATCACATATAAAAAAGTTTTTGTGATTACAAACTTATATTTAGCGATTGGATTGTTCACTTTGTCATACATCGCAACCGCAAAGTTAAGTTTGTGTATACAAGTTTGTTTGCTTACGGAACCCTCGGTGCGCGAGTCAGACTCGCACTTGTCCGGTTTTTTTTATTTAACATTAAAAATATTTTTTTTTACATTTAAAAATGGATGAAAACATAAACTGTGGTAATAGATATCTCGATATTACACGTTGGCACTTAACCTCTTCATAATCTTAATCACCTTCCTGCCCAATTTCTAATTAAATTTTGGGGTGGGGTAATGTGTAGGTAATAATTTATTTTTAATATTATTATTAAAAAAAAAATTGCAACAATACTAAGGGTTTTGACTTATTTCTTTTATGACATGACGCCAACACTCTTTGGGAATGTAGTCATATTCAGACAGGACAAAGGAAGAAGGTAAATTGGAATAGGGCGAGGGAGCTAGGGTAAGGGATGTGGAAACGGGAATGGGACTACAATAGCTCGAAGAAGTCCCTTGTCCCCATCCGAGACTTGCGGTATCCCTTAACCTATTATTAGTGCAAAATGACGAAATACATTGTGCAATACAGACATAGATAAGACCACAAGCTGTAAGTGTTGAGAATGCTTAGTTTAGAGCCCATTGGATGTCAATATTATGCTCTGGCTCGGTACCAGTCCAAAATCTACCCTTCTGCACAATTTTTCGATTATATATTATTTGTTTTTAATTATGAATAAAACATTTAAATGTTTTTTGTTGATATAACCTATATTTCATAAAAAATGTTTAAACTGGCTTCTGCCTAGTGTTTAGATAAGTTATTAAAATTGTAACAAGTTTCTTTCGTTTTGAAGGTGGCGTATATTTATTTTTTGTTAATTTTAGGCATTTTTTGTACAAAAAATTCACGGGGTTTTTAAATATGAACACCATTGTGTTCATATTTAAAAACCCCGTGAACCCAAACGTTTAGATTTGAAAAACCAGTGCATGCATAGAAATAATCCAATAAACACTTTAAATAGAGACGTGTGAATACTTAGTACGTGTACATTTAACGTAAAAATAAAATTGAAAAGACTATCACAATATGTACCTACTTGCTGAACTGACCTGTGAAAATCTTTTCCTTATATAAATTCAACTGAGAATGGAAAGCTTCAGTACAGTTGTCCAACTTAAGATTGAATGTACATAAGTTGTACGTTCACTCACATAAGTGTTAGAAAAGTATATGGGACTAGACTTTTCTCATGGCTACGTTCACGCTCATTGCATAATTTATTATCACATGACTCACTTTTTATTGGAGAACAATTCCAGGAAAATGAAAACATTAAAATGAAACTAGTTAATCTTGACCCACCCTAACAGGTTTGTTGCTAACAATTGTGTATTCTGTTCAAAATCATGTGTCGCCAGTTGCACACGCTTAGACGATAATCATTATTTTACCTAATTCGTCACAGAAGATTTATTCAATATGAAATCTAAACGACATTTTTATTAATACGAAACACCCTTACGCTCATCAGTATAAAGTAGCGTTTCGTATACATTCTTGTCAGTAGTTACGTTCGAGACAGTGGTACGTCAATAGAGAGCTAACGAGTGTGCGTTTTAACATTTAGCAAATATTTCTCGCCCACGTCGCACTTCTTACTTATTGTCAGTTCCGTGGATATTTCTATATAATTCTCACACTCGTTATATATTCATTAAATTAATTATTTATCATGACCATATGAATTTATGTATCTTTAATATCAGTTTTTTGTTCTTTGTAACAAAATTGTAAGCGATTGTACTAGTACCGATAGGCAGGTGTCGCGTCACATCCTTCGCACTAAAGCACTTCCATTTAAATTCTTTCGATTTGACTGCTCACTTGACAGGGCACAATTGATTTCACTGAATTGTTGGATCAACTTATTACCGTACAGAGGGTACATTGGTGATGTATTAAAGTGGAGCAAAGAGCAAAAAGCCTTACACACCGTTAACCGTTTTTGATAGGGAAGGGTACTAAATGTTATGATATGAGCCAGTGATTAAATGTCGCATGATGCTTTTGGGGACTTCTCAGCTACTTATAAAGTTAAATTATTACACTCAAATTGAGATTAATATGAGCAGAATGGCATATTAAGTTTTTTACCTAACAAATTAATTATATAAAGTATAAAGCTTAGAAGTTACGGGAAAATATAACAATGCAACTATTGATAAAAAAATATGACTTTTAAAGATATCGGTCTGTTTTCCTTAGTATGTATGTATTATAGTATCCAGGGGCGTAGCTGCCGCCGTATCAGCCGTATCAATGATACGGGGCCCCCGGGTTACATAGGCCCCTAACGTGTGTAAGCAAAAATGAGTAAAATGTTATCCACAATGTCACTTAATCTCGTGCTTCACGGGAAAAAAACATAAAAAAACTGTCATACGTGCCGAGTTTTCACTTCAAAAACACTTTTATACTTTTTTTCGAGTTAAGCGTGCGCCCAAAAGTTGAAAAGTTGGCAACATCCTACATCGGTTTTTGCGGGATTCCCCCGTATAAAGCATTTTTGTTTCTTTTGTGAGAAATCTTTACCCTTCGTTTGGGCCCCCCAACTAATTTTGATACAGGGCCTTTCCAAGGCACGCTACGCCACTGATAGTATCATAGTGCGTTCAACAACGTTAATTGAAAGATGATTATGTAATAATAAAAGCAAAGAATTTGTCTTTCGGAACCAACTAAAGTTTTTGTGAATATACGACGGATTTAGGAAATACGCAAAAAAATTGTAATATACGTGTCGATCAAACGTATTTCTTATATATTTTTGCGTAATAGAACGAATAATAGATATCTAATTGAAATTTATGTTAAGCAAAAAATATTACCAAAAAAAAATCCCTTAGAATCATTGAGTTAACAAAGCTACTCCAAAACCCCCGTTCTTTGCGTATTTCGAGTACGGGAGTCAATTGAGTTCTTTTGCCTTCTATCTAAATAGCGTTATTCTTGAGTTACATCAATATCAGTTCCACCAAATAGGTTAAAAAGTATATCAAACAAAATGGTAAATTACCGAAATGTACGTGTTATCATCATCATCATTTCAGCCATAGGACAGCCTTAATGACTTCCAAGAAGACTGGTTGGAAGCGGCCTGCATCCACCGACGTTTTGCGATATTTACCAGGTCGTCTGTCCACCGCGATAATGTACCTGTAAACAATTGTTATGCTTAATATCATTATCATTATATATTACAGCTGATTTTAAACCACAGAGTTGTGGTGAGGAATTTACGACTTCGTGACGAAAGTCTATTAAGGAAAACTATATGGAAACTTTGTGTCTTGTAAAAATTTTCAAGTAATGTCGTAAACTTCGTAAATTATAATATTTTTTGAACTCTAGTATTCATTCGTGCTCCTTCAGTTTTAACTTTTTAAGAATGATTTCGTGAAGTTTTATTAAAGTGCATATTGTAAATGTACACGCATGATTCTAGAATACAATGTTCAACTTTCAATACAAATTTCAGTAGAAATAAAAAATACTTACATAATTAGAATTACGCAATGACAAATCAATCCTCTATAGATAAGAGAGTATTTTCGATAGAGCAAATAATAAATATTATACAATACCTGTTTTGTCAATCGTGCGTGACCCAATCCGTCCCCAAGCGTAAAAGTATTATCCCAGTTCAAGAGCTCTAATTCGAGTAGAATGTCGTTGTGCTCTACCTCTTCATTAAAATTTTAAATAATTATTCACATAACGTTTGATTACATTTAATTTAAAATTCACTTTAAAAACAAACAACCGCACTACGAACCCCAATTTCATATTTTATTCGGAACAACAAAATACAAACTCCAGACTATCCCGGATTGATTATATTAATATAATCATTAAACGCAATACCTTATTTATATCTGGATTATCATTTATAAACCGTTTAGTATTTCAGTAGCTCAATAAAAAAGTACTAATATTGAACACAATACAATACCTTAAAATAAAAATCTAATAAAACGCTTCGAATCTTATCAAGTTCGTGACAGAAGAATGCTAAGAGGACGATTTTATTATTGTTTGGTATATAAAAGTTCATATTACTCCTGTTAAATATGTATGAAATACCTTTTAAAACATCTTGAAATCAGCACTGCAGATAGCTGTAAGTCAAGAAGAGGCGTCTTCTGACTTACTGCTTGTCTCGATTACCACGGCAGAGTATATCTACAACTAGCAACTCACTTAAGATGGAAGTCCACGAGTTCCTAACAGTAGATAGAATAACAAAAAACAAACTTTGCTCTGAAACTTGAGTGCCTTACGTTACAGATGGTTAATAGTATTTACAGGTTATCAATGAATATATAAATAAATAGCTAAAAATTTATGAAATTCAACATTATTTTGGCGCTAACACGTCACTAAAAGAATTATTTTAATGATTATACTACGTGCGAGAGTGGTTATTCGACCATGAACTATGGCTTTCATTAATGTGTTTTCAGTGCACGAGCATCGAACGTCACACCAGATGCGCGCGTTCTACCGTATTGAGGAAGTTACCAGTTAGCGCTCTTTGACGTAGCTTTAAATTTTGTACTACCCAACGACGGGCTCACTTTGGAGAGTAGTACAAACGGGACCACGCGACAAAGTTCAGTTTAGATGAAATTAATAAAATAATTAGTGGAGTGAGTGATAGTGAGAAGGCTGGTGAAGGACATAATGTCACTTTATCGGCGTAAACACAACATAACTGAGCTAGACTTATTAATATTCCAGAGCTTAAAGGAAAATGTTTACAAATGTTGCTCATTGACTTGCTAATTCGCTTTAACTTTGCACTGTCCTGTTGAACCTTAAAAAGATTAGTGATTTTTTCAAGTTTCGGCAAAGAAAAACCCGGCTCGAGTTTTAAACGCCTGATATACTTAAGTATATTGTTAGGCTAACAGTTTTTGTTTACTTTTATAGTAAAGTTGGATCTCATCACACGAAGCTGTATACAGCCGTCACCAGTAGATCAGCGAGCACGCCGTGATGTACATACATGTAACGAGCTCATTAAGGCTGCTCAACCAGTGACGGTTAAAGTCGGATACTGTTATGAGAGAGCCATATTTTTGTCATGGTAGTGGCGGCGCGGCAGTAGAAGTTTTGACTGCAACGTGAGATTAGATAGCGCTAATATGTCTCAAAAATATGGGTTCAGTCGCATAAAGTAGATTTGTCAAAAAAATCAATTAAGTCGAATTTATGTAAGAGGTCATATAGAAAGAAATAATTGTAAAAGAAACAGTCAGTCGTAGGACTGCACTTCAGAAGTAAAAACATAACTTCACAATGTATTTGCATATACATACACACACACACATCTGTATATATAAATAATTAGATTAAAAATAAAAAGTAGGTAATAACATATCTAAATGTATACATAGGGTACACTGGAAGTTCTGCGCTCCTGGCCGCTCATGTTTGAATTTCGAATGTTATATTTTTTAAATATAAGAAACTCGGCTCCGTCTTACGAATTTTCGATCAGGTCACGTGTCCTGACGCGAGTTTAACATTTTTTACCCATCCCAAAAAGTGCACAACGCCGTTAAAGAAGTTTTCACTTCAAAAAATAAAATTCTTACAAAGTTGGATTATGGTCAAAAAACACCGATGAAATTTTATGATTGTTTCAAACTTTACCAACCTGTCCGAAAAAAATTGAACAGGTAAACAGTTCCACAACTGCAGCTTTTGTATCTCGTTTTATCTTTGAGGTTGTTTTTTTGAAAACTAAGCAGAAATACTAGTATTATGAATTATACCAAATAACACATATTATTTTCTCAAAATTTCAAGCCCCTACTAGATCCTCATTTTAACTTATGTACTTGTGTACTGTTTTTTTAGGTATGTATGGACACATTATAAACAAGCATTAATTATATGTAGGTATAAGTCCATATACAAGTATCAATAAGTAGGTGTAATAAAACAAAATAAATCAGCCTTATAATAACGGATAACGCTTTTCTTTGGCTTAAAGGTGAACTCAGACTTGGTTACCTTCCACATACAATTTATAAATTTTTAAACATAATTATGAATGTATAATAATAATAACAACTTCACACATCTCACACACGGTCGTCTAATCCCAAACTAGGCAGAACCTGTACTATGGTAACCAGACTGCTAATAAACATACTTATATATTCTAAATACACACATATTATAGATAAATAACACCCAGACACGGAACAAAGGATCGTGTTCATCACACAATTATTGGTCCTGGGTGGGAATCGAACCCACGACCTCTGGCCTAGCAGTCAGGGTCACTAACCACTAGACCAACAGGCCAGTCGAACAAGTAGCGTCTCAACCCCAAACAACTCAAAAATATTATTACCGATTAAATTATTGTATTTACGAATGAACCGTTTGAGAATTTCTGCGGAAGCAGCACCAGCGCCAGCACAACCAGCTGTACTTAGAAGATGTACTGGCGCGAGGATGTCGACGCAAGTTGCGTTCTACACCAAAGGCCTACCCATCTTCCATGTCAGTAACGACATACCATCCCATCTCTTCCCATCGTCTAGTACCCAGACCATTGGCAGAATCGCCGGGGGTGAAAATATATTTTTTTCTACGTTTTCTAAATTTGTTACAAATTTAATCCTGTACCAAAATAGGCATACTTTATCCATATTAACATGAATAACGGCCGACCGATATAGAACCTATGTCCATCTGTAGTAATACTCCTTTCAAATTTGTGAAATAATTTTTCAAATAGGTGCTATGGTTCCTGAAATAACCCTCCATATCATAGAGATTAGCATATGTATGTAGGCTTTAGGTCAGCGTATTCCGTTATATCACACTTTACATCAGATGGAACAGAGATGATTTTTTAATAAATATCGCCTAAATGTTTTTTATATACATAGAGTGTTTGTAACCACTTAATATGTTCTATTGTTAGGTACCAATGACGATAAAAAAAATAAAGAAAAGAAAAAAAATGTATTTGTTAATATTTGATATATATATTATATTATTATTGATATATATATATATATATATATATATATATATATATATATATATATATATATATATATATATACATATATATATATATATGATATTGATAACTATCTGGTCAAGTTTTAAGACTTATTTCTTAAAGTCTGTAAATTAGGGTACTAGTATAGTCCGGATCTGTACGTACTATGTTATATGTAAGTTCACGCGAACAATTTACGTATCATTCTTTGGCAAAAGGGACTTAATACTTTGCTATATAATAATTTTCAAAAATCAGATCGGAATATGATGACGCATGATTGGATAAGGCCACTAGAAAATAATTAGGGCCTTTCAGATGCATGAACAAAGTAAACATTTCAATTTCTTTTTCGCAAATTAAAGGTTAAAATGCTTTTCCGTTAATGAGCTCAAATGTACGCTTATCGTTACTCAGTGACAAAAGTTGTTACAAAAGACAACCAAACCCTTATCAGGATCACATTGTTGTAAGTCAATCTGTATGTTTGTCTGTCAAAAAAACTCTTTTGTTAATATTATTAGCTTTATATAATATTATTTTGTATTCGAATTACGTATGTAGTAGTACACACTAAGGTTCGCATTGAATTGAGCATAAAATGACTTCATACGACTTCATTTGATTTGACCCAAAATTACTTGCACACTGACTTCGATTTAAATTATTTACTTATCAAGTACTTTCAGAACAAAATCACCTCATCCACCACAAAATAAAGCACATTGTGAAATATCACTCATAGTAAACCATTTATTTATCCTCTCTTAAGGCTCCTACACAACGCCTGCGGCACAAACCGCCGGTTTTTGCCGAGCGGCACGTGCCGCCGCCTTTGCACAAAGCAACTTGCACAAAGCCGCCGAGGATCATTCCAGTTGTGTCAATCGTATAGAACGATAGTGAGGTGCACATTTTGTTGAAGAAGGTTTTGGATGCGCCGAAGTTTAAAATATAGAAAATGGCAAAACGGTACAGTAATGATAGAAAATTATAAAAAAAGATGATGTGGAGTGTCGACATTTGTGCAACAATATGTTCTTTGGATTTTTATGAATTACATACGAAGATTTTGAATTTTTGCTGAATAGTACTGAAGTCTTTGACTGAAGTTTACATTACAAAAAAAAACTAGTTGGAGAGAATACCTGCTAAAGAGAGCTTGGTTTAATTTCCTCTCAATTTCATTTTTGTCTATGTCAAACATTGTCGCTTTTGTCAAGTCGTTTATTTCTATCCTTATAATCGGAATTGCGAGGGTTCCACAAAATCTTATTTTGCGTGAAATTGTGCAATGAGAAGCAACACTGCATAATTATCCCAATTAAACGGCATTACTTAATTTTTCTTAAATATGCACCGCACACAACCACAACACTACCTCGTAAATCCCGGGAGCGGAGTGACCTTGAAACCCGTGCGACACTGCGGCTTGCCCGGCGGCAGTGCCGGCGGCACTGTGTGTAGGAGCCATTAAATTCACCGACTATACTAGCAGATAGGTACATACATGACAGAAAAATAACGCGATATATCGATTTGTTTATTCCTGTCTTTCTTTCAATTATCGCAATTAAAAAAGAAATAAGATTATTAAACTTTTTTACAAGGACTTAATATTGTCGGATTATAAAAGTGAGGTCTATAAATATTACTATATCTTGTAAAAGTTTTTGACGATCTATGAGGCGTGGCGGTGGAGTGGGTGAGTGGGTGGCACTCAGTGCAATATGTCTCACATTATTATAACTATTTTACTCTTAACTGGTTTTATGCTAACAGATTTTAGCACACGTTTCCAAAATCGATAAAGCAATGTTTCCAGGCAGTGTATTTATAATGAGGTAAATTTTCTACCGTATATAATATCTTAGTAATTTATCGGTACTAGGAAGAGTAACACTGATACAGCGGAGCAGGATATACCACAGATTACATCCCAAGGATATCGGATGACACCCCGCGTGCAATCGCTCATAACGTCTAATGACACGTGACAACACTGTGAAAAGGATTTTTGTAATAATAGTTTGGTAAAGAGATTTGTTTTTTCTTAGACACGAAAGAATCGTCTTTCCAACAATAACGACGACAACTTTTGAACAAAATCCTAGTTAAGTACAGTCAAGTCAGCTACAAAAGTACATAAACATATTCAAATTTCCAAACTACCCACAAGACACGAATGTGGCATAAGTAATGACTGTCATAACTAGAGTAACCTTACGTAGAGAGAGTACCTACGCTTACACTTACTTTGTGATAAACACGTAATAAAGAATAACACATATAAATTAAGGGTTTACAGAACCTTGAGGCTCACAATTAAAAACGTTCAGTATAAGAATAGACGTGTTCGATTCAGAACATTAATCATAAATAAGACCTTCAAGCACTATTTTATTTCTGAGCTGAACCTAACAATTATGATAATTAAGGAACATCCATAACGAAGTTTTCTTTTTCATACTATGTATACAAAGAGTTCTGGCATTTTTTTTGTATTGCGAATTGTGACTTAGCGTAACGGATTTCAGCGTTTATAAATATTACAAACTTAATAATGAAACCATTAACAAAAACTATAGAAGACTAGCCTTCCAAGTCGCATAATTGCCTTCGCCTTTATCTCTAACCTCGAACGCTTATATACTAATTCATTATATTTATACGTATGTACGTCAGTCTCTGTACTCTAGTACTCACGGTACTCACTGTCTCACATATTATTATACATACTTTCGGAATTAAGTACATATAATATAAGTTGGAATTATTTGACTTTTCTGATAAGTTAATTGTAACTATTGTATATAAGAATTATTAAGTGAATTTTGTACTTAACCCGGTGTCTATCAGTAAAAGTAAAACCTTACCTCCGTGATGTATGCAATTAAATTTAATCTTTAAATTATCTTCAATTGGCAACCCCAAGTTAAGAAGTTCTGTCTAAGACTCCGGTCGTGATTGTGTACCATTAAACTTAAACATTAAATATTTCATTCCGTAATGGATGACCTCAAGTTAGAAACATTTTTTACAGGTCAAGGCTTATTAGCCTCACAATGTTTATAGACCAAGATCCCAGGGCCGCCAGACCTTACTTATTGTCTTTCTTATTGAGTAGTATTAGTAGAGACTGAAGGTATGCATACCACATAGAGAATTGTAATGCTATTTGTAAGCAGCCAGACAAATTATAATATGCATCAGTGCTCATACTCACGGCGACATTTTAATGTGCACTTTTACTGTGCAATGGAGAGTGTATCTTTCGTTTCTTTCTATCAAAATTTCTGTGCATCTAAATTTGGCCGTATTACTGTTTTGTACAGTCATTGTGTGCTTTTCGGTGATAACCCCCAGTTATTGTCGAGGAGTAGCCTACATTGACAGAAAACAATACAGGCTTTGTTCAGGTCAAGTATCTGCTTAGGAAATCTAAAGTCTCCTAAACTGCGTTTATTTAATATGATCATCTCCGTTTTGTAGGGTTCACTATTAAATGGCGTTTTCGCACCACTGATTAACTATCTTCAGAGCAGCCTTCATTTGGTCGCATACCCCTCTCTCAAAGGGACCACTAATAAAAATGGTCAGTTCGTATGCGTAGGCACTGTGAGAAACTCGATGGGTTTATCTTGTTTAATTCAGAATTTCCTATGGCCACCTTAAGATTCTATCATCAGATCCTGGATAACATGTAGCACCAAAGTATTCGCCAAGACAAAACATATGAGACCAAGACAAAACAAATGAGCCCAAACTGGATGAGTTTATCTAGTTTAGTTAAGAAGTTCCTATGGCCGTCTTCCGGCTCCATCATCAGAACAGCTCCATGGTATAATATTATTGAATTGTCACCGAAGATGCATATGTACACCAAATTTGAGTCCAATCGGAAATCGAGAAGGGGTTCTAATTTAGCTTCAAAGATTCGTGCTGAACACATTTACATACAAACATTGCAAGTTAAATAAAAACTTGTAAAAAAAAGTATAACCGACTTCAATGCCCTTAATTTTCCACCCTTAGAGGTGGAATATTATCTTTGATTTTAAATAGGACCAACCTGGAGAACAACCAATTCAATTCAATAAAGGATTATTGAAATCGACTTACAAATAATTTTTTTTCAATCGGATTGAAATCCTCCTCTTTTTTGAAGTCCGTAAAAAAATATGAATGTACTTTACGGGTTCTATAAGTATTTAATTATAGTACAAAGACTGAAATAATGGTGGCTTAAAGTAAATACTATCAATGAAAGCTAGAGATTGTGTTATTACGACCTTTGTGTGGCGGTGCTGGAGTATTTAACTTCAACTTTAGGGGTCGCGGATTCATCATCGGGGTTTACCTCCGCGACAGGTCCATATCGTATATGGGTCGGAACGGCGAAGATTGTCGAAGGGAGGTCACATGCGAGTTTCCCCAGGGGTCGGTCCTAGGACCTCTTCTGTGGAACCTCGCATATGATGCCGTCCTGAGGCTGGTCCTCCCCCCAGGATTGAGTGTAGTCTGCTACGCGGACGACACTCTGGTACTAGCTGTGGTGTACGGCTTCTTTATTATATTCACGGTTTATTTATTAAATTTACATAAATTTTTCAATAATAATTTATTTATTTTTTGTAATGAAGAAATGACTGAATGTTATGTTGTAATTAAAAATGAACATGTAGAACAAGTGTCAGAGTTCATATACTTAGATAGTTTGCTATCGAAGGATTGAACGTGCATAGGAGATATGGAAAGGTGAGTAAATGCAAGTTATAGTTCGAATGGTGCGCTACATGCCGTTATGAGCGGTCAGTCAGTGCCCACGTAAGGCCTAATTTTTTTTTATGGAGTTGGCGCATTCGAGCAGACGGGTCACCTGATTGTAAGTGACTACCCTGCCCATGGGCACCTGCAACCCAAGAGTCTCACACAAGTGCGTTGCCGGCCTTTAAGGTATTCCACTTGCAAAGTTGAATATACCGTGCCGAAGCATAGGTCTCTCACAATAAGCATAGCTCTCCGACAGTTATAATGACAGTAGAGGAAGCTCGTAGCTATCTACCTAAGGATAGAAGTGGCGGTCAGTTGTCTCTGCCTAATCCGCAAGGAAAAAGGCATGAACTAATATATAAATAATGTTAGTTAATAATAATATTACAAACGAACAAATATTAATTAGGATTTTTCCGTGAAAAATGTTATTGATGTATATATTTGGATTGTCATTAATAGCATTCGAACTTTAAAGTAAAATAAAACAACCTGTGTAAGTGATATTGCAATAATTTTTATTTTAAAGGATTCAACTTCTTTCAAAGTCCTGGGACTAGTTGCACTATTTTTATTTGCGTAAAATTACATCAAAGTTCACTATCTCTGAAATACGGATCTTTGGAATATTTGTTACTTTTAAAGTAAACTAGTAATAAAATGCTGTAAAGATTTTTTTAATTAAATTATAAAAGTTACATAATATAATTAAAAAGTTATTTCATGACCGACATAAAACGGAAAGAGATGGACGATGCGCTGTCTCTGGTTTCTTTCAGAAGTTGTTGTTCTCAACAACATCTGAAATTCCCGTGTTACAAAATAATAAATCCGTTCCGTTATGGCAGATTTTCAATCTTAGAATAACGTAGGGGAACGCAAAGCGCGGTTATCTGAGTGTCACCCACTGACACGTGAGTCCCAGACTTCGAAAAGGAAGTCACACCTAAGTATATACATAAAGTATTCAGATAGTGACATTGCGTTCTCAAGTAAGTGTCGAGAAACCCGTAGCAAGATTAACTAACTGAGAGAATCACGCACCATCACGCAAATCTAAAACCCAATGCATGATGGCACATAGGACAATATGACCGACCAATGCGAGGCATTACGATGGTAATTGTGGAAACTGCAAAGTTTTTTATTGTTTGGCGATCCCAAAGTAACCGGTAGCTGGTTCTTGGCTATGCCAACGAGCTATTATGCCCCCTCGCAGCCACCTAACGCACGCAATAAATTTATAAATATGTTTCAGGGGATTGTAAGGAATATACATGCATTTATTAATATATTATATAACGGTTTTAAAACAAGAAGATCTCACACGACACAGTGTCTCCAACAAAATTACTTCTAAGCTGAAATAGTGAAACATAGCCGGTGAAGTTCTTTTACAGTTCTAGACCATTAATTTTCCGTTTGGTTACATTACAAACTAGTTAGGCTGGGAGTAATCGTTTCACCAGTGTTAGGCACACCGGTGACATGTTGGTGACGGCCCTAGGGGCCCATAGTTTCCAGGAAGCGGCACTGACTTAACTACAGCGAGTCTCCCAATTAGACAAATCGAGGCGTTAGGTCACCAAAGTTTTTTATCGTAACCGTGATGTACTATGAGGAGAACTTCTGGCACTAGGAGATGGCGGAGTAGATCCGGTAGGAAGACCTCCAGGCGGAATGTTTTCACTCATGCTCACGTGCGTACCCTAATAGTGGCCGCTGTTGGATGAGACGGGTTTTATCTCCCGTGAAGATTGCATCTGGATGTCGCCCAGTTAGTAGACGGACCACGCTTGCCAGCCGCAGGCTGGTGCTGGGTGGACCATTGAAGGCATAACGTCGCAGCTTTGACAGACCATGTGGTTTTCGTCGCTTTAAGTCTTATATAGGGCCTCACCAGTAGCCCGGTGAGGTGAAATTCCACACGGAAAAAAATGGGTGCTTTCCCACTTATATCGTTATTTACGCTCCAGGTTGTTTCACTCCTATACATCATAAAAAAATCCTGCCTGGAGGATTCCCCCCTGTCAGGAAAAGGTGCTACGCCTATTATTAGCGACATATTGTTCTTTTCCGACATAGTAGCGAAAGAAGTCGTGGGCACAGTTAGTACTAACTAAAAATCTAAAAAATCTATCTACTCCATGTCACTCCGAGAACTAAGACGAATCTAACGACACCTCATATTTGGATATCTCGAAAAACAATACCCTTCCTCGACAGTCGGATAAATTTTTTTTTCATAAAAACTATTTAAGAAACGTCTAATTTTGAAAGTATTACGAAAAATATATACACAATCCATATAAGTACAAAAATATTAGCACTGATAGCTGCATTGACTTTATGTTGGGACTTGTTACGTGGGAGAGCCATGCTTTGGCACGTATGGGCCGGCTCGACTCCGCTCGATACCATGGCCTCACAGAAAACCGGCAGTGAAACAATGTTTGCATTGCTTTTTGCCGCGTGAATGAGGTTACCGGAGGCCCTTAACCTTCCCTCTCCCCTATTCCCGTCCTTCCCCTCTCCTCCCCTCTAATCCCCCTCTCCCATCTTTCCGCTCTTCCTCCCTCTCTTAAAGCGCGGAAACGCACTTGTGACTCTTGAGTTACAAGTGCCCTTGGGCGACGGTAGTCATTTACCATCAGGTGACCCGTCTGCTCATTTGCCCCTATACCATAAAAAAAATACTACATCGTCTAAACTCTAAACGTACTGACAAAAAGATGTTAATCTGAACCAACAAGATTTACATGTAAAAGCGTCCAAAAATTTTAAATTTCATTGACTTTAAGCAAAAGTGTGCTAAATAAATGCTAAGTAGCAACAGTTTTTGCTTTGAACTACCATGTCGGCTTCTACAGAATAGGTTCGACGCCATTTTTAACTGACTTCAAAAAAAGGAGGTTATCAATTCGATATTTATGTATGTTATATAAAATAATAACATAATATGCTAATTTATTGATTGAAGCTCATTGCGGACATCTTCAGACATCCGGCTTATTCTTTCAACCATTTGCGTCCACGTCTCAGCGACCCAAGCTTGGCGATGCCCTTCGCGTTGCACATCAAGCCTTTTTTTGCGAACAGTGCTAGGTTCTTTTCAGGCTCTGACACAGCTGCTTACTGGAGACGCCTGGTTTGGAAAGTACCTGTGTTGTAAAGAAAGGGAGCCCACGTCTGCTTGCCACCAGGTGCCGAGGCTGTGGCGAAGACACAGCAGTCCACATTTAGTGGAGTGCTCAACGTGGGTGCAGGTGCGTCATGACTTCATTCCGTTCGTTCATTGATGTGGAAAGTCTCTCGCCAGAAACTATGTTTTGAGGTCGGTTTGTTGTATCCTTTTATTTCGTTATTTGTACTGACATCGACAAAAAAAAGTTGCAGTTGTTGTATTATGAAATTTAAGGTAGGTATAGTTTTTTAAGTTGCTTTTTTTAGTCTTTCTAAAAAAAAGAAAATAAAACCATGTGATACACCATAAATTGTACTAATAAAAAAAATCGTTTTACAAACAGTCTTACTTTTTTGTACGGTAATTGCATTGATAGTGGGTTGGAAACTGTTTTCCTAGGTAGTCTACTGAGCAGCCTGTGTTGATATAAGCAATCTAATTGGTTTTCTTAATACGAATTATGCCTTGTAGTTGATCACGTACATTATTTGTTTAATGGAGTCTGTTATCAAACAGCTCAAGCATATCATGTGGACTTAAAGGCTTTAAGCCAACCAATTGGCTCGGTCCATATTAAGGGATTATTCTAAGTACTATTAACTATTCTATGCCATAGTACTTAGATGAGGCTGCCAATATGCACCGAGTTAGATACAATTAGTTAGGTACCTATTTTACGCCTAACAGACTAAATAAATGTGTGTTCTGGTATGGTATGGTATGGTATATATATATTCATAATTCTAATACCAAATATACACTGATTTATAATTATGAATTTATATATATACCCCAATGTTGCCCAAAATTAAATTTATGTTATTCGTTTACCGTTACCTAGTCATTTTATAATTTTTATTAAATAATTCTTAATTAATTGGCTACTATACAAATAGGAAGTATTCATATAAATATATAAAATTAGAGTTTAATTATTAAGTGTATTTAAGCATGTTTACTTTTAGTGTTTTATATAAATTAGATTGTGATGGAACGAGCCTAATATTACATTTTGAAATTTCTTTAAATAAATACTAGCAAAAAAATACCTTTCTTGGGAAATTGCTGACAAATTTGTCTAACATCGGCTATTTTTATTAAGTTGTAAGTGTTCACCAGTACAGATTTTTTGCTTATAGAGAAATCAAGTAGAACACCGCGTTGTTTTCCTGTTCGTTTTTCTCCATTCTTGTATCTCCATTAACGTAAATGATGTTTTTTTTTATAAGAAACAAGTACGAAATTCGCCACGCTCTATATACATGTGTAGTTGTTTGACGAAGATAAAACTGCGGCAATCATCTTCTACCTACCCTTGTCCCGATTTTATTTGGGGTAGGTGCAATATGTTTTATTCTTCCATTCTTCTCTATCGTTCGTCATTTCACCGCTTACCTCCTAATATATTCATTTCTCACTTTGTCCATCTTAGTCACACCATACATCACTCTCAACATTCGCATTTCGGCTCCGTGCAGGCATCTCTCATCCGTTCTCTTCGTGGGCCAACTTTCAGATCCGTACAGGACAGCAGGTCTGATAATAGTATTATACACCTGTCCCTTTAACTTAATAGGAAACTTGGGATCACAAATGAATAAAACTCTGGCTTGCCCTAATGTTATTCTCACGTCGATAACGACTGCATCGTAAAGCCAGACATCTCAACTCGAAATTGAACTCTGAAATACGGTTACTAGGTATTGCCAGAACACTTTATAATGTGACTAAAGTAGTAGAAAAAATCATTGTGGAAAAATAATAAAACTAAAGGCAACTGTATACTCGACGAGCTTTATATCTATAACTTATCTGCTAGTAAGTGATGCAGACCCTTTTTGATACAATAATGTATTTTTTTACCGGACTGCGCAAGAAGGAGGGTTATGTTTTTCAAGTGTATGCATGTATGTGTATGTGGGTGTGTATGTATGAATTTGTGTCACGCCCTTGAACGTAAACGGCTTAATGGATTTCGACATGTAAGATGTTATTTGAATCGTCTTAATAGTAATTTTGACATAGGGTATAAGATTGATGATATCCACAAAAAAAAATTAAAAGGAAAGTTAATAAGTAAACTTAGTTAAATAAATCAATATTAGGATAATTGTGTAGCTTACACCGCATATTTAAAAAAAAACGCAACTATGACATATTCAGTGGTTTATTACATAAACCGGTTTTTAATTACGCACGAGTACCTACTACGAATAGGTATGGGTACACTACACCACGTTGTGTACCAGTACTACGCGTAGGTATGGGTAAACGACCGGGCGGTGCGGCTTAGAAAAAAAGGTAACACTAAATTAAATTCTTTAGAAAAATATATAACCTGACTGCATTACTTAAATTGTAAGTTGTAACTGAAAAGCAAAAAAAACAAGCTTTGTATTCTATAAAATAGAAATGGATAGATCATAAACATAAATGTTAGAAAATGTAAGGCAGGCGGGAACTTAAATATTACTTTACTTCTCTACTCTACTTTACTTTTATTAAACTTAAGTCTTACTTTCTTCAGAACATGGAAATGTAATTACTAATGTTTCTACCAATTCAAAGCCTATTTACCTAAGTATTTGTTGAGTATTTTATTTTGTTATTTATGTGTTGTATTGCTTAACTTGCTCTTTGTTTATTTTAATCTGTAACTTTGTAGACTGTTGTAGCATTCACTACAAACCTTAGTGGTTTCTTAATGCTATAGTACTAATTACTTACCCTGTATTTTAATCTGGTAAATAAATAAAAAAAAAAAAAAAAAAACTCAGGACTTATATTTTCGGTCTTATATTTTGTTATTTCTTTTTTTAAACAGAATAATAAATTATATATAAATTACAATACAATACTTATATAAATTAAGTCAACAATTTTTCGAAGCTCACCTTTATGTCATATCTTCTGGCTGTTGCTTGCGACTTCGTTCGCGTGGAAATGTTGGTAAAATCCATCCCATGGGAACCGTACATTTTTCTTAGATAAAGAGATTCTAGACTAATTTACCTCTATGCTAAATTTCATCCAGATCCGATCAGCCGTTTTTCCGTGACAGATAGAGGCGCAAACATTCATCCATCCTCACAAACTTTCGCCTTTATAATATTACTAAAATTTCACAGATCTAAATCAAATAACTATTGAACAAACTAATGGAACTATTACGGTAAAAAAAAAACAGTCAGTCGTACGCCAGAAGTGAAAACATAACTTCACAATATATTTGCATATACATACACATACACACACACATCTGTATATCTATAATTAGGTTAAAAATAAAAAGTAGGTAATAACATATCTAAATGTATACATAGGGTACACTGGAAGTTCTGCGCTCCTGGCCGCTCATAAATGTTTGAATTTCGAATGTTATATTTTTTTAAATATAAGAAACTCGGCTCCGTCTTGCGAATTTTCGATCAGGTCATTTGTCCTGACCCGAGTTTAACATTTTTGCCCAACCCAAAAAGTGCACAACGCCGCTAAAGAAGTTTTCACTTCAAAAAAATATTTATTCGTAGCGCAGAGATGGAGAAGCCTAATGTATTTTTATTGAACCAGATGCGGCAGTCCTGGCACAGACAGTTCCATTTGTTTTTTTTTCGTGTTATCCAATTCGATTCGTACATTTAGTTTCAATTCAATTATTGTTATTTACGAACTTTATATTTAACCTCATCTAGTTTCAAACATTTAATACATTACAGTAATTCTCTATTCGTTACTTATTATTAACATTATTTTCGGATTTCTACAGAAAATAAGTGAAAGAAATTTATTGGAAACAAACCAATGAAGAATGTTAGTTTTATAATAGGAAATTGAGTGATAGATGAATATTGGCGAGTCATCGGTGGTTCGACATTGTAGGGAAACCCAGCAAACTAAGACTTTGATACAAAATTCTCAAAAGGTGAACTGTCTCTTTAATCGCTCTGATATTAAGAGGAGGCTTATGCCCAGTCATGTTAAAATTTTGCATTTGATAGATAGTCTAGGGATTGAAAATAAATATTATGAAACAGTTTTAAATTACTGTGTATTTTATATACTGGAATTAATATCGTGTTCCATGAAAGCCCCCCGTTTACGTTCACGGTATATAATATAAAAACTGAAAACCTGTTATATCTAAGGGGGGATCCCCTTAGACTGTATATATGGTAGCTGAACGCTCCTAATTACTTACACACACACACATACGCGCACACGCGCACACGTGCACACGCACACGCGCACACACACACACGCACACGCGCACACACACACACACACACACACACACACACACACCACACAGATTACAAAAATACTCACTTATCTGGAGTCTGGAAAGGCTGGTAATCTGTCATACAGGTTTACCTAGTACAGATACCAGTCTCTCACACAGATCCACCTTCTGAACAATGAAGACTTACATTTTGATTTGATTCTGTAACCACTTTCTGTGTGAGAGAGAAATAAATAAAAATGATTTGATTTGATTCGAAACAATATCAAAAAAAAATACTAACAACACGTCACAATCTCTACGTGATTCCTCATAGGAAGTTACTCAATCATGAATGCTGACACTGCATATTAAGTATAATACGTGTCTCTAGTTGCTAAGACCTGAGATCCCCACTTAATAATATATGAAATTAACTAGTATATAAAATAGGATATTTTGTAAATAAATTATCATTCGATCAACCATATAGCGAGTCGTTATTAACTCCGCAATACATAATATAGATCAATAAAAATTACTAATAGTATTATTTAAAGAAAAATATCCTCTACCAAAGCGTATTGACCTATTGAATTTTAGTTATCTGAAAAATATATAAAGTACATCCAATATAGAATGATGGTTAAACATAAAAGATTTGCAATATTATAATATTCCATTTATTACTTCATTTATTTAAAATTGCGCTAAGTGGGCATAAGTTCAAAGACAACAGAATGCTTAATCGAGTTTAACCGAAGTAAATTGATACCTTTGATAAGATAACAATCTAATTGTACCTATCATTGTCACGGTTAGATTATGCTGACTCAATTTGTGTCTTTGATGTAAATTCACTGACATTGTCTTAGTATTTGATTAGACTATATTTATATTTATTTATTATTAGGGTACGGGATATATTAAAATGGAAAGTAGTTACTTCAAGTAAAGGCAAACCACTTTACTAACTTTTACTCTTTTGTATATCAACAGAATTTACTTTTTAGGTCCGTAATTATTGATGAGTTTTAGTTTAATATCAGTAAAAAATATAGTTTCTTTTAATAATCTAATGTCGGACTTGCGATCAAGTGGGTGCGGGTTTAAACCCCACCCAGTGCACTATTGACGTGAACCCACCCGCCTCGAAGGAGATCGTGCGATACCCCCTGACGACTTTAAATGTGGCCCCCATAAATTGGGGAGCAGCAATGAAAGCGCGACCGCAGCACCTATCAACTTTGATGGTAGCCGCTGGAAGTGAGGCTCGAATTTCCATCGGCTGTCGAGGACCAATCTTAGATACTTCAATGTCGACCCGACAGCTATCCGGACCACACAGACCACGATATGTGAATCCGGTGGCGGCTTATTCTGAGGCAAATGAAAATCCATGGCCTCGGATTTGCTGAGGACCACAGAGTTGTCAGCATCGTGGCCTCCCTGTGGGTTTTCCCCCGGCCGTAACCAGCGTGTCGTCCGCGTAGCACCCCTGAAACCCCAGTCATAACCGATGTTCCACAGGAGCGGCTCGAGGACTGAGCCTTGTAGGAGACTGTACGTCACCATCACGTCCCGCGTAGGTGACGCACCTCTCTGATAAGTATGCCCCAACGATGCGGCGGAGATAGGGGGACACTCGGTGATATATGAGCGCCTCCCATATACAACTTTGCCAACAACACCCCACGCCGAGATACCTCTTCCTCCGCCAAGACGTAGATGTAAAGTGCAGTCTTCTAGGTCCGGTCCCACAGTGTACAAGTGGCTGACGAGGCGGTTTGCAATGATGCGCTCGAACAGATTGCCCACCTCGTTCAGCAGCACAATAGGCCAGCACGCCCTCCTTCTGAACCAGCCTACCGCCTAGCTGCTCCAGACACGCCCTGAAGAGTCTTCTAAGTCGGGGCTCTAAGCAGTCGAGAGCAGGGACCAGAGCTCAGCCAGGTATGCCAAATGGCCTCGGGGCCATATTCTTGACCCGGGGCCGCAGTACTGCTGCTCTCAAGTACCCCTGCGTCACCTCGGGAACGTGATCCTCCTCCGACTCCGTAGCGAAGGGCAGAGCCATCGGCAGTCGTGTGTACTCAGGTCTCTCTGGGAAGAACGCTGCCACCACCTCCTCCAGCAGCTGTAGCTGAAGACTCTCCGTCAGAGGGGAGCCCAAAACGTGAACCCACTCCTAACACAAGCATTGAGCTTACACACATACATGTTCCCAAATAGTAACATAAAAACCAAAAAGAATGCCTAAAAAGATCCGTATTCCAACACTTATTTTACCGCAACTTCACACCACATTACGCCAATAAAAAGAGCGTTAACTCGCTAAAAAAATACCCGGTCTAGTAAATTGTGTTTTGAATCGATACCTACTGTAAGAGGTTTTTTCATGAGGACCACTCAAACGAAAGCCGATTTATGACTTTTACCATCTCGTTTCCCCAAACATAAACATCGTATAATATTTCTTTTTCGACATACAAGAATTTTTCTTTTTACTGATATTTAAATATTAAATTGAAAGACTTTGGTTTTTTAGTCTATATAGACATTGTTCGTCAGCCTTGATTTCAAACTAGATTAAAAAATAACAGACAGGATCTCTTTTACAGACTGATATATTTTTTACAAGTTAATTAAACGAAACAATAGTTGAGTTCGCATAAAATAAAATGAATAAGATATTAAATTTGTTTTAGGTTCCGCAGAACTGACATCATTATATAGGAGTTCGTAGACCCTGGAGATAACTGCTACGTCTGCTACGCTTCTGTAGCAATCTCTTAGAGAATTGCAGTATACTATTTGCTACGAAGCCAGTCATCGGTTTTTTTTAGGTGTTGGTGGGTCACCATCTGTAGTGACTACGGAAAATTAGTAGATCACCAATTTTTTAATTTGTGTACTACGAGTACATGGCTATTTTTTCTATTTATTGCACTATGTATGACCAGTAGTTACTCAGTAGTTCGCTTAAACGTGATTAGGTGGCGCGGGGTACATCACTACAATACCACCAACCTACAAAATGAACACATAAAAGTATTAATCACAATGATTATACGAAGTTAATGATGTGTCTTCTGCTACGAAACATGTTGACATTATAGCGGCTTATATTTTTCAAGAAACGCAACCAATAAGGATAGAAAATATACATTACAGGTCCTGACACTCAATTAATTCCGGGACTTTCCAGCATTATACGCATAACCTCCACAACAAGATACATAACTTCAGAGTTGATAAATGACGTAGATGCCGCAATCTGTGATGCCATGTTTATTATATCATGATAAATACTCTCTTTAAATAGGGTGAAGGCGCTTAACGGCCTGGCCTTGGATGAGTTATATCCCAATAAATAAAAAAAAAAACATCCCGATCTATGAGCATACCCAAAAATGCTGCATTCACTTAGCAATCCTACTGCTACAATCATCAAGTTTGTTTTAATTAGTAATAAAAATCGCTGCCGTTACTCGTATTGAATGGCCTTTTAATCTTATTAATTTTTAGTTCTTAACGCGGATTTATATTGTATGTGTCGTTTACGGCCATTCGGAGTTTCTAACATAAGTATTAGAATTTGATCAAGGTAAGCCAGGCCGTTACACTTACACGTATTAGTCCATATCACAAAAACTACTGAACCTTTACTGTCCCCTAAGTTGAAGTAAATTGTGATTAATAGTTGCGACAAAAAACGTGGGCAAACATACAACTAAAAACAATAATAACTTGAGACGCATCACGCACGGCCGTGTGATCCCAACCTAGGCACAAGGTGATAAACAAACTTAAATATTACTAAAAACATACAAGTAATTTACTAAATAAATTCATTTTCTTTCTTTCTTTCTTTCTTTCTTTCTTACATATTATTGACAAATTACACCCAGACACGGAACAAATGATCGTGCTTATTACCCACTTATTTGTCCTGGGTGGGAATCGAACCCACGACCTCTGGCTCAGCAGTCAGAATCACTAAATACTAGACCAACAGGCCCGTCAAAAACGTTGTATATTTGTTTGGAAGTCCTAATAGATCATCCTATGTTAATATTTAGCAGTTCCAATAATATTACATACATACGGGTCGAATAACCTCCTTTTCTTAAGCCTGTTAAAAAACCTTTTTAATTCAAAACGAGTTCAATTTCAACCGAAATATTTACGCAATTTACGCATTTAAAAAATCTTACTAATATTATGAAGGCGTAAGTTTGTGAGGATGTTTTGATGTTTGTTACTATTTCACACAAAACAAAGCTTAACGGATATGGATGAAATTTGGCACAGAGATAGATTGCATCTCCCCCACCGCTAGCAAACCGCGCCTCGAAGGCTGTGGGCCTTAGTGACCAGCGTACCTATTCCTGGGCTTTGCATTCATCTCGCGCTCCTACTGTACGTACATAGATACATAAAATATGTAGGACGTCAAAGGAAGGTTATAAACTACGTAACAATGAACTGCGAGTCATAGGAGCAGAGCTGTGGCCATGGAACGGCTAACATGTAATAAGAGTAGGTATGCATTAGCTCTTCGAAAAAATAAATTCTTATTTATCGTTAAATTTAACTCCTACCGGCTTAAATTATGCAACGTCTGGTAAAAAGACAAGACTTAATCCAAAGTTATTTAACTCACAACTTGTTCAATATGGCTCCTTGAGAATAAAAACTCTGTCTGGCCGCCATCTGCGGAATTTATATCGGGAAAATAGATTTTCATATAAGGCTATCAAGGTCTGACAAAATGAATAGAAGCGGCACCTTTTATTTTTCTGTTTTATCAGCTAAAAACTTGTATAAGTAAAGTAATAATTATAGTTTAGTAATTTATTTATGTTTGTGATACTCGTGCATTGAGTAATGTTCTCCAACTATTTTCTGTAAATTTTTCATTTAGATATATACATATGATTCTTACCTACAGACACAAAAAAAATGCAATGTGCTGCACTTACCTGAATCCTATATGTTATAACTTAGCAATCCTGCATTAAATTTTTATGTAACTAGATAGTGAAAACCAAACCTCTTGCGTCCTCATACGAATGGCGCAAGGAGACGCTGGACCGTGGTCTGAGGCCTTCGCCGGCAGTAAGTTCAGTAAGTACCGGCTGACGCAGGTACTTACTGAGCACGGATGCTTCAGAAAGTACCTTTGTCGTATAGACCGGGAGCCATTGCCTGCCATCACTGCGGGGGCTGTCACGAAGATACTGCACCTTAGTAGCGTGCCCAGCGTGGGTTCAACAGCGCCACGACATCAAGACAGCTATACGCTCGCTAGAGACCATGGTGCAAGCGAAGGCAAGATTTCGGTGCGAATCCTATTTAAAAATAGGTCACAATTAGTTAAAACAAATGGTTATACTTCTCAAACAAAAGCGGTCTCTTCAGGTATCTCTTTTCTTCTTGATTTTTATAAATAATTTACTCGTAGCTAACTCTATTAGTTGCAATTTCAAAATGTATGCTGATGATCTAAAACTTTATAAAGTTGTTCGTAATGATGGTGATATTGACGAGTTACAGGAGGAGATAAATAAGATGGGTGAGTGGTGTAAAACTATTGGCATGATTCTAAACAAAGAAAAATGTTTTCACATGAAATTTTCTAGAAAGCGAATGCAAAGGAGCGTCTCATATTCTTTAAACAATAAAACTTTAATTGAGGCCAATGTGCGATATTTAGGTGTTAATTTGGATAGCTCCCTAAGTTTTAGTACCCATATAGACGAGAAAAAAGCTTCTAAGATGTCAGGTTTCATATCACAGCAAATAAAATCTTTTAAAAATGTTTACGTCATTATACCAGTTTATGATTGCAAAATCTTTAGTATTCTCTAATATTGTAGTCCGGTATGGAATCCCAGTTACTGTGTGCACTCGAATAGAATTTAATGTATTAAAAAAAGGCTTCTGTATCATCTATCATTCATCGGTAATAAATAAAAAGATCCGAAATCTTACGAATCTAGACTGAACTTTTACAAAATGAAATTTCTAGCCACCATTAAAATTCACGTTCTACGAACCGGTAGTCGTCTTCACAATAGGAAGACATTTTTCTTACTACGATATCGGACAAATATTGGACAACATTCAGCTTCATTTCACATGTGTAGAAGTTATAATGACATCAGATCTCAATTCGACATATTTACAGGTTCTTTGGCGTCAGCTAAATCTTAAAATTTCATTTCTTGTCTTTTACTTTATTGGTATTATTTTTTTTTTTTTATTATGATGATGTGTTCACTGCCCTAGGGTGGGCACATAAAATGTTTGTATTATTATGTAAGTTTATTGTATGTGTGTTGTCACACCCAATTTCTGAATTATATTTAAAAAAAATATTCCCTAATCGGCTTTAATTTGAATAGAATAATAAATATACGAACTATATCGATTCTTATAGCATATAAATTAATACGAGTCTAACTCCTTATCTATTCTAATATAATAAAGCTGAAGAGCTTTTTTGTTTGTGACGCAACGCGCTAATTTATGGTACCCCTAAGGGGAATAAAGAATAGGGAATCGATATTTGCATATAAACTCCCTTACTCTTTAGATGTGTAACTCGAGACTTAATCGCGATAATATTTATAAGGTACAATACCTCTTGGTTACCCGACGCTTCGATCGAACTACACCGATCGTAGTCACGAGTGGACTGATGAGAGCTCAGCGACGCCTTACACCGTGTGTTAGCAGGACATGTTTTTTTCTTTGTAAGTAGGGAACAAGTTAGTTCTTCCGTTGGACTTTATAAACCATATCCTTACTTGCCAACTCGCTAGTATAAAAAGTTTCGGCAAGGGTTTAAAATTTAACTTTTAAACGATTCGATAAATACCATGAATTGGAACTAACTCTCTATGAAATAGTTAAATCGCTTTTCAGACAGGCTCAGCTGAAGAGAATCATCTCAATTGATCAATTCAGTTGCGCAGTAACATGATGTCTGCTGAAGCAGAAGTCCTTGAATCGAACAATTGTATTAGAACCAGAGAGAACAATTTGATAACATGCTTTTGTTTCATCCATTGTAGGAAGTTGAAATACATCGAGCCAACTGCGAACTGGACTCGTACAATTGACTAACTTTTCCGGCTTTTGCGTTCAATGACTATTTAAATTTGTGAAATTAATGTAAACCACGTGATCGTTTTGAGCGTTGACTTGACTTTTTATGTTTCTTGATCACAATATACATTATTATACCATAGTTAGAAAGAGAGAGTGTCTACATTAAAATCTGCAGGATGCCACACTATAAAAAAAAAGGTAATGAATGAATATCCCAAATAATGTTTTGTTCCAACAACAACTCATTTCTTGCCAGTCCCAAAAATGTAATTTAAACGCTACCTACATAATAAGTTGTAACAGATGTTACAGGGAATATTACTAAGTGTGCTCGCTACTATTATGAGAACTTTTACGTAAAGTTGTTCTGAAAGGTTGGTCCACTTTAAGGGCGATGTTAATTTAATGCAAATTTTTTTTTACATGCTTCAATATTATTATCTTTAATATTTCGTTCTAACTTAAATTTTAGTAATAAGTCCTTAATTAGGGAACCGATTACAAAGCAATCCTACTCGTGAACCCCACGTAGCAGGGTTTACAATGATCAAGTAATACAGAAGTATTACTTACTTATTTACATTTATTAAATTAGCTCTACTGTAGTTGCTGTACGGCTAATTTAACAAAGGAAAAATAATGAATGGAAATGTAAAATATAATCCCACTAATATCACAAATGTGAAAGTTTAGATGGATGGATGGATGGATGTTTGTTACTCTTTCACGCAAAAACCACAGAACCGATTGCGATGAAACTTGGTATGTAGATAGCTGGAAAAAGTAGTAAATAATCCAGGTCGGATTAACGCATAGGCTACTTTTTATCACGGGATCGGGACTTATGCGGGTGAAACCGCGGGGCGCTGCTAGTACTTTATATTTCCACAAATTATTTTTTATTGTATACTTCCGCCACGGGTGTCAAAAGTCAACCTCACAGTATGAAGTAAGAATAAAAAACATAGGCTTACAATTTCAATTTAAAAATAGAATAAATTAGTTAAGTCCAAAATGGCCAGTACAATGATTTTTGACAAGATGTAGGAGAAATAAGCATTGTCTAGGAGACAATGTGGGACCTTGTAGGGTTAGTAAAAAATAGAGTGATAATACGGTGATTTGACCTTTAAGTTTTGTGTCGCTTTAGTCGTAAAAAAACATTTCACTTCTGTAATATTGACATAGAAATATGTACACATCCAGTGTACAGGTTGTTGCCTGACGTGAGAACGAGCCGTTAGACGACAGCTACCGCAGACAGATATAATGTTGTGATAAATTCGACACCACACGCCCTAATAACACAAAAACAACTGTAACCTTGATGACATAAAATGTGAATGGCACATTCAATAAAAACTGTAAAGGAAACTCCAGTTAGAAAACTTATGGTCGTTCAAGCAAGTTGAAAATTATAATGTATTAGTCATCTTGAAGTGTTAATATTTCAGGCGAAGAAAATATTCACAAATAAGACACACGCAGATATTTTTGTCAGTTTATTTTTAAAGCCCGCCTCTGAACAAAAGGCGTAAATTAACATAAAGGAAATGATTTAATTAATATATTTACGATGGGTTATTCGGCGTTCGGTTGGTGGGATACACGTCGTAAGTTTAATTGTTCCGCATGCAGGAAAGTAACCTGTATTTGCAAGAGGCGAGGCCATGAGGTCGTCAATACTCTAGCCAGTAAGCGTCGTGAAGGCAGGGCGCACAGTGTCATAAGAACCTCATTTTTGTTGCATGCAGTTTTTATTCAAAGTCAAAAGATTCATTATTTCAAATGCGAGAGTAAAACTCCTGATTTGTTATTTTTAGTAGTTTTTTTTTTTTAATCCCAAAGTTTCACTTTGACCGCCTGACGAAAACCGAGTAATATATATTTTTTAAAACTACACGTTCTATAAAACTTTTCTTCTATTGCCACATGCCATTGCCACAATTTTTGAAGGACCTACGATGTACGGATAAATAAATAATATAAGAGTTCTTCTGTGAGGACGTCATTTCATCTTGCAGAAGGAGGCGGCTGAGCGGGCTCGGGAGGAAGATATCAATTCGGACCAAATTCGCCGCTGGCGAACCGGGCGACGAAGGCGCGCTTTGGGCAGTGTGGCTGCGGGTGGACGGGAGGGGTTTTACTCTCCACCCGCTTTAGTGGCCAGCTGCGCCAAACATATCAAAATTGTTTAAATGCTCTCTGGAATGATTATTAGAAAAGTCAGTAGTAGGCCAACTGATTACCATAAACCTTCTACATACATACAAACAATTTTACAATAATCAGTATACCACACCCGAGCAAACACGGATTAAGGACAGATTGGCTCTTCAGTGGGTGGTTACATTATTGATTCAGTATTACCACCCAAAACCTTTGGTAAGTAAGGCACTTCTTTTGAGTAATTATATTAAGAGGTAAACGGGGGTAAAACTTGGCACTACTAGTCGTAAAAATATTCTTGTCGAGAAATAGAATACTTTCCCGATTAGTAAACAATCTAGAGACTAAGTAAAATGTTTACCAATTAAGTACTCGTTAAGAAACTAACACAATTAAAATGAACATCAGATTTATTCAGACTTCAATAAAAGCAGCTCCGTTAAAATAGCTCCATTCAAGGGAATGGACAGAGACGTCGAGAAAAAGAAAAAGGATTTTGAAGCTAAACCTGCATGACGTAAATGTAAATGAAAAATCACTGTTTTATTATTCAATAACCTATATCATGACTTCACTTACTTAGATGCCTCGTTGTTGCTTTAAGATAGAAATCTATGACTTTAGGAATAGCATTGACCTGTTTTATAACAAAAAGTATACTCACACACAAACGGTCACAAATTTCCACATTTACAATACAGTCAATAATAATAGGTCGTAATTCGATGTAGGGAACCAAGGCACGTTTTTGATCAAAGTAATGAAACAGTTATAAGGAGTAGTAGCAACTGTGCTTATAATTAGTTATACACTGGAAGGGTCTTCCTACTAATACATTCTAACTACAGACGTTGTACTAATATATCTGATGATACAATTGTATTGTCCTAACAAGGAGACAAAGACAAACCGTTTTGTAGGCCATTGAACTAAACAAGGGCATTCTTAATTATTTTAAATTTTGCTTTTAATGCCTTATAAATCTAGCCAATCATAATATTAAATTCAGAATGATTATAGTCTATCCACTATCCACGTTGTTTACAGACAGTAATTTGAACTAAATGCTCAAGATATCAGAAGATTCTTAATTAACATAATTAAGAAAATATAAAGTGTAAATGCTATTTTAGTTTTTGAAATAAAATCCTTTGACCAATTGACATTTTAAAGGCAAATGTAACTAGGCGCTATTACAGTTAGTTTATTAATCACATAATAATTTACACATAACTAACAAATTAATTACTGCAACATTTATAAGATTTGATCAAAATCTTGCTTTACTTGATGTTCTGATTGTAAAACATTGATCGCATCCTTTTGTCCCGATACTTTTGTAGATACCTATATTATACATAGGTTTATTTAAGTACGTGAACAAATAACATTTAAAAACAAACTCATTAAGAAAAGATTTTAGTATAGGTAATATATAGACTCGTACGTGTGGTGTCTGTAGATATTATATTTCACTCCTTAAGAAAGATGGGTAATATATTTGTCATAGTTAGGAAATGTATTTAAGAGATATAACAACGGATTCTATAATTTATAAAACGTAAATAATGTAGCTTTTGTAAATATTAAACATTTATTTATTATATTAATAGCAACCCGCCCCGGCTTTGCACGGTTACAAATTATACACCAAAACCTTCCTCATGAATCACTCTGTCTATTATAGAAAATCCGTTCAGTAGTTTTTCAGTTTATCGCGAACAGACAGACAGATAGACAGACCGATAGACAGACGCCGCGGAGGACTTTGTTTTATAATATGTAGTGACTAGCAACCCGCCCCAGCTTCGCACGGGTAGCTGAGACATCTTCAATAATCAATCAATCAATCAAACAACAACATTTTAACAAATTATACTCCTAAACCTTCATCATGAATCACTCTGTCTATTAGTGAAAACAGCATGAAAATCCGTTGTAGTTTTTCAGTTTATCGCGAACAGACAGACAGACAGACGCGGCGTGGCACTTTGTTTTATAACATGTAGTGATAATATGTATTTATTTAAATCAACGTCATCAACGGGTCTTCCCAAATATGCAATGCAAATTTGGAAATACATAATATTTCTTATTCTTACATTCTGTATTAGTGTTAGCTGTCTCAGTTAAATAATTAAGTATTTATTTCATTCTAACGAACATAAGACTTAAAAAAAGTAAGGATTACTTTACGGAAGGGATTTAAATGTCATTGTTTGTAAATGGATAAAACTGTAATGTTCTCTCAAAGATTTTTCGTGATTACTATCATAGTTAGTAATCTTAGTTGATATTTATTTTTCATTTGAAGGCCCTGCGTCCTGCAACAGCTCAAGAAAATGATGAAGGTGTCGAACTAACTAGGAAAGCAAACATTCTCTTCCTGTGAAGACCTCACTTTTGTACTTGGAATTATTAGCACGTGCACGTAATTGTAGGGGGGCAGCGAACGCAAATAAAAATAGAATAGTATGGGGTCCCTAGATCTGGGCCACTGATTAGTGACTGTGCCGTAAGTTGTCACAATCTCTGCAATAGAAACGAAAGTTAACTTTTTGCTGAGACCGTTTATGACCTGAGTTACGATAACCGCAACTCAACGACTCACTTTTGCCTAGTAAACAACTAAACCGCTTATTTTATGCGCAGTTTCTTATCCTTCACCCTTGAATAACTAAGTACCACTCTTGAACATTATGTTAGGGGTAGAGGCCTATAAAGTGTAGTATTGACACTTACCGAAGTTCTTCCGTTGGTTTCGGTTGAAATTCATGGCACGAACTTACAAAGCTTGAGTTTAATTTCAGGTTTGACACTACTTTAACTTATCAACCAAATTTTTTGAAAGATTATGTACTAGTAGTCGTTATTGTCGTTAGTATCATTGCCAGCTAGTATTCCTATACTACTCTCTAGTCGTGGGAAATATAGGATATTCGGGTACGCGACCCCGACCTCTGCGAGCTGCTACAGTGTCAGTCCCGTTCCTTATCCGAGACGTGCGGTATCTCTTACCCTAAGTTCCTCTCCCTACCCATTTTTCCTAACATAAATTTACCTTCTTCCTTCTTTCCCGTCTTAAAATGGCTACATTCCCAAGGAGGGTTGGCATCAGGAAGGCGGGAGCCATAAAAAAAATCGGTCAAAACTCTTAGCAATGATACACATTGCGCCGACTCTTATGAAAATGGGAAAAAGATCAAGATAAATATGATTAGTCGTTACTAATAATCTGTTTTATGTATGTTCAGCCCTTCGACTCAAAATAAATAATTAAAATTCTTGTGCTTTCAGTAGTAGTTTCTCATTCGTAATGTACCTATTGATTGGTTTTAAATTAAAACTTTTAGGTTTAGTCACAGTTTTACAGTAGTTTTTTTTTTTTCTAGCCAAATCACTGCTAGTTATGTTACAATAATTAAAATACGAGTAAAACACAATTAAAAATGAAACCCTCCTTTTTATTTAATGTAAGTTTTTTTTTTATCACGAAACTTATGACGCATATCTACTATTACTTAAATTTACTTTTTAAACTTTAAAATTGAATTTCAGTTAGAAATTGGTTTTCAGTGTTGCGATTCCACGAAATATCACTTGCTTAAAGAAACTAAATACATGATGAAAAATAAACCTATAAAACGCGAAATTTCACAAGAAAGCCATTTCAATTTTATCTGTGCGCCTATTGTTACGTTGACGTAATTGTCGAAAAGGTCTTAAGGCTGATAGACATTTTTCAAGTATTTGAAAAGCATTAAATAATAAAAATCATTAATTTCAGGCTGTATAGGCCCATAGATTAAAAAATATGTTTACTGAAGATTTCTTGTTCAAAGTAAGTATTAAAAAGTATTATTATTCTTAACTGCAGTAAAAGAAGTAGTTTAAGCTCGTATAAAACCGTCTAAAATATTAAAATGTACTCTCAAACTATCATCTCCATTGACAACATCATCATCATATTCACCATCATCAATTATTTTCTAAGCTGGACAATCTTACGGCTTGTCTGATTTTAGACGAAGTAGCCAAAAATTATAACACGAGTGGTAAATAGCCAGTGAAAGTTTTAAGATACTTAGATGTTTTAAATGCATTGTAGTTAGTTATACTTTAAAAGTCAACTATATAAAGTTCCTATTAATTCTCTGACCCAAGTAGGTATGTATACTTTCTAGCAATTACTTCCAAGGCATTCCTCTATTTTTTAAACCCCGACGCAAAAGTCAGGAGAGTTAAACGTGTGTGTCTGGTGTGGCATCATAGCTTCTTAGCGGATGAACTGATTTTCATTTGTTTTTTTGTTTGAAAGTTGACTTAAATCAAGAGTGTTCTTAGCTTCAATACAAGAAAATCTGTTCAGCCATTCCTAGATAATCAGCTCTTTTGCAATCGTTGTCACTCCTCAACTATTATGTATCACTGTTTTTTTCTGTTCTGTTCAGTATACCGATCCCACCATAAAACAAACATTTAAGCACATAACTTACCAACACCTTACGTATAACAACACACCTGTTATGTACATACATGCATAAACTCACGCCTTTCTCCCTTCAGGTTAGATAGAGCCACTTGCGTAGTAGATCCTTACATAGTAAATACTTTAAGAGCTTCCCCTACAAGTATCTTACATCTGGATCTCTTTCTGTATTTATAACTATAAAAATCACATAATTGTTTCTTTTGCTAACTGAACTTAACTTGGAAATGTGGTTGGCTGAATGTGACAAAATGGTGATTTATAAAGTTGGCGAAACAATTTCTTCGTATTTTATATACAAATTCAAGACATTTTCATTCAAAGTTCAATTACATTTGATTATAACATAATATATATGTGCCATTTTGTTCGAAAACTTGTTGCCATCTTTAGGTAGTGACATAATCCCGTTGCTGTAGAAATCTTGGGATTTTTGATCAAAAAACTGCGACAAGTAGTTTCGACACTACCCAAAGAATTCTGAAGGGACCGAAACAGGTGAAAATATGAGGGTGTAAGGTTCAGGACTATATGGTGGATGCATTAACACTTCCCAACCAAGCTCTTTCAATTTTCGCTGAGTTGCCGAAGATGAGTGTGGTCTGGCGTTATCATGATGAAAGACCACTCCTTTTCTGTTGATCAATTCCAGCCGTTTTCTCTTATTTTGTTGCTTGAGTTTCATTATTTGTTGGCAGTAGGGATCCGAATCAATGGTTTTGCCCAGCGGAAAAACTCGATGCCCTTCCCACCATACGTACAGCATCAGCTTATTGAGTGTTAATCCGGGTTTGGTTACAGTCTGTGGAGCTTGACTACCCTTTGACCATGATGTTTTTTCACGTTCTTGTCGTAAGGGATCCACTTTTCACATCACCAGTGATCAATCTTCTCAAAAATGGTTCGGTTTCATTACGTTTCAATAGAGAATCGCAAATGAGTACACGATTCATTAGGTTTCTTTCAGTGAGCTCGTGTGGCACCCAAATATCGAGTTTGTTTGTATAGCTAAATTTTTTTAAATGGGTCCATACTGTTTTGTGCTTAATCCTCAGTTCCTCGTCTATATCGTAGCTACTAATATGCCGATCTTGCTCCACATTTTCAAAAATGGCATCGACTTTATCCGTATGAGGGGACCAAAGCGAGCTGCATGTTTGACATCAAAATTCCCAGACTGAAAACGCTTGAACCAGCTTTGTGCTACTCTTACTGATACTGCATTAGGTCCATAAACGTCACAAATCTTTTACGCAGTTCAAGTCGCATTTTTCCCATTTTTTGTAATAAAACTTCAGAATGTATAGAATTTCTTCGTTACATCAATTATTTTGGCGGACAAAAAAATAATTGAAGAATGGCGGGAAAGTGTTTTTTACTTTGTATTTTTCTTTTTCTTAATGTGCTATGTTTATTGACATTAAAACCAGCCAGATACAAACAGTACAACCAAAGATATTTTTCTTCAATTTTATACATACGAAATACGAAAAGACTTTTTCCCCGACGTATTATAATAACAGATGTTCACAGAAGTAACTCGCATTGTAATGACGACTTATCATGATTCTCTCTAGTTACTCTTAGAACAGGGCGAAAGTCTGTTGGTGTTGCATCCAATTGTTTTTTCTTTATTTCATACTCGGCACGGTACATCCAAGGAAAATAAAATAAAGAAACAAATATTTATATAATAACTAGCACCATGCGGCATGCGTTGCAATACCATTTTTTTCTTTTTTTATATGTAGATTTTTTGGGTTAGAAAACTTCGCGGACGTCCCCAGAACACCCTACAAAAGTTTCATCACAATCTGATCAATGGTTTCGATACACATAGAGGACAAAAATACAAACATTGATTTTAATTTATATAGAAGACAAGTCATCGGGTCGGTGTTCTATTTATTATCCAACGTTGCCTCAATTTTTATTTTTAATCGAATAAGGTTTTGCTAATGGTTTAACCATTACTTTGGTCTAAAATAATCACTTGAAATTATTAAGAGAGATTGATATTGAGGAAAATTTAAAGGAAAACAAAAATATAAGACAATTTTTCATCTCTTGATTGGAACTGACACAGCGCTTAATTAAAAGTTTAGGTTAGTATGTAGACTTTTGTTATGGGGGATGAGGGTTCCGTATTTACTACATTTCTAAATTTAAAAGTAAACTTCAACTTCGTAGACGTGGTTGTGTGCGGTAGTTGCTAATAAATATGTAGTCTATAGGTACGAGTTAAGACTCTGGTAAGATATATTGTGGAAACTTCATTCAGTGGACTGGACATGTGGCTTATATCTTTCTTTATAACAGAATATAATATAAATAAAAATTAAATACTTTTCGTTAATAAGCGCATTGCTTGAAAATGACTAGACTTACACGGCTATATTTTGTTTTATCTTTTATAAAACTTTTCAACAAAAAATTACCTGAAAAATAAACTTGCTAGCCTAACTAAACTCCTACACTAATGTAAATACCTAAATCATTATGAGTTGGCGCCCAAACATCGAATATAGACCTACTATAATAGGTGATAAAACTATTTAATAAAAAATGAGTTAATAGACATTATGACGACTAGTCAGTATTATACGGCTAAGCCACTAGTAGGCTTGAAAAACAGTAGACAATGGTGGGGTGATAAAAATAAATAGGCTAGCCGTGCATTTTAATCATTTAACATTTTAACTTCACTTAGTAGTAATCACGTATTAGTACAAGCGTTTTCAGTCCGGGAATTTTGATGTCAAACATGCAGCTCGCTCCGGTACCCTTACCCTCATACGGATAAAGTCTATGCCATTTTTGAAAATGTGGAGCAAGATATTAGTAGTTACGACATAGCCGAGTAACTGATAATTGACCTCAAAACAGTTTTGACACTTTTGAAAAAGTCTGGCTATACAAAAAAGCTCGATATTTGGGTGCCACACGAGCTCACTGAAAGAAACCTAATGAACCGTATACTCATTTGCGATTGTCTATGGAAACGTAATGAAACCGAAAATTTTTCGAAAAGATTGATATCTGGTGATGAAAAGTGGCTCACCTATGACAAGAACGTGCGAAAGGGTAGTCGAGCTCCACAGACTGTAGCGAAACAAGGATTAACACGCAATAAGGTGATGCTGTGTGAGATTTAAAATGGGATTGGAAGGGCATCGTACATTATGAGCTTTTACCGCTGGGCAAAACCATCGATTCGGATCTCTACTGCCAACAACTAATGAGACTCAAGCAAGAAATTTAAAAAAAACGGCCGGAATTGATCGACGGTAATGGAGTGGTCTTTCATCATGATAACGCCAGACCACACACATCTTTGACCACTCATCAAAAATTGAGAGAGCTTGGTTGGGAAGTGTTAATGCATCCACCATATAGTCCTGACCTTGCACCCTCATATTTTCACCTGTTTTCATCTCTTTAGAATGCTTTCTGTAGTGTTAGTTTAACATCAAGAGAGGACTGTCAAAACTACTTGTCGCAGTTTTTTTTATCAAAAATCTCAAGATTTCTACAGCAACGGGATTATGTCACTACCTACAAGATGGCAACAAGTTATCGAACAAAATGCCACATATTTTTTTTTTTTTTATGGTATATGGGGCAAACGAGCAGACAGGTCATCTGATGGTAAATGACTACCACCGCCCAGGGGCACCTGCAACTCGAGAGTCACAAGTGCGTTGCCGCCCTTTAAGGTGGGAGTAGGAGAAGAGGGTGAGGGGGGGAAGAGTGGGAAGAGGGGGAAAGGGGAAGGACGTGAATAAGGGAGAGGGAAGGGTTAGGGCCTCCGGTAATCTCACTCACGCGGCGAAATACAATGCAAGCATTGCTTCACAGCCGGTTTTCTGTGAGGCCGTGGTAACGAGCGGAGTCAAGCCGGCCCATACGTGCCGAAGCATGGCTCTCCCACAATAAAATATATATTATAATTAAATGTAATTAAACTTTGAAAAAAATGTCTTGTATTGATATATAAAATATGAAGAAACTTTTTTCCCGACCTTATTATGTATGAGCCAATCGTACGAGCTTTGAATGCAACGACGATCGTCTCATATGAACTTACTACCTTCTCGATTAACATGAGCTGAGAAAGCTCACTAATTGACATGCACTAACTGCACAGTTCATCAATCCTTTAATTGTCAACCTTTTAAACCTCCGTAATAAGCTAAATGTAATTAATACGTAAATGTAATTTAACCCTCATTTACCTTTAGAAATATCGTCACAACATTGTTTTTCAGAGAAGCTTCATTAATCTGTCGACCCGACCTAGTAGATATACAGTGACAAATTTGATTACTGCCCCGCCTTAATGAGGGACTGGGAGCAAAGTGCTTTCGACAAGTCGATGTCAATCAAAGTCACTTTGTTTTGTAACGTGTGAAGAGTTTTAAAAACTATGCTGAATTTGAAGAGAGTTAGTGGAGGCAAGAATGACATCGATTTAAAAATGTAGAAATAAGTTGTATTTAAGTTTTAAGATATTTCAAAGAGTGAGTGTGGAAGAACCATGCTTCGGCACGTATGGGCCGGCTCGACCGGAGTGATACCACGGCCTCACAGAAAATTGGCGTGAAGCGATGCTTACGTTGTGTTTCGCCAAGCGAGTGAGTACTACTTCCCAACATCAACCGATGGGCCGTGGCCCGCCACGCATGATCACTTATTAACACCTGCCATGCACAACTCTGCATCGCCCAAAGATTGACTGGAAGAAAATGCCTAGAGCATTAAGTCCGCTTTATCCAATGTATTTACAGGAAGTGTAAATAAATAAATGAGCTTAGCCTGGTCGGAAGATCCTCCCTTTATGTTGCAAAGATATCACATCCGTTCCTTCACAGTGGTCAATCACCGCTTGAATGGGAATAATATCTTTCTAGTAAACAACTAAACCGCTTATTTTATGCGCAGTTTCTTTTTCAGGTTTGACACTACTTTAACTTATCAACCAAATTTTTTGAAATATTATGTACTAGTTGTCGTTATTGTCGTTAGTATCATTGCCAGCTAGTATTCCTGTACTACTCTCTAGTCGTGGGAAATATAGGACATTCGGGTACGCGACCCCGACCTCTGCGAGCTGCTACAGTGTCAGTCCCGTTCCTTATCCGAGACGTGCGGTATCTCTTACCCTAAGTTCCTCTCCCTACCCATTTTTCCTTACATCAATTTACCTTCTTCCTTCTTTCCCGTCTTAAAATGGCTACATTCCCAAGGAGGGTTGGCATCAGGAAGGTGGGGGCCATAAAAAAAATCGGTCAAAACTCTTAGCAATGAAACACATTGCGCCGACCCTTATTAAAATGGGAAAAAGATCAAGATAATTATGATTAGTCGTTACTAATAATCTGTTCTATGTATGTTCAGCCCTTCGACTCAAAATAAATAATTAAAATTCTTGTGCTTTCAGTAGTAGTTTCTCATTCGTAATGTACCTATTGATTGGTTTTAAATAAAAACTTTTAGGTTTAGTCACAGTTTTACAGTAGTCTTTTTTTTGTTTTCTAGCCAAATCACTGCTAGTCATGTTACAATAATTAAAATACGAGTAAAACACAATTAAAAATGAAATCTTCCTTTTTATTTAATGTAAGTTTTTTTTTTTATCACGAAACTTATGACGCAAATCTACTATTACTTAAATTTACTTTTTAAACTTTAAAATTGAATTTCAGTAAGAAATTGGTTTTCAGTGTTGCGATTCCACGAAATATCACTTACTTAAAGAAACTAAATACATGATGAAAAATAAACCTATAAAACGCGAAATTTCACAAGAAAGCCATTTCAATTTTATCTGTGCGCCTATTGTTACGTTGACGTAATTGTCGAAAAGGTCTTAAGGCTGATAGACATTTTTCAAGTATTTGAAAAGCATTAAATAATAAAAATCATTAATTTCAGGCTGTATAGGCCCATAGATTAAAAAATATGTTTACTGAAGATTTCTTGTTCAAAGTAAGTATTAAAAAGTATTATTATTCTTAACTGCAGTAAAAGAAGTAGTTTAAGCTCGTATAAAACCGTCTAAAATATTAAAATGTACTCTCAAACTATCATCTCCATTGACAACATCATCATCATATTCACCATCATCAATTATTTTCTAAGCTGGACAATCTTACGGCTTGTCTGATTTTAGACGAAGTAGCCAAACATTATAACAAGAGTGGTAAATAGCCAGTGAAAGTTTTAAGATACTTAGATGTTTTAAATGCATTGTAGTTAGTTATACTTTAAAAGTCAATTATATAAAGTTCCTATTAATTCTCTGACCCAAGTAGGTATGTATACTTTCTAGCAATTACTTCCAAGGCATTCCTCTATTTTTGAAACCCCGACGCAAAAGTTAGGAGAGTTAAACGTGTGTGTCTGGTGTGGCATCATAGCTTCTTAGCGGATGAACTGATTTTCATTTGTTTGAAAGTTGACTTAAATCTGAGAGAGTGAGTGTGAGTGTTCTTAGCTTCAATACAAGAAAATCTGTTCAGCCATTCCTAGATAACCAGCTCTTTTGCAATCGTTGCCACTCCTCAACTATTATGTATCACTGTTTTTTTCTGTTCTGTTCAGTATACCGATCCCACCATAAAACAAACATTTAAGCACATAACTTACCAACACCTTACGTATAACTACACACCTGTTATGTACGTACATGCATAAACTCACGCCTTTCTCCCTTCAGGTTAGATAGAGCCACTTGCGTAATAGATCCTTACATAGTAAATACTTTAAGAGCTTCCCCTACAAGTACCTTACATCTGGATCTCTTTCTGTATTTATAACTATAAAAATCACATAATTGTTTCTTTTGCTAACTGAACTTAACTTGGAAATGTGGTTGGCTGAATGTGACAAAATGGTGATTTATAAAGTCGGCGAAACAATTTCTTCGTATTTTATATACAAATTCAAGACATTTTCATTCAAAGTTCAATTACATTTGATTATAATATAATATATATGTGCCATTTTGTTCGAAAACTTGTTGCCATCTTTAGGTAGTGACATAATCATAGTGTGCAAGTAGAAATCTTGGGATTTTTGATCAAAAAACTGCGCCAAGTAGTTTTGACACTACCCAAATAATTCTGAAGAGCCCGAAACAGGTGAAAATATGAGGGTGTAAGGTTCAGGACTATATGGTGGATGCATTAACACTTCCCAACCAAGCTCTTTCAATTTTCGCTGAGTTGCCAAAGATGTGTGGGGTCTGGCGTTATCATGATGAAAGACCACTCCTTTTCTGTTGATCAATTCCAGCCGTTTTCTCTTATTTTGTTGCTTGAGTTTCATTATTTGTTGGCAGTAGGGATCCGAATCAATGGTTTTGCCCAGCGGAAAAACTCGATGCCCTTCCCACCATACGTACAGCATCAGCTTATTGAGTGTTAATCCGGGTTTGGTTACAGTCTGTGGAGCTTGACTACCCTTTGACCATGATGTTTTTTCACGTTCTTGTCGTAAGGGATCCACTTTTCACATCACCAGTGATCAATCTTCTCAAAAATGGTTCGGTTTCATTACGTTTCAATAGAGAATCGCAAATGAGTACACGATTCATTAGGTTTCTTTCAGTGAGCTCGTGTGGCACCCAAATATCGAGTTTGTTTGTATAGCTAAATTTTTTTAAATGGGTCCATACTGTTTTGTGCTTAATCCTCAGTTCCTCGTCTATATCGTAGCTACTAATATGCCGATCTTGCTCCACATTTTCAAAAATGGCATCGACTTTATCCGTATGAGGGGACCAAAGCGAGCTGCATGTTTGACATCAAAATTCCCAGACTGAAAACGCTTGAACCAGCTTTGTGCTACTCTTACTGATACTGCATTAGGTCCATAAACGTCACAAATCTTTTACGCAGTTCAAGTCGCATTTTTCCCATTTTTTGTAATAAAACTTCAGAATGTATAGAATTTCTTCGTTACATCAATTATTTTGGCGGACAAAAAAATAATTGAAGAATGGCGGGAAAGTGTTTTTTACTTTGTATTTTTCTTTTTCTTAATGTGCTATGTTTATTGACATTAAAACCAGCCAGATACAAACAGTACAACCAAAGATATTTTTCTTCAATTTTATACATACGAAATACGAAAAGACTTTTTCCCCGACGTATTATAATAACAGATGTTCACAGAAGTAACTCGCATTGTAATGACGACTTATCATGATTCTCTCTAGTTACTCTTAGAACAGGGCGAAAGTCTGTTGGTGTTGCATCCAATTGTTTTTTCTTTATTTCATACTCGGCACGGTACATCCAAGGAAAATAAAATAAAGAAACAAATATTTATATAATAACTAGCACCATGCGGCATGCGTTGCAATACCATTTTTTTCTTTTTTTATATGTAGATTTTTTGGGTTAGAAAACTTCGCGGACGTCCCCAGAACACCCTACAAAAGTTTCATCACAATCTGATCAATGGTTTCGATACACATAGAGGACAAAAATACAAACATTGATTTTAATTTATATAGAAGACAAGTCATCGGGTCGGTGTTCTATTTATTATCCAACGTTGCCTCAATTTTTATTTTTAATCGAATAAGGTTTTGCTAATGGTTTAACCATTACTTTGGTCTAAAATAATCACTTGAAATTATTAAGAGAGATTGATATTGAGGAAAATTTAAAGGAAAACAAAAATATAAGACAATTTTTCATCTCTTGATTGGAACTGACACAGCGCTTAATTAAAAGTTTAGGTTAGTATGTAGACTTTTGTTATGGGGGATGAGGGTTCCGTATTTACTACATTTCTAAAGTTAAAAGTAAACTTCAACTTCGTAGACGTGGCTGTGTGCGGTAGTTGCTAATAAATATGTAGTCTATAGGTACGAGTTAAGACTCTGGTAAAATATATTGTGGAAACTTCATTCAGTGGACTGGACATGTGGCTTATATCTTTCTTTATAACAGAATATAATATAAATAAAAATTAAATACTTTTCGTTAATAAGCGCATTGCTTGAAAATGACTAGACGTACACGGCTATATTTTGTTTTATCTTTTATAAAACTTTTCAACAAAAAATTACCTGAAAAATAAACTTGCTAGCCTAACTAAACTCCTACACTAATGTAAATACCTAAATCATTATGAGTTGGCGCCCAAACATCGAATATAGACCTACTATAATAGGTGATAAAACTATTTAATAAAAAATGAGTTAATAGACATTATGACGACTAGTCAGTATTATACGGCTAAGCCACTAGTAGGCTTGAAAAACAGTAGACAATGGTGGGGTGATAAAAATAGATAGGCTAGCCGTGCATTTTAATCATTTAACATTTTAACTTCACTTAGTAGTAATCACGTATTAGTACAAGCGTTTTCAGTCCGGGAATTTTGATGTCAAACATGCAGCTCGCTCCGGTACCCTTACCCTCATACGGATAAAGTCTATGCCATTTTTGAAAATGTGGAGCAAGATATTAGTAGTTACGACATAGCCGAGTAACTGATAACTGACCTCAAAACAGTTTTGACACATTTGAAAAAGTCTGGCTATACAAAAAAGCTCGATATTTGGGTGCCACACGAGCTCACTGAAAGAAACCTAATGAACCGTATACTCATTTGCGATTGTCTATGGAAACGTAATGAAACCGAAAATTTTTCGAAAAGATTGATATCTGGTGATGAAAAGTGGCTCACCTATGACAAGAACGTGCGAAAGGGTAGTCGAGCTCCACAGACTGTAGCGAAACAAGGATTAACACGCAATAAGGTGATGCTGTGTGAGATTTAAAATGGGATTGGAAGGGCATCGTACATTATGAGCTTTTACCGCTGGGCAAAACCATCGATTCGGATCTCTACTGCCAACAACTAATGAGACTCAAGCAAGAAATTTAAAAAAAACGGCCGGAATTGATCGACGGAAATGGAGTGGCCTTTCATCACGATAACGCCAGACCACACACATCTTTGACCACTCATCAAAAATTGAGAGAGCTTGGTTGGGAAGTGTTAATGCATCCACCATATATTCCTGACCTTGCACCCTCATATTTTCACCTGTTTTCATCTCTTTAGAATGCTTTGTGTAATGTTAGGTTAACATCAAGAGAGGACTGTCAAAACTACTTGTCGCAGTTTTTTTTATCAAAAATCCCAAGATTTCTACAGCAACGGGATTATGTCACTACCTACAAGATGGCAACAAGTTATCGAACAAAATGCCACTTTTTTTTTTTTTTATGGTATTTGGGGCAAACGAGCAGACGGGTCATCTGATGGTAAATGACTACCTGCGCCCATGGGCACCTGCAACTCGAGAGTCACAAGTGCGTTGCCGCCCTTTAAGGTGGGAGTAGGAGAAGAAGGTGAGGGGGGGAAGAGTGGGAAGAGGAGGAAGGGCGGGAATAAGGGAGAGGGAAGGGTTAGGGCCTCCGGTAATCTCACTCACGCGGCGAAATGCAATGCAAGCATTGCTTCACGGCCGGTTTTCTGTGAGGCCGTGGTAACGAGCGGAGTCGAGCCGGCGCATACGTGCCGAAGCATGGCTTTCCCACAATAAAATATTTATTAAAATTAAATGTAATTAAACTTTGAAAAAAAATGTCTTGTATTGATATATAAAATATGAAGAAACTTTTTTCCCGACCTTATTATGTATGAGCCAATCGTACGAGCTTTGAATGCAACGACGATCGTCTCATATGAACTTACTACCTTCTCGGTTAACATGAGCTGAGAAAGCTCACTAATTGACATGCACTAACTGCACAGTTCATCAATCCTTTAATTGTCAACCTTTTAAACCTCCGTAATAAGCTAAATGTAATTAATACGTAAATGTAATTTAACCCTCATTTACCTTTAGAAATATCGTCACAACATTGTTTTTCAGAGAAGCTTCATTAATCTGTCGACCCGACCTAGTAGATATACAGTGACAAATTTGATTACTGCCCCGCCTTAATGAGGGACTGGGAGCAAAGTGCTTTCGACAAGTCGATGTCAATCAAAGTCACTTTGTTTTGTAACGTGTGAAGAGTTTTAAAAACTATGCTGAATTTGAAGAGAGTTAGTAGAGGCAAGAATGACATCGATTTAAAAATGTAGAAATAAGTTGTATTTAAGTTTTAAGATATTTCAAAGAGTGAGTGTGGAAGAACCATGCTTCGGCACGTATGGGCCGGCTCGACCGGAGTGATACCACGGCCTCACAGAAAATTGGCGTGAAGCGATGCTTACGTTGTGTTTCGCCAAGCGAGTGAGTACTACTTCCCAACATCAACCGATGGGCCGTGGCCCGCCACGCATGATCACTTATTAACACCTGCCATGCACAACTCTGCATCGCCCAAAGATTGACTGGAAGAAAATGCCTAGAGCATTAAGTCCGCTTTATCCAATGTATTTACAGGAAGTGTAAATAAATAAATGAGCTTAGCCTGGTCGGAAGATCCTCCCTTTATGTTGCAAAGATATCACATCCGTTCCTTCACAGTGGTCAATCACCGCTTGAATGGGAATAATATCTTTCCCTCCGTTTCTCTAAAGCTACCATAAATTAAATTAAAATACCTAACAGTTAACTTTAACCTTCAAATCTATTTAGATCCCAATGTTTCAGATAATTCTATAAGTATCTGTAAGTGCAGCTTATTATAAGTGGCACTAGCGTAAATTTTCACACACTTAGACGACAGGTTCTTAAACAATTTGCACGTACACACGTGTTAAATAAGTTTCCTAATGAAATTGTCTGCTACACTTCTGATAGAAATCCTTGAGAACATAGGTTGTTAGTATATTAACAGTTGTATTCCTCGTAGATAAGTAGAGTATATAAGTATTTTTATTTTGGGTTAGATGGAAGGCTGCACTGGTTAAGGTGTTAAAGAAAACATGTAGTTTTTGAACAGCTAAGAAATTTAAGGACAAGCTTTTACAGTAGGTTTATAGATTTCCTAGGTCTATGCCTGTACAATAAGATAAACCGTATTTTAAACATGTACTATATCCACTTGCAACAGTACTTCGCAAATAAAAAGTTCAAGAATATCTGCAGAGGCAAGACGATGAGGAAACAGAATGGCTGCTTAACAGACCACTTTTTTTTTCTTTTTAAAAAGACCACTCCCCCATTAGGAATGACTCCTGTGTCACGGTGAGTTTTACAAACATACAAACCACGGACATAAAGAACACCCTGCCTCGGGTGGGAATCGGAACCCATGAGCTATGGCGTAGCAGAGGATCACTAACCACTAGTCCAACAGGCCAGTCAAGGCCAGTCTTTAGTCCTGGAATGATGATTTTCATAATTAAATTAGTTGGAATTTGTACATTATATTCTGTTCTTAATAAATACTTTACTACACTACTATTTGTTAGGTTGGGTTGTTAGGTATGTGTAATTTAAAAAAATTTAATTTGTTCAAAAAAATAATTTTAGAATGTAATGTATTTTAAGTGCTTTTATAATGTAAACTATGTAAATCTAACTATAATATTATTTTATATTTGTACTTATAATAATTGTCATGCACATGTACATTTGCCAAATCTGGTTTACATGTAAACTCCATAATAATATGGCCGGCCAATAATATACTTACCTCTGACGCCTACCCTATCTTCGTACCGTCGTATCTTCATGTTTTTATCTAATGGTTAAAAATAAAAGTATTGTTAGAGTGCGAATTAAAATCTTGAAAAATAGAAGCCTTTCGAAGTAAAAGGGTGAAATTTCAAAGCGAAATATTAGATTAATTACTTTAAGCCTTATAATTTCTTCGAAGTTTAAAATTTTAACGAAAGGAGATATCCGACTAAGATTTTATTCGTTCGACTACACCTCTGAATATTGATGACCTTTTAGAATTTTCTTCTTTATTTCTTATAAAACTTGAATATCGTTGAAAATATTATTAAGTGATATTTTGATAAAAAAAATGATTTGTACGTATAATTGACGACCGTTCTCAGCCAGGCTACAAACATTCGTATGTTTGTAGCCTACAAGGATAATTTCGTACGGTCACGAAAAAGTTTATCATTGCAGTTTATGCGTAACATGTGATCTATGGTTGTATAAAAACTGCTTATATTTTTTTGCGATATAAATCCTAAATATTTTTTGGTTAGGTTATCTATATTCCTTTAAAATCTAATCAAATAATCTGTTCCTACAAATAATCAGTAGTTGTGATCTTTACGCTAATGAGACGATTTCGTGATATATTTCGGCATAACCTCCCTCGTTAGGGGCCACTTCTGAGGGGTCGGTAATGACGGGCCATGATTAGGGCAAGAGCTACCCTTAGCCGATTATACTTCTAGCTATGCTTGAATTAGGCTCGTACAGAAATGTCTTTGACAAGTCCTTAACCTTCTTTAGTATTATTTTTTTTATGAATTTCATTGATTCAAGTTTTGAAAATCAATGCTTTTCTTAAAAAATTATAAAGGATTTATCCTATAGAATGTATAAAAGTATACTTTCTTATGCCTATGATCAAATTTACAAAACACAACATAAATGTTTTAGTGATGGAAGTATTCGGTTTTTTTATCTATTCTCTATCTCTATCTTATTTCTCTATTGAGTGCGTGGGTGGTAAAACTCATATAAAATACAAAATAATGCTCAAAAAGCTATAAATAGTGTAAATAATTCAATGCAAATCAACATGCATAAAATTAGACGCAATGAGGAAGTGAAGTCTACTGTCTACCACTCACGTCACATCTTTTTTATCTTTGTTACGTAAAGGAGGGCTTTATCAGGGTGATGGTGTTGCCGACACAGGTACACAGAACTTAATCCTTTTATTTAACACTAAAAAACATATACATATATAACATATACAAGCTTTGCAATATCAGACAAAGGAAATGCTAATATACATATGAAGTTGCTAATATTGTTGTTGTCGAGGTTAAGTTTTTATCTTTGGGCTTCGCTCCGGACGCATTCCATGAGTTTGTGATGGATAACCTCAACGGTGCCGCATATGGTACAGTTCTGTGACTCGACTTTGCGCATCATGTATGCGAACTTATTTAAGGGAACATGATCAGAGCGGAGCCTCAAAGCTGTAACTATGTTATATCTTCTCATACCAGATCTCCCGAACCAAATCGATCGAGGGAGACTAGGCTGTATGAGTCTCAGGGAATAATTTTATATGTACTGTCATCACATCCAGGAAATGTACCTATCCTTGTGCTTGATACATGGGTTTAACTTCTGTATGGAGATCTCAATTTCAAAATTTGGAAAGTGAGATGAGAAATGTGGTGAAGCTGGTAAGATATAATCTGGTGTAGTTAAGGAAAGATTTTAACGGCTTTACAAAAATCAATACTTTGTCTTGCACTTCTAAGCGTTCATCCACTTTATGTTATGCCACAATTCCGAGGAAAAGATGGACTCGTTGAGCGACGAACAAAAATTATGCCAGTCTGTATCCCGCGCGTGACGTATTTCATGTTGTGCAATCGCTATTTATTGTTTGAGGGATATATAATTTTGGGGGGTAGGGTTAAGTACAAAAGTCAAAAGGTACATAATAATCTTAATTAAAGGCCAGCCGAAACGCAATCTACCATAACTAAAATAAGCCACTCTAAGCAACATTTAATTACGCCGTTCAATTTTACTTGTACACCTCAATCCCTCGAAAATATATTTTCCCCAAGCCTTCTTAAGAGTTCTTCAAAATGTACACATTTCTGAGGCTGCTGGTCATAAATCGCGCTTTGAGGTTTAACAAAATATGTAAGGAATTCTAAGTATTGCATCGCGTAAGTCTGGATACAGTAAATGTTCAGGTTTACAAATGTACAACTAAATCTCATGTTATATAATGGTATCAATTCTGTTGAATTTCTCTCTTAACTATAATTGACTAAATTTTCTTCATACAAGATGTAAACCTTGCATTCTTCGAAACAAGGTCTCATTTCAAATATAAACAAGTAGGTAACATACGTCGCTATCGAAATAAGCAATTTATTTGTCGACTAAACTCTGATACGCTTAAATAAACTTTAATACCACGTAGCGAGAGCCGCTATCCGTTGAATGCCATCTCTTTTGCTCTGTGTTTTTAGTAAGCGTCTTTGTAGGTGTCGATTAAAATAACGTCATCTTAGTTCGTTTTGAACCAGTTTTTGTACGGCAATTATACGGTATTTGAATAAATGGGGACTCTCGCTGCGTGGAAATAAAGTTGAGTATACGTTGACAGCTTTTAGTGAAAAATAGTGGCGCTGAGAAATAGATGCCAGTAACAAATAGACCTTGTTGCGAAGAAGACAAGTTTGATTTCATATGAAGAAATTAAGTTAGGTTTTAGTTTAGTGAGTCTGACAATAGAATCGGTACCAATATGAGGTTAATATGTGACAAATCTTTGCTCGCGGTTTTGCTCGTGTAAGTTATTTTTTGTCCCTCTGGATCAGTACTTTTTTTAACACGTAACTAACCATATAAAAAATTCTTACAAGTCAATTTTAACCTACTTCTAATAGTCGTATCGGAATAAAACTTTGTATGTTTATATTGTTTGGATGATAATACTATAATTTGGCATCTTGAAGTTGATCTGATGATCTGAGGAACAAGGAGGTTGGTAGTGGAACTCTAAAGTGGCTGCTAGTGATCCGATCCCTTCAAGTTTGGGCTCATGTTTTTGACGAGTCCAACAGATTGACCTTAATAACGATGGTCTGTTGATGAAGCCAAGAGGTGGATAGTGAAACTCTTCTTTACTTTTTAATTCGGGTTCGCCATTAATGCGTGTTTTTAGTAAACTATAATTATTACTATGTCCTTTTCTGTAAATCTGTGTATAGAACATTTCTTGATGATCGGTTGAGTAGCTAAGGCGTGAAATCGTGACAAACAAACTCATTTTCGCATTTATAATATTGGTTACAATTAAATTTCAAAGTCAAACATTTAAGGAACAATATGAACGAACGTTGAGGTAAAATCTGGCGATAAAAGACCAGCAATCTTATTCAAGCGCTTCGTCATATATTTTTCTTTACATTTCTTTTCAGGAGATTAAGTTTTGTCGCATCTTTAGTTTAGTAATTATCCATCATACAATGTTGCCTATAACAAGTAACGTAAGAAACTTACAGCGTGTGTTATGGGCAAAATAATACATAATTGTGTATTCATACTCGTTCCTTTTATGCCACGTTCCTATAATCAAGAAACGATTCGTTTTACTTACGGTCGGTAAAATTTTGTTGAATTTTCAACGAAAATTTTATCATCCGTAAGCAAAACAAATTGTTTCTTGATTATAGGAACGCGGCATTAGGGAATCGAAACCGAAGCTAAACCGAAAGTGTCTAAGTAGCTAGTACATTTCTTACCTAAATATCTATATACGTTTTCATTACTTAGAGCGTCAAGCTTTGTAAAATAATTGAAATACTACATGTTGACTAGATAAACATGCTTTACATAATATCTCGGTGCCGCAGTGTATGTAATATGACTCCTGCTGACGTTGCAGCGTCGGTTCGACTACCGAACAAGATTTATTCGGTTGCAGGTTGCATCAGAGAATATAAAGAGTTACTATGTACAGAATGGCAAATCACTCTGTAAATCCGTAATTTCCGTGTTTTAAAATTCACACCTTTTATGCTTCAATAAGTTGGGCCAACAATAAGATAATGATAATCAGTTATAGTTATATATACTACGTACCGTGACTCACATACGTATATATTGTGCACTATTAAAAATCTTTACATACTATAAAACAAAGTCGTTTCCACCGTTTGTACGCTTAGATCTTTTAAACTACGCAACGGATTTTAATTTATTTTACACCAATAGATAGAGCGATTCAAGAGGAAGGTTTATATGTATTGTTTAATATTGTTTTGTGTTAATTTGTATAATCATATCAAGATATATGTTCACCACATTAGTCCCGTGATTTGATCATAGGCATCATGAACATTACACCCGTGCGAAGCTGGGGCAGGTCGCTAGTAAGTAATAAAGTCGTCTGTCTGCCATAATAAATGTTTCAAACTACTGTTCAGTGTATAAATATTTATGGTCATTATTAAGAAATGTTTTCCTTTGCCGAGTGAAAAACACTCTAAAATAAAAAAGAAGTAAAATAAAATAAATTGCCTACATGCTATAACTTCTTAGTTCTGAGTAGTGCTCAGCTATTTCATCGGTTAACCAATACAGGTAATGGAAAGGTACATTAAAATGTACCTTCTTACGTAGTTACAGTAAGTACTTTCTGAAAGATACAATTTATATTCTGGTACTTGTCTATCCCTCGTTCTTAGCAGTCATTCAATAATTCAGCAGCAATATTCAATCACTCAAGAATATAATTTAATTTTTACATTTAATAGAGAAACTTATTTGCTTAAGCACCTGGTAATACTGTAAGAGATAAATTCATTTTAACTTTATTAATATTAAAGTTATTAGCAACGCTGGTATATAGCGGTCGCCTACAAAGTTCATACCTGTCTGTTTAATTTGCATTACGAAATTTAAAAGTTTTCAAAAATTAATTACAAACAGAATTTGATGTGTGAATCGGGACTTAATCGCGGTAATAATTAGAAGATACAATAACTTTTTTGGCTACCCGACGCTTGGATTGGTGAGTTTAGCGACGCCTTCGTGAAGTGCGAGTTTCGGCAACTACCCGCACTTGGTCTTCATTGTTTTATTTACGTTGGCACTATCCCGATTCGCACATCGTCGCGTCACACATAGTCGCGAAAGTTTAAAAACAATTATTACAAACAGAATCCAAGAACCTTAACTTAAAATTATGAAATAATATATTTTTAGGGTTCCATACCCCAAAAGGAAAAACAGAACCCTTACAGGATCACTTCGTTGTCCGTCCGTCTGTCTGTCTGTCTGTCTGTCTGTCTGTCAAGACCGTTGTTCTCAGGAATGCGTGGAAATATCAAGTTAAAATTAACAGTAAATACTTTTGTCTGTTCCCTTGAAGCTGTAAAAAATCAAGCTTCTAAGTCACCGAAATCAAAAAATACCGCCAATGAAGCCTTTAACATTAGCACTTGGTAGGTATCTGAAAAGCCAAGTCGGGCCCAAGCTAGCAGGTATACATACCTTCAGAGCCTCTACTAATACTAGGACTCCACACGACACATTTTGTTCATCAGAAAATAAGCAAGGCAAGCACCTAGCACTCACCCTAGAGGGGTACCATTAGGTTTTAAGATTAGTTTCACAGTCGTAAGCACGTTAAAAAAATACGGACTGGTAGAATTAATGTAATCGATGGATCAGTTGACGGATCTGTCTCGTCCAATCGTTTTTAGTTTTCTATTGAGACGAGAATTCAAATGCACTGTGGCACGCATTGGGAGAGGCTTATGTTCAGTATTGGACTATGATAGGCTGATTGATTGATTGATGTTAGGTTTAGGTTTACACGGTCAGTTTTTCTTAACAAATATTATATAGCAGCATGTATAAAGCAGCGATGCGGCGCAGCGTGAAACGGCTTACTAGACGCGAGCATCCATTAGTTCCGTGTATTGATTTTATTTTAGTTAATAGATATAAGTTAATTGTAATATTTATTGATAAACAATAGAAACATTCATAACAAATTTACACACTTCATAAAAAGTTTCGAAGACGGCTCATACAGCTGAAGTGGCTGTGTGAGCTGTCTCCGAAATTTATTTAACGAAAACTAAGTCTTAAAATTGTGTCTACTACGCAATATTTCCGCTCTTGCTACTATTAAATTGCCGTACTGAAATTCCGTACGTTGCTATCTCAAGCGAGTAGCGTACGAATATTGAAAAACCTGAGACTTTGTCAATATAACTACTTCTTCTTAAATAATTTTCTATTTCATATTATAATAAAAAAAACAATAAGGTTTTCAAATAAGACCTAAAGTAACGGGCTTCTGAAACTTCTTTCAAACGAATTTCTTAATAAATATTGAATTTTCCTCGAAGTGGTTATAGAATCCGATTTTAACTTTAATTAAATATATCCTCTTCAGTTGGTTCACTTGAATAAATCCACAAGTAAGCCGCATAATGTAATTGTGAAAAAAGTAGAAAACTCTGAAAGCTTTTAAGTCGTTCTATATTTGGATAAATTTGAATAATTAACTGAAATATTTCTACTTGAGAATGCAGCCTAGAGTTACAAAAAGGTATTTTTCTCATTAAAATGTTGGAACACAGATTTACATATTAGTATCAAGTGTCAGTAAATGTGTTTCAGGAAATGGTTGGTATTGGTCATGGTGTACAGGCGTTATAGCTATTAGTGAGATAAACAACGCTACAAATTACACGTTACAGAATTTGAAAAATATACATACATACATAGCCCACATATATGTACATATTATATAATTAAATGATAATAACTTGGAAATAATCGAACATGAATAAAACAATGTACAATAAAAGTGACAGTACCAAGCGGCTGAAGGGTATTCATTAGACACAACAGTACTTCTCAATGTATTGAACAGAAACAGATAGAACCTAAAGTCAATAAGAACGTGTAATACTAGCCAATATACCGCGAGTTTCAAAGCCACCTAGATGCCTTGGTGACACTATGATTAATTCAACAACCTCTTCCAGTATATCCTGACCGTTACTCGAAGAACAAAGAACCTTCAAGTACTAAAAGTGTGGAGTTCTAATTAGGATTGTGACTTGAACCGACTTGGAACATCAATCAAGTCCTGTGAATCACGTCTCGGAGCGACCTCTAGTGAAGCAATGACTTGTATAAATTGTCTGTTTATTGTGCGTCTTGGCGATTTATGGTAAACAAACCCGCAAAGATCATTTACGTAGGAAAATAATTGTTTTGTTGATAGTATAAATCATATTTATTAATGATTTGCTTTTACCAACGGCTTCGTTGGCGTTAATATAGATTTTGTCAATCAATTCAGGTATCCATCAGTCAGTATTTTTTATTTGCGCCTGAGGCCGAGCGCGGCTCTCCTCTCGATTCTTCTATCCCCGCGACACGGCGGCGGGCCGCGGAGTGGTGATGTGTTTTGTAACGCATGCATACGCATTTATAATATGAGTTAGGATTAGGATTAGTTAGGACACGTATGTATGCCCGACTAGTTGTATTCTATGACTCACTAATGACCAACGACTATCAAGGGGTTAAGCAACAAACGTGCGATCGTGCCACTGCAGTTGTTGCAAGTGTTTATCGGTAAGGAACCGCTTATCATCGGGTTAGCCGTATGCTTCGTTGTCCAGTTACTTGTATAAAAAATACCCACTTAAAAATAAATAAACAAAAGCATTGAACACATTTATGATAGTTATAACTTGAAAAAAAATTAAGGTTTAAGGTTATTGTAAGTGTTAAAGGTAAGTAACGTTCTTATAAATCTTTTTTTTAATTATTATTTTCACAACAACCTTTTAAACAACATTTTGACCCCGGATCATGTATTGGAGCCAATAGAGGCCCTTGTCATATCCTTATTTATTTCTTCTCTTAAGTTCAGCTGTATATTTTTGATAACAATGTAAACCCATGTTAACCCGACAGACATCTTCAATTATTTTCTGGTAAGGTTATAAAATAAATTTCGCGAAACAAGAAATGTTTTGTTCGGTAATATAATAGATGCGTGGAAACAAAGAGAAGATATAATTCATAGACTTTTTTGCTACCACGTAGTTCCCTTTCAAAGAAATATATATATCTTACATAAATTCATTTTCATTATATATATATTTTTTTTATTGTGAACGAATTAAAGCCTTGAAAGGAAGTATCTTTGCGACCGGATTAACTCGTTTATTTCTAGTGATGAACATGGTTGACAAGGGCCTACAAGTGGAAGGGGTAAGATTGGCAACGAGCGAAAGAGACACCGTAGTTATGGTGACTATAGAGCATTATACTGCACTGGAGACCGATGTAAAAAATAAACTAGCACAGAAATATATGCGGCCCTATTTAGATTCGGATATCAAAGGTTAAGAATCCGAGTAAAAAATCCTTGGTAAAAAATGATACGAAGATGATATGTTGAAACAGTTCCTGCTGCAGCCGGACCAAACAAGTATGTTTTAGTTTGTTGACTCTAGTGTAACAATTTCCTCATACTATTACATCTACTCGCACTACATCTACTTTGAGCATTCTAGGATACAAAGATTTAACTAGCACCAGTCACTTTTGTAGTATAGGGGGCGACTAATTCACATGAACTTGAAGAAGCATTCGTACGTAATTTATTCTATTCTTATCATCATCTAAGCTCTATCCCGTCCACTGTTGAACATACCATTACACGAATTTGTTATCTATATCTAAATTTTAAAAAAAAATCGAAAGGAGGAATGGGAAATTTGGAATAGTTTAAGTTACGTATAGAAGAAGTGTAGAAAGCTGTTAAAACTTTTAAATAATAAGGTAGGTATGTTACAAATGTAAAAATTAGGTGTACACACGTCCAGTATAATATGTTGTCTTGTAATGGTACGGCAAGTCTATACAACACTTTTTTTTTACGGTATAGGGGGCAAACGAACAGACGGGTCACCTGATGGTAAATGACTACCGCCGCCCTAGACACCTGCAACTTAAGAGTCCCAAGTGCGTTGCCGGCTTTTAATGTGGAAGTAGGGGAAGAGGGGTGAGGGGGAAGAGCGGCAAGAGGGGAGAGGGGGAAGAGCGGCAAGAGGGGAGAGGGGGAAGAGCGGGAAAAGGGGGGAGAGGGTAGAGTAGGGCCTCCGGTAACCTCACTCACGCGGCAAAAAGCCGATCTACAAAATGGTGAAAGTTTCATATAAATACGTTTCGCAGTTTTGGAGATTTTTGTCTGCGGCACCCCAAACTTTGAGAATCAATTGCGTTATAATGCAACACATTTTTTTATAAAACACATATTATAGATATATTCTAATACATTGACAAATTAAATTTTTGAGCAAATGTAGTAAGTAAGTTACTACAATAATTTAATCCTAAGCAAGCATGGTGACCGTACCGGCGTTATTTTAGCGCACAATTTAAAAAAAATTTTGAAGAGAGAGAGAGAGAGAATCTTCCCAATTGACCGGCTTTTATTTGAGCATAAATCTACCTTGTCTGACTTTTTAAAAATATCATTTAATGTGAATGTTGTACTGTTCTGTTCTCAAGCGCTTTGTGCTCAACATAACCAAACTCCTTAAACATAAATAGTTCTCCTGCGTACGAGTACTCCACAACTGAGATTTAGCACTTTGTAAGATACAAAGTAGTAGATTAGTAGTACCCGGCAACTTAATGTTGGGAACCAAGCATTTCATCATTTCTATGATTTATTTCAGATCTATGAACAAAAATGGACTACAGCAGCAGACGTTCCTAATGTTATAATATTATTTTATTACCTATTCCCTAGATTGCTTTTAACAGCTTACCCATGTCTATTTGGATCTTTGTCAGCAAAAACAAAATATAAAGAAAATGCTTGTGATTTGTTCCAACGAAATCTAATTTATATTAGGCTTAGCGACATCAACAAACCGTAGTTTTTTTCGTCAGTTGTAAATTGCATCGTTTGGTTTATCCTCTTAGTGGCTGCCTTTACAATGTTCTGTAACATCATAATAGACAATATTTTACGGTAGTTGACGGTGAAGTAAAAGCAGGTTTTCTTTATTAAACCTCAAAACTGTACGTACTACAGACACTTATATGAAACTAGCAGTTCCCGTGCGGCTTCGCTCGTGTGTACATATTTATATATTTTGCGCGGAACCCTAATTCTTTAACCAAAATAAAAGTAGCCCAAGTTACTCCTTACAACAACAGCTATCTGAAAGTGAAAGTCCTGTGGAAATCGGTAAACCCGTTCCGAAAATGACCCACAACCAAACAAAAATTTTAAAAACGTATTTTAGGCATAGGTATCTGTTTAAAAAAAAACTATTTTTTTATATTACAAAGAGATACTTCAATTTTATTTATTTTATATTTGTATTAATAACAACTTGTAACGTCATTCTGTCCTGTCATCGAAACATTTACTGTTAGTGTTTGGTTTTAAAATTAAAATATATACATATTGTCAAAATACAGTTTTTAAAACACTTCATTTCATGAGGACTTCAATAATTTATTTTAACTATATTAACTATAGAAAACTGTGTATTTTAATAGAAACCAGCTTGGTAACTCAGAATTACTTCCTTATCTAGAGGACTATCCTTGTGTTATCTCTACTCTAAAGTGCAAATCGTGTTCACGAATGTAATAACTTTGTGAGTTTGTGAGTATGTGCCTGTAAGAAGAGCAAGTGCGTAGATCTTTTAATCGTCAGTAATTGTTCACAACATAAATCAGCTCCCGGACTATAGTCAAGAACGTTTGTTTCCACATTTCATCCATTCATACAACATATTAATACATTTTAGTTATGAATTATACGTCGTTTTAGGGAATATCATATACACACACAAACAGTTGGAATTATTACGATGAAATTTTGCACACTGATAGATTTTATGCTTTTAGTTGCACGGAAATTGCACACATTGCACCGACCCCATCTGAATGTGGGATAAGGTAGGAAGATGATGATGATGATGATGGTGGTGATGATGACGATAATGATGATGAAAATCTAGACTACTACTAGGTGCAAGTTAAGCCTATTAATATTGTACTAGAGATCGCGTGGTGGTCGAATTTCGACCATGGTTTATTTCATTGGCGAATATTATTTGACCTGTCATTGTCTAGATTTTTGTACCATGACAGGTTAAAATATATACTGGACACTCATAGCTGTATGTACCCGTTTTTGCATTTTTTTTAAGTTTGTAGCAAATATTGTTCAAAAATTTTAGCATTAGTCACTTCTTCTCTGTATAAACTATAAGTGTGCGAAATTTCATACTCCTCCGTCCGCCCAATTTTCGTAAAAAGGGATCCAAAGTTTTCGCTTCACGTATTAATATATAGATTACATCCTATTAATATGAAAAACTGTATATTATATATCCTAACCCCTCTCATCCTGCCAAGAGGCACTGTCGAGATTAATCGATAAATGAATCGAATAAATGTTGCGTGACGGTGTGACATATGGCGAGACATTTGGTCCACTTTCTCACACTTCTCATGCCTAGCGTAGCGTCAGACACAATATTTCAACATTTGAGGTACATTTCGATATTTTTTACGAATTCCGATAAATTCGACTGGACATTGATTTATTCTAAGAGAAGAATGCCTTCTATATTTTCATTTTTATTATCTTTGTGCTAAAAGTATGAGTTTTTTTTCAACATTTCGATGTGAATTATTAGGTATCAACTAATGATTTATTAACTTAATCCTTGGTTAGGTACCAAGTAGAATGCAATTATCCATGCCTTTGTATATCTATCTCGCTACCTGATTTGTGTATATTTCTGTATTTCAAATTCTAATAAGTACAGCTCAGTGCAAGATGCTACGGATCGGTCGACTCTGAATATTGTCTGATACAACTTTGGAAATATTTCCTTAACTACACTCGGCAAAAGATTCCGATTAAATAGCATTAAAAGCTTTGTTTTCATTAATCGAAACGGTCGCCTGAGTTCACATGAAGAACTTACTCTTCTAAAACTTTGTAAATGTATTCGATTTAGCAAGTAGCAGTATTGCGATTCAGCAATTTGACCTAAATCTTCTTACTATACATAAAACACCTATTATCTTCCAAAATAATCCTCAGATGGCGAAACCTTTTTCAACAGCGGTACACGTTACCTATGTTTTAGTTTTAATCGTCATTTGAAAAACTTATCGTTCAAAAATGTTCCAAACGTTTATCTATTTTATAGACTTTGACATTTACGTTAGCTCGAAAAAATGCAGAGTATTAACTTAATCTTAATAGCACTTATTAGTAATTAACGGCGCATATGAAATCACCTTTTAGAAAGTATCTTAACTATGGTACATTTACACCTAAAATGTTTAAGAAAGTTTCTAACCCTTCAGCGAAAAAAGAATATACACACACACAATATAAAAATGATACCCTAACAAAACCAAAGTAAGTGAATGTCAGCACTCTCGCACTTATACAAATATCATTCTTCTCCTCCTCCTATTTTTCGACTGACAAAATGTTGAGTACATTTAATCCGAAAGAGTTGCCACATTTATATGAGGAAGGAAAAAAGAAAAATTTTAGTCATACCCGTGCGAATATGACCGTCTGTTGTGTCCTGTGCCTTGAAATCACCATTCTTGTGACGTCATTCAACTTAGTGCAAGTACCTATTTTTTTTTATAATTATTATTTCATTATAGCTTAGACTTTAATTTGATACATGCATAAATAATATATAACATTAAAATTGGTAAACAGCGTTAGGTATATTTGTTTTTACTTCGAGTGCGCCAATTTTCAATGTTGCATGTTAAACCATTCAACTTCCTTCGCAATTGCATTGGTTTCATCATAAAATTCAGCGTATTAGCTTAGCTAATAAAGCAATAATTTTTAGTTTATCACTGTGTAGCTTTGTCGTTTTTACATAAGATAAGTTATAAACAGCAGTACTAATAAAAAATTTCTTAAATATAATGTAATGCTACCAATACAAGACCTGAAATAGCACAGATTAAGCCTTTACTATATACCCTTATCCTAACTAATATTATAAATGTAAAAGTGATTTTGTTTGTTTGTTAGTTACGCTTCACACTTTGACCACTCAACCAATCATTATGAATCTTTGCAAAGATGTTGTCAGGGATACAGAAAAAGACAGGGTACTTTTCATCCAGAAAAAAGTACTGTTCCCGAGAGAATCTACATCTATATATTGTTGTGATGAGCTTCCGCACCACTTGTGATCTCCTTCGATTGGAATGAAAACTCCTTGGAAAAGGCACAGAAGACTTAGCTGGGCGGCGCCGCACTCAAATTCATAAAGATTCGAAATAGTTTAAGAAAGGACAATCATCTTGGAAGACTGATGTGATGGACGTCGTGCTGGCTGCACGAATTATTCAAGAAATATTAATTTATTTGATGTTTTGCAATTTATCGTTGTATAATCATTCTTTGTCTGATTAGAGTGTCAGTTGTGCCTGCCTAATCTTTTATTTAGTCTCCACTCAATATAGATCCTATCGACCCGGAAACCGAGGTTCCCAGGTCGTTGCAATATATAAAAATGAATCCCTAATTCCCTTGGTCACGGCATCACGCTTGAACGGCTGGACCGATATCGCTATTTCTTTTTTTTTGTATTTTTGAATGTCAGGAGAAGGTTCTTATGGAATAAAAAAATTAGAAAAGCTGCGAAATAAATTAGAAAATTTAAGAAAACTTAACGAGGGACTTACGCGGGTGAAACCGCGAGGCCCAACTAGTAATATATAACAGAGATTTGCTTTAAGTAATCAAATCGCCCTACGCTCAAATTGAACATTCACTAGTCGAAAGTCTTTCTATTTTCATCTTTCTTAGAACGTAATGCGATGTCTTGACATTGTCTATTTTTCCAGACAATTATAATCCTGGAACCTTCAAGAGTAGATTAAATAGGTTCCTCTTACAATATCCGTTGATATTGTTTTTATGGATGGATTGATGATGGATAGCTGTTACCAGAAAGACCGAGCCCTCAAACCTATTTTTTTTATTTCTTTCCGAAATACCAAGAAATAACCAGTCCGTAATTTTATCATTTTTCGATATCAATTTTAGATAAATTCTACAATGTAGAACTAAAGTGTTCCGGTCTTCCAATATAGGTACTAAAAATGATATTGTGTCTCTTGTTATTTTATAGCTTTACAGCAATGCGAGTGAAAAGTCGAGCTGATGGTAAAGTTTGTAGTTACATTGTTAGACGCCGTTATGAGGTGTATCTTGGAGCTACTTAAGTAAACTAAGAACTATTTCAATCTTGTGACATTATGACGATAAAAGTTTTGAGTTTTATTACATTTCAGGTGCTTTATGATAGCAGATATATTACTTACTGTCTGTAAACGTCTTGACTTTGGGCGACTTGTTTTGTTCTTGCTTAAACTTTGTTTGTGTTTGCGACTCTACTTGTTTATTTATCAGTAAACGGAAGAATGGTAACGTCTGTAACTTTTTTATGGCAAACAAGCACACGGCCCGTCAGATGTTAGCGGGTATCGCTGCCCTTAACCACTTACAATACCAGTGATGTGGTGTCACTAATAATGCAATAATGAACAATGCCACTAATAAAGTGAAAGAAAATTACCTATCTACGCTCATGCAAACGCAATTACATAGTTATGTGTTAGGTTAGTTAATCGCAGAGTTAAGTAAATAATTGATCATAAACAAGCTTATAATTTTCCGAAATCACTTATTTATTACCTCGTAAATTATAAGTAATGCCCTTCATAAAATATATCTTTGTATGTCATTAAACTAAATGTAATAATTCGTATTAATGTGATAAAATATGATTATTATTAACTACTAGCAACCACCCCCGGCTTCGCACGGGTAGCAGAACATACGAGTATGTGCCTTCATTTTTTTTCCTGTCGTTTGTGTTATCAGCAAGTTTGGGTTGTAAAAACACACTTGTGAACATTTAACTACTGATCTTATTTTTTTGCGATAGGGTTGATTTTAATCTAGATAAAATATAGAAAACGTTGGTCTGGATTAATTATACGCAAATAATTACCCCAAAACACTTAATTTAAAGATATTTTCTAACTATGTTTTTTTCGTTATTGTGTGCTTAGAAGATAAACATAGCGTTGCTACACGTTTACACGGCGCACGCCAGTAAAATTTCCGGTTGACATTTTCTTTTTCGACGTCTTCAACGTTCATAGTCATATTTCAGCCCATTTACACAAAACTTTAATGAATTACACTCCTTCCTCATGAATCGCTCTATCCATTGGTAAACCCTATAAAAATTCATTAGATACAGACAAATAATTGTGTGATGAGCACGATCATTCGTTTTGTGTCTGGGTGTAATTTATCTATAATATGTATGTATTAAGTAATATATAAATATTTTTATCAGTAGTCTGGTTACCAGAGTACAGGCTCTGCCTAGTTTGGGATCAGTGAGTTTCATTTATGTCAGCCCATGTTTAATATTTCGTAAGAGAAATCTTACGAAATATTAACTTAATTGTTAAATTTTCAAGTACAATTTGTCAGTTCCAAAATAATATTTCTGTATTAAAAATCACGAATTTTCCTAAAATTGTGAGCACTTTACGTTATTTGTGGGGTCTTATATACGACCCTGAAATATGACCGCACCCTTCTGTAACATCCTGTATAAGTTAAGTTATTTTAAAGTCGAGTTGAGTCGAGGCAAGTTATTTGTGTCCGTTGTTTCAATGTTTGTGAACAGGAATACTCCTAATGCGGGAGTGATCTTTTTTCAACATGAAAATGAAAGAGTTTATCCTGTAGAGTTAAGAAAATATGTCTCTAAATATCATAAAAAATTCATATTTGCTTTATATTCGCGATTCAAGAATTCTGCTCCATCACGAAAACTGCAAACAATTATTCATAACATCAGAGTCGTAATTTAATAGAAAATTTCAAAATATTTATTCCACTACAAAGTAATAATTAAGAATATAAATAATGTTACAAGTAAATAAAATTGACAAGTTTCGCATTAAAACTTTATGAATTGCTATTATGAATACTTTTGTGTGATCTGAATTGAATTATATTCCACCAGACTATTGTCGATAACAAACCAGACTCAAACGATTTAATGTGATACAAAAATGAAACAGTAAAGTTTATCTGTGAACTGAAGTTAGGTACATAATTAAGTAATCTTAGCTGATGAATTATTAAAGGCCTACTCAATTTTAAGCTTTGTGTATTGTTTATGAATTTAACCAAAGTAAGATACGTTTGTATTAAGTAAAATATCATTATTTGCTATTTAACTAAGTATAATCTACAAGAACAGCAATATTTATGTAAATGTTCTGATTAAAATATTAAAAAAATATAAAAGAAGAGTCACTGCAACGTTTTCATTTAAATTAATATTGATTTTTAACAATAATTACGAACTGAAATAACGTGAAACGGGCCCTATTTCAAAATACTAATCAGCGTATAGTGACGTCACTTCTTCGACTTATTTCAAGTAATTATGGTTGTAAAAGTAAACATTATTTTATTGAGAATATTAATTACATTTTTCAATTTAAATGGAAGGTAGGTTCATCAAAGCAGCCGCCAGCAATCTGCCAGAAGTTAGTATCGACGTGCTTGTGACGGAATGAAAGGGACCAAACTTCTACTATACTTATGTATAAATTATAGTTTAAAGTTTGAATTTTATTCAGCATCAACTAGACAGCAATTATTTTAGCTCCACAAGATTGTGAAGCGAGTATTCTTCGCTATTTTTGATAAGATAAACAAACTATAAGGATTCATAAACTGGGTTCATGCTTGATTGTATAAGTAGTTGCATTCTCCACAATCATTTCTTCAAATATTATAATAACTTAATAATAACTTGGCAGAGCCTGTGCTATGGTAACTGCTGATAAACGGATGCTAATAAATATATTCCGCTGATGCCATAGTATGAACTACCTCCACGAGTGTCTTTCGGGACACTCACTTTAGTAGAAGCAAGTCAAGTTGAAGGAAGAACAGTAACTCAGAACGGCCTGAGCAACAAGGGGTTTACCGCCTGCATTGGTCCGATAGGTGCTTGCCATTAGTTCGGGAATACTCTCTACGCAAGCATCCCGAAACTCTGTTCAGGCCCACTTAACCTAAGTAACCAAGCTAACTTTGTACTGAAGGGTAAAATGAGATTTAAACATACAAAAAATTCATAGATGACAAAACCACGGGTAAAAAACTAATAGGTACTTTAATATAATTCTAATCAACGATATTCTAGTATAAAGTATTGATTTACCAAAAGATTGGACATTATTTTTGTATAACCTTTTGAGACATGTGAAAAATTAAAGCTTTCTGCAGTATTTTTTTGAAATACCTTCAACTTAAATTGATGTAATAGCAAAATGGTATTGCACCGAATGTATCACTATATTTCCATTGGTTCGCAGGCCGTCCGTTATGATCACCTAACCTCGTTGGATGATTCTCCCTTGGTGATGCAGAAAACCACACTCCATTCTTTAGCAAAGTTATCCCCTATGATCAACAAGCTTTACACGACTATTATAATACAAACATCAATCCATTTCTTTCACAGTATATTTTTAAACTGAAAGCATTATTAAATAGAACAGATTCCTTACTTCAACGACAAGACATTTAAATAAACAGTGAGTCTTGCTATAAAAGAATAAAGTCCAATATTTACCGTATGCCAATACGCTAAGCTTGATAAAATCTGCCAAGAGGCCGCACGAACAATCTAATGTGTTTTTAATCACTAAGAGTCAGAGCGCTTTCAACCGTGATTGCTATTGATCGGAATTTCTCGATACGTTGCTATGGATGCCATTAACCCGCGATAGTGTGCGAACGGCGCAGGCACTCAAACTGGATGAGTGCGTTTTCCGATGATTTTTAGAAGTAATTTATATGTTTTCGGAATTAAGTTGGCCAGCCCTGCTAAAAGAAAGGAAAGTGCAAAGAATGTATTATTACTATAATACCAAAGTACCTATTATCTATTCTGTTCTTAATATCTAAAAAGATCTTAAAATATGTACAATTTAGGAAAGACATTCACTTTGTACAAAGGAATAAAATGGAGTAACAGAACTAATTAACGAGTCTGAAATAATTAGCAAAGTGGGAAAGTACTGTTTGGATTTAATTCCAAAAGCCTCTGTGTAAAGGTGAAATACTTGATTTTATAGGATTGCTTGTATTGCGCTTTTGTATAAATTGAGATAGAATTGCTATTGTAAGACAAGTGGAGACTTCACTTCCTGTAGACTCAACTGATTAAACATTTATATTGTAATAGAAAGTTACAGGAGCAAAGATACGAAAGAAATCTTTTCTTGAAAAAATCTTTTTTGTTAAAAAATAAATCATTTTATCTGAATGTGCCATTATCATAGATCAATATTTTGCGGTTTTATATTTATCTATCTAAATATATTATATAGGTTTTACAAAAAAATATATATATCTCAGTATGTTTATTCACGTTCTAGAACCAATGGCACAAGCCATGCTGTTTGGGTCTACAAAGTATGTCCTAAAAGTATTTTGAGTCGGCACCAAACATACAAACAAGCAAATTAATTATTAAGTAAAATTATAGCAGCGGCGACGCGACGGCAACGCGTCTATTTGTCGAACTGTTTTTGAATTTCATTTTTTGTTTACATTGTAGTTTTGACGCGGGCTCAAAATTATTTAGGTATTTACATTAGTGTAGGAGTTTAGTTAGGATAACGAGATTATTTTTTACTTTCTTCTTTCGTCGATTTAATTTTTTGTTAAAAACTTTTTATTTTTTAGTTAAAACAATCATCTACATGTCTCCGTCATGTTATAGTATCATTAGAACTACATATTATTGTATGTGCTAAGTTTCCACAAAATCGGTTCACAGGTGAAAAGTCAATAGGTGAATAATCATTCGTCCCCTGTTTTTCCACCCTCAGAGATGAAATATTAATTTGTAATTTAAATGGGACCAAATTCGAAGTATGCCTTATTTAATAAAAAAGAATCATCAAAATCGGACTACCCTGTAAAAAGTTATGCGTGGTCAAAAATTAAAAAAAGTAAATACGGGTCGACTTGAGAACCTCCTCCGTTTTTTCGTCGGTTAAAAACTGACCTCAATCTGTTTTATGGTCTGTTTAATTTTTAAGCATTAGCTCTTAAGTTGGCACACCAACAAACAGTCAGACAGGTGCATATAGACTCTAGCAGTACAAATAGTGACAATGACGTTGACATACGTATCTCCTATCATAAAGTAGTATACTAGCGTAAAGTATTTTAAGTTTATACTCCTCTCCCATAGAGGTCTAGCAACCCTATTACCAGCAGAATAAAGCACCACTGTGCTGTCTAATTAGGGTCTTATATAGAGTGGAGGTATTATTACCTAAGTCTGGTGACTTCAAGTAATAATAATAACTCGACACATCTTATACACGGCCGTCTGATCCTAAACTAGGCAGAGCCTGTACTATGGTAACCAGACTGCTGATAAACATACTTATATATTTCTCAATGCACAAATAATAGATAAATTACACCTAGACACGAAACAAATGATCATGTTCATCACACAGTAACGGGTGGGAATCGAACCCACGACCTCGGGCTCGGCAGTCAGGGTCAATAACCACTAGACCAACAGTCATGTGCAATGCCTACCTCTTACTAGGTTTACTTTTGGTTCTATTTATTGCTTGAAAATAAAATAACAGTGCTAATTATCATAAGCCTAATAATGAGAAATATTAAATATAAAAAAACAATAAAACAAATATACCAAGCCCGTCTTCAGACATACGAATGATAAAAGAACCGGTTTGTTACCTTCATTTAGAGCACGATCCTGTTTTAGTTTAGACGACACCTGTCTTATGAATCTGTGTAACCAATCCTTCACTTAGAAATAAGAGCTCTCTAAATAAATTCGTTGTGAAATCCAAGGGAAATGTATTTGTCACTATGATACGTCAGCCGTGGTTGACAGAAGCAATATGAGAAGTGGGTTACATTTGTGTTATTGTAGCCGGATGTTGAGTGAGAGTGCTAACAATTGTATTGTATGGATTCTTGTTTGTTCCTACAAAATGTTTTAGAAAGGTGTTGTCATATTTTAGAGTCGTATAGTACATCAAGTGAGTGACGTAAAGCGCTATAAATTATAAGAAAACTCTAGATTTTTTAGTATGAACTTGATTATTTATCGATAAAGCTAATATTTCTTAAGAGAGAAAACTGCTATGAAAAAATTTATAGGTAATAAATAGTAAGGATCTTGATAGAATATCGGGATTTGTCCAAAAATAACCGTAAACTAAAAGCATTAAAAAAAGTTTATGAAATGTTCACCACATTTCTAAACGACAAAATAAATTTTATCGCCGTGCATAAGGCACCTAAAATATAATCACAGCATTTTGTAACACTCTTTATATTGAAGAAACGCGACATCTTGTTACTATTCTAAACACGTAGGTTATTATTTTATATACATCATTTTTTTTTTATTAACAAACATAACATGCCTCTATCCGATAGTGCGCTCATAAGTCAGTAAAAATTCATGCGATTAGTTGTAGCTGTGATTATAACATCCAGGGACGTTATAAAAACTGGTCAAGAGAGCCATTCTTTGTCTAAGGCAAGACTTGGGCATATTAACAGTAAACAGTTAGTACATTTTAGTACTGTTAACCATTTTTTCTAAACACATTCAAAAATATAAATCAAAATACGAAAAAAAAAAGAGCACACAACGCATAAAAGATTTTCAGGGCCAATTCGTGCCTTATCGTAATATCGTAATAAATTACTATTTTATGATAAGGCTGACTATATATATATATACTACTATTTTATGAAGGATGACTATATTAAGATGTTTAATAAACTACCCGTGATTTTAAAAAGTCTTATGTATAGAAGCGAATTCAAAGCTAAATTAAAAGCTTTGACTAGATTAGAAAATTTTCACTAGAAAGGATGACTATTTTATCGAAGAGTTGTAAGTAAGTAATTATTGTAAATTTATACACTATTTTGAATAGTGTTTTGTAACATTTGGACATTTAAGGTAAATTAATTATAAAAATTCATTCTTTTGATTGTTATAATTTTATTTGGACATTTACTTTGTCAATTGATATATTTGTTCCGGTACGATGACTATATTGTTAATTTGGTTGAAATATATGCGTGTTTTATTATTAATAACATAATTTATTACCTAATTCAAGGACAACGTAAAGGTTGTTCTTTAATGAATACACTGAATACTGAATGCTCAGCAGCGAGAGTTTGTAAAATAAGGCTGTATCCGGCCTATATCGAATTTAAAATAAATGATTAGTTTGGCATCAATCGCACACCACTGATTCATATGTATATATAGTTACTTGAGAAAACAATAGAATGAGAAAAACCCTCCACAATTTGACCGTCTGACCATTGCTTAAAACGTCATTGTTTTGCTCAAAATCAGATAAACATAGTAACAATAATACAATTTTATTAGTAATCACAAAGAGAGAACGATAAACAGATATATTAATGTATCCCTAGGTCATAAGTTTCTTCATAAAAGACAAAAGTTCCAAACATATTTCGGTCACGAACACAATTGATTACAATTATTGTTATGACGCAAGATGTTATTATTAGACATTGTTTATCAGTGTCATAGTAGTTCTTATTATTCTATTCATTGGTAGAGAGCTACTTTCATCCTGCTAATATACACGATATATTTATATCGTGTATATCAGCCATCCTATCAATCAAGCAAAGACAAAAAAGTTACGAACGTAAGTTTTGGTAAATGGACTAAATTATTGTCTAAATGTTTATTTAAAAAAAAAAATTTAGCCAATACTGTTTTCACAAATATGTGATTTACAATCCCTCATACTTTAAGCTCGTTAAAATGCAGGTATGATCCCAATGTATATACAAACGATGTATTTGGCTAGTTAGTTTATAAAATTTAATGCCAACAATTTGCATGTATCACATAATGAATACGTGATAGGCACGTATACAAAGAGGATTAAATAACACATTATAACGTTATCCTGCATTGAGTATTAACGGATCTTTTTCTCTAGACTCCAAATAAACTCTTTTTCTATTATTGTAAAAACTGTTTGTCGTTTAAAAAATAGGAATAAACAACAATTTTATTAAGAGTAAAATCACTACACCACCAAATTGTTCACAGAATAAAAAAATGGCTGAATTCAGCCAAAATAGCCAGCTCTTAATAAAATTGTTGTTTACGATTATGAAGTGCACTCATAGATGGCGCAATGATTATGCTTCGGTGGTCGCCGCACCACTACACCGCACAGACTGTAGATTGTATTCCCACAAAGGGCAAACATTTGTGAGATCCACAATTACTAGCCCCAGGTCTGGGTATTCTTTGTGTCCGCTGTAAGTCCGCACAAAGGGATGTACCGATGAAGAGAAGAAGTCACAAATTTCCCACTGTTATACAAATTTCTCAATGTTTAACCCTTCCAAACCTTTCTACCTCAAGGAACGCTTTGAGTTCCTTCATGATACACATACGAGATTCTTAAAGTCATCAGAAAATCTGGAATTAAAAATGCCTTTACATTCCACCTCGTTTGTTGATAAATCCTTTACCGTTGTTCCAACACGGTTGTGGAATGCATTTCCAATCGAAATTAGGAAAGCTCAAACCATACACGCATTCAAATCAATGGTTAGCTAGGCATATTGTTCTGTCAGTATACTACTGTACTCGAAACTCGTTAATGTGCTGTTGCTCAAGGATGTTATATTAATTTGCTAAATATTGATATGTATAATACGATTACTTATATATATATATATATATGTGTGTGTGTGTGTATGTGTATGATTATATGTGTACACCGTCAGCTACCACTTACTTTTAACACTAAATCCATCTAAAGGTTGTCTGGTACACATCGCTTTTAGCGATATGACCGCCCATTGTATCTAGTATTAAAATTAAATTTTAGATCTATTGCAATTTTATATAATGTACAATAAAGAATATTCTATATTATTCTATGACACACTGTCATCATCGTTTATATCTGTGTTATTATTAGTTACATATTTAAAAAATCTGTGATCTACCAGATAAAATATCTAAAACAAATTAATCAGGTTGTAAAGCAAAATGCCGACAACTTTACTAATTTTCCCTTAAAGCAAATTTTCATATTAAGCTAGCTTCAAAGGCGTTTCATATATGAGTATATTTTTATTCCTACTCAAAGTAAATGTTCCTAAACGTGTGCCTCCACACCCTTGTCATAAAGCCAGGAGTAATAACCTTTGTGGCTCTTTGAACCACTTCGCACCAGTATTTTATGAAAACAGATTTAATTAATTTAGTAATTTGAAAACTAAACTGATTACTTTTATTTGCTGGAAAATTTGTTGACGGTTTCCTAACATTGGTTTTAAATAGCTTGGTGGCTTGGCTCATGAACCGTAATAGGTAGACAGTTGAAATTTTCTCAGAGTGTGTACTTCTGTCAGTGGCCGCTATAATAACAAAGAATAAAAATTAAATTCAAAATTAAACCCACCATACAATAAACGTGATTTTTAATTTTCTTAATCGCTGTAGCTCTTGAACTGTAATATGTAGGTAGACACATGAAATTTTCAAAGAGTAAGTTAATACCTGCTATAGCTGCTATAACAAATAATGTAAATAAAATAAATTTAAAAATGAAAAAGAGTTCCCAAACAATTAACTTTGCTGTACAGTACACAGTATAGTGATAGCGGGTGAGAGTTTATGTAAAAACAGGCTGTTGATAGAATGTTGTACATAGATTGTCCAGATTTTACATACAAAATGTACCTAACCTTCTTTTTTTGTAATTTGGTAATTTTTTGGTAATTTTTTTTAATAAAGATTAGTTTCACTAGATTTCATTATATTTTTTCTTACAACTTCCGCAACATACAACGGCGTGCGCATTTCTTCTCTCTCGCACACTATCGTCAAAGTGGGAGAATTTAATTCAAATGTTGACAACCTCTACATTATTCATCTACATACTTGCAGCAATTATTTTACTGGCAGCCATGAAAAAAAATCACTTTCAATTGGTATATTATTTACTTAAAAAACACGTAAGTGCAAATAACAAACATATCACTTCAGATTCAAGCGGCGATTAGATTAGATTTAAAGGTTTTAAAGATTAGATTAAATTTGACTATAATATATTATGTATGTTGAATAAAAAAATTGTCGAATGGTTAGAACCCCGCATAATTCAGTAAGACCATAGGTAGGATATCGCAAATGCTTAACAATGCTCTTTCGACTCGTAGTTTGACTGAACAATATCGAAAAAGAACTATACAAAACAGTTACAACTTAGGTTATTGAAAATCACAGCCGTGATCAAATTCTGCGTACCAACTTCTTACGGTGCTCAAATGAGATGCTTCCCTCCCAAAAGCATTTTGAAGACGAGCAGTACAGTCTTGCGGAGTCAGTGAACTTTTAAAATCGTCGCCCTAAATCTTTTCGCGTTAATTCCATTTTTGCGAACGACGAACTTCAAATTGTGATAAAAAAGCAATTGACACGCGAATTCCCGGCATTTTTTTTTAAATCAATGATTGAGTTTCTTATGTTTAAAAAATATAGCATTCGAAATTCAAACATTTATGAGCGACCAGGGGCGCAGAACTTTCAGTGTGCCCTACGTATTATCTATCAAAGACAGTATCAAACATCTCTAACATATTTAATATTGGAAATACTGTCTAATACTGTCTCCAATAGACGAAAATACGTATTTCCAGCTCTCCAACTTCCTTCTGACTAAATTCGTAGCGTATACCAAGACAGTTTAACTTTCTTTGTATATCCTTGGATCACTATTGATGATATCCGACTATCTATTAAACTCAATATGATCGAAATCCAACTTAATTACAAGAAAACAGGGTGTACTATTGTTTATATGAATCGAGGAGAGCGTAACAGGCAAGTGGATTTTCGAATATATATTTTTCCTCAGGCTTTCTCTTTAAATAACACTTGACTGGATAAAGTGTTGTCAGAGCAACACTGTATGTTTTTCTACGTAGCGTAAATAATGGGTAGGTGGGAAAACAGATAAGGAATATAACCCGCTTTGGAATTTTATTAGGGGTGTGAGAAACTTTGTATGCGATGTAATAATTATATTTTTCCCAGACAATGTTTGATTCATCCTTCCAGTCCAGTGTTCCACGTATCTCAACCATACCGGACGTCCACTGCTACACGTAATAATTTAGGAAGTTTTATAACGAATGGTTTTTCTATCGCTCCTGCGCTGTGCGAGTGTGTGTAATGTGCTGGTTCAAGTGGTAACTTGAACCAGCACATTATCGGCCATACCGATTCATCTAGTTCAGTAGTAATGGATCTTTCAGGATGCAGTCAGGTCAGTAAAAGATAGAAATCAAGAAGTAGAACTTGAACAATTTGAAACAAAGGCAAATATATTCTGTCACTTTAGAGAACACATTTATAAAAAAAATATAGGAAATCCTCAATTAATTTATGCAGTATAATAATTAAACTTACGCTTAAGAACAAAGATTAACAAAAATGAGGTCTATGTAAATTAAGGCCACTTACCAAACTTTTACGAGTTCATTCAATAATAAGTAAGTTTATATTTTATAAGTAATTGTTTTATTTAAGTAGATTATGGTTTGTAAGAAAATGCAAAAATCTATATAAATAAAAATTAAACGTATGGCTTGAGAACGGCAAAAAGGATTTATTAAATTTCGTATTAAAGTATACTTAATAGTGTGAATATGGTCGGAGAAAGTTGAAGATGCCTCTGCTACCCCCGCGAAGCCGATGCGGGTTGCTAGTTTAGAATAAAATAGAATATTTACAGAATATACAATCCTGCACACTATTAGGCCAGTATCGTTAAACATAAAAATTAGACGAATCGGAAATGTGCCCCTAAAAGGGGCATTTTTATAGTATTACGGTTATAGCTCCTAAAGGACTCACAATATTAAAAACATGGTCATTATAAGGTTTTAGAACATTAAATTCTTCATTGAATGAGACTAATAAATTCTGCGTCATTAAATTCTGCATTTAATGAGACTAATAAATTCTGTGTTAGATGAGACTAATTTGTTTGACCACCCGTTTCCGTACCTCTGTAATGCCTATTGTCACGCGGTCTCGCGCAGTAGGTTGCCGACAGCTCGATCGCGCGCACAGGTTTTTTTTTAAAGTGCAAAAAGGTACTACGAGACGAATTCATAGTGAAAATTCACATGGTTGTTTATGTGCAATATAAAAATCTAGATATAGTAAGAGAAAAAAGCCCGGCAGTGCTATTTATGTAATTTAAAAAAATTAGCCTTTTAACCCTATATGCCTTGTTTCCCTCATTAAAACTTTTTGTAAGATTTAGAATATTGTCCACCACATAGTTTAATAATAGAGATTTAAAAAAAGGGAAAAGTTTATTAATCTTAACATAAAAATAAAACACATGTAGGATTTTTGTATACCTACTAAAATATTGGAAAGGAAAATAAGCGTTAAGTATTTAATTTACATAACAATTTATTTTTTTATAAAAGAACAAGTTGAAGAGGTAACCCTACACACAATTAAAAGCCCGGTAAGAGTAGGCAATTAAAACGGTAGGTATCGATATTTTTGTAGGGACTGATTTATCTGTTACGTAGTAACTACTTAGTAATCTGTGCTATTACTGACTTTTATTGGCAGAATAAGTATTTATGTCTAGTACATTCTAATTTCTTATCTGTAATTTGATTTTGGGGTAATACTTTTCTATGGTTGGCTGCGTGAGGCAACACTAAAACACCATTGCCTGGTTGAGTCAAACTGTAAATTAATTAATAAACAAGATTCCTGTGTCATCTTACTTTCCCAGATTATTTGCTTAAACAACTAAAATCGTAGATAATCCTGGCGCGTAAATCATTTTAAAGTCAACAGCCTATTAGAACGTAGGCAACTGTTGGATCATATGCTTTTGTAAGATTTAGAATAATTTCCACCACACAGCTTAATAATCGAGGTTTTAAAAAAGGGAAAAGTTTACTCCTACAGCAAGTTAAAATTAATGCCCCAAATAAATGACTTAGATCCGGAAATAACGGACCATTTGGCCTTACAGTATTAAAAAGTAATCTAGGAATGTACCCCACTTTAAACCGTATATGCAAACAATACAATTGTAGGTACACAAACATATTTATGTTATAATAAAAACACCGAAACGGTGCGCGGGTTGCAATGCCCGATGCGCCCGCGCACTGTTTCGCTGATGGTGAGTAGTGTTGACCGTAAGCTCCGCCTATCTTTTGAGGCGCGTCACTACACCGCTACGGTAGCAAATGATTTATTTAGAGGTGTGTAAATTAATGATGTATATAATTATATAGTATAGTATATAGTGTATGTAAAGTTAGTATAGTATTGGAGTATATATAATATGTCATATATAATGTAGTGAGATCAGATGTGTTTTTAATATAAAATAAATATGTTTGTGTACCTACACAATAATATAGTTAAAACACACGAAAATATAGATATTTTCTCAAATAAAATTTACACCTATCGCTACAAAATCTTGTCAGCCCTTAGATCCCTAAACAACAATTGAGCCCTGTTAGTCCCCCTCGTTCAAAATGTATTAAACAATTTACTGGCTTACCAGCACTTGTCTCCTTTGCTTCATTGTACATGTGTGTATTTTTCCCTGTCTACCACACAATATGCACGCTCTGGCGACCTGTAATTAAGTCAACACTTAACCCTTAACCCTTTAATAACAAATTAAGATAGTATTAAGGATGTATCAGTGTATGACTTGTTGGTTGTCCTAATAAAAAAGAAATAAAAACTTTAATTTAAGTCAAATTATAGACTTTGGGAAACCTCGACGTCTGTGATTTTTGTGTACCAAACAATTTTTTCCCCATTTAATCTTCATGCTTACCAATAATTTCTATTATTGTAGTTTTTATGCTGCATCCTCCATCTTTATTTCAGTTGAGTGGATCTCATCACATTCTATATGAAACAATTTTTGAATATCGTATTTTTATAATGTATTCTACTATAATTTAGTCATGTATTACTATTTTCACTAGGTACAGGACTAGTACTATGGTGTGCTTTAGTACTATGTTACACTAGTGTGCACTTTTTGAAGCTCTGTAGTCTTTATTGATGATAATAAATGATCTAAATGGTCAAAAAATCAGTTTTGGTCTTATCCAACACAGAATTTATTCCTCTTTAACTTAAGTATGGCCCCCTCTATTCATAGGTATGTTAGTTTATATGATATTGACGAAAACCTTTAAACGACGATTTTTCATAAATATGGGAAACTGGTCCAACTTCGATTATCAGTAGTATGAGAACAAGTGGTCCCGAAATGTGCGTTTAGTCTCACTCAATGCAGAATTTAATGTTCTAACACTTTTATGAGGACCATGTTTTCAGTATGTGAGTCCTTTAAGAAATATAACCGTATAACCACAAAATTACCCCTTTTGGGAGTACATTTTCTTCCCCCACCGCTTTAGCACAACTCCGCCGTGGGGGAAAACCTAGGATAGTCATATTGGGCTACAAGTGAAGCTATTAAAACAATAAAACCTTTTGTAGTAATTATTTCCGATTTGGAGTTTAGGCCTACTGACCTATATATACACTGGGTGCACTATTTACTGCACACTAGACTGTATACAGTACAAATGGTACCTTAGTGCACTGATATAAGTCGAAAATATGACAAGGGGTTTTAAGCACGTTCCAACGTCATTATAATAGTTTTCGATGCACTGCCTATTTTTTGACAACATCAACGTGGTGGTGCATCGAAAACTTGGAAACGGAGCGAAGCCTGATTGCCCAGGTACATAGGTACATTATACCACTATGGTCAACCAACATGAGTTGAACACAGCGTTAAACATATTCCTTTTAAACACTTTCAAGCAGCTTTTGTTTATTCAACTACTAATTTTGCATGTGAAATAAAGGAAAATAAATCATGAAACAAAAAAGAAATAAGTTATGAAAGATACATGATAGATTTTTATTTATGGAACGGATCGAATTTCACGAATTGGCGACCTAAAATAAATAATAATTTTGAATTTAAATTGCATATGTTCTGAGAATATTTTAATATGATGTTATACGAACATGTTTTTCAGTGGATTTAAAATTAATATCCACGAAATGAATATGTATATTTTATTATTATATCAATATTCCTGAAAATAAATATTAGTAGGTACTTAATCTGTTATAAAATAAATCAAAATGGTAGCGCAAATTCGTATTAGTCTCAACATAGATGTTTAAGTATTTAATGCTGTTGATAAAGGCATGCAACGTCAGCTGGTGAAAGATAATTTATGTTGAGAGCTAAAATGGTTTAAGCTGTATCATGTATTCTATTGTTTCATGCAAACAAAAGCAGCGACAAAATTCATTAACTTCTGAATAATATATAAAGAAGTTAATGAATTCGGTTTTCTATGCAGGGGTTTTCTTTGACATACTTCAACAATTTTTTTTTTTTATTTAAAGCACATCAAAATGATCTCAATCCGGCTGATGGAAAGCTAGATTAAGATCCAAATATTGAAAACCAGCATTATAGATACGGATTATACTAAAATGGACCACCATTGGACTGTGGACCACCACAGTCCAATGGTTTCAGCTGGTGTTTTAGGGTGCACAATAGTACTGTACCGTCTGAATAACATTTATTGAACCTAGGTTGGAGAGAATGACACTAAGTCGTTCATTAACTTGTTCTCCCTTTGTTTGTCAACTGATTTTCTTTGTTTCTGTGTAGTAGCTATTATCGGGCATTTGTCGGGGGAGAGCCATGCTTCGGCACGTATGGGCCAACTCGCCCGAAGTGATACCACGGCCTCACAGAAAACCGGTAGTGAAGCAATGTTTTCATTGTTTTTCGCCGAGTGAGTTAGGTTACCGGAGACCTTAACCCTTCCCTGCCCCCCGTCTCCCTCTTCCCCCTTCTCCTACTCCCACCCTGAAGGCCGGCAACGCACTTGTGACTCTTGAGTTGGGGGTGCCCATGGGTGCCGGTAGTCACCTACCATTAGGTGACCCGTCTACTTGTTTGTCCACTATGCCATAAAAAAAGTGTTATCAATAAAGAAAAACCGTAAAAGAGGGAAACTGATTCGCACACCGAGGGTTCCGTACATACTTGTATGTAATAGTTAGTCCTTCTCGATGTTGGTTATTGGACGTTTTTCCGAAAGAGAAACTTAACTTTGCCGTTCTAAAAAATACTCTACCATACATCTATGTGTTTCACAGCCAATTTTCCAGGTATAACATAAGTTTGTTATCGCAAAAAAATATTAATACACACTATAACAACATATTGTGTGGTAACTCCCACGGGTCATCACCTCACCGGTGCTAACAACGGTGAAGTGGTATGTCAGAATCAAATCGACTAAAACCACATTGTGTTCCGTCACAAGTGAATCTCTTGCAAGGGACTCGGTTATACCCTAAAAAGGCAGTCTCCGAGAACCCCCCGCGTGGAATACGTCTCACCATCGTCTCAGGCCTGCTTCTGCTAGGTAACGGGCAGCCTCACCAGCGCTCATAGAGGTCGGAGATCATTCTGCGCCTCTTCTTCGGGATGAGAGAGCCAATCGCCCTCTCGCCCTTTCCGCCGCCTTTTTAGCGGATCACTTCTTCACAAAATGAAGCGGCGGAATCCCACGCACTCTCACTTGGGATCATGGACAGAACCATTAGCTCCAGCGTATGATGTTAATTTCGATTTGATACCTCCATGAGTTCCTGAGAAATACTTTCTTGACCGACGGACAGGCAGACCAACAGGCTTGAATTGTAATCAATAGTTTAATGTAATTAATTCTAATTTTTACCTCTATTCAATCACTAGTTTCTATAAATTTGGAACAATATAGGTTTAATCATGCTTGAAAAAATAGAATTTACGATATCTGAACTATATTTTCTTCTCTTTATATACATTACATTAATTAATCTGCAAACGAATCTGAAATCAAAACTATTTCCTTTCTTGATCAATTTTGGGATTAGAATTTGCTCCAAGTTAAACCAATATTTTATTTCAAGGAATCATCCTAAGTAGGTATAACAGTAACGAAACACATTTAAATATAGAACCCCTTTGTCACTAACGAGGTAAGATATAATCGTCTCTTTTTACTGCTTGCTCCTCAGTATTTTTTGCGGGTATAAAAGAACAATATCTTAATATTTTTTGCTGAATAATTATTTTATCTACTTGACTTTAGTTAGAGGGCTTGGATTTCCGGCAACAGCCAGTTTAAGTACACTGGTCTGCTCGATCTATTGCTTTCAGTCCTCAATCCACCCTTATAAGCTTTCCTTGCCCCCCCCTTGCTTTCCCTTCTTCCCTACATTCCCCTTTCAATATACTCCAAATTTTCCCATCTTTAATTCACAAAGTGCCTAGTTGACGACACTAGGCTTGCCCCCTATTAAGTGGGTCCAAATTATCATGTGCAAAATGTGGGTGTTTAACACTTCTACCGACCCCTTCGGATATACAGGCGCGGGTATTTGTATGTATGTACACAATCCATACATAAAAATATTATCCCGTCCTTCCCCTCTTCCCCCTCTCTTCCCCTCTAATCCCCCTGTCCCGTCTTCCCGCTCTTCCCCTATTCCCACCTTAAAGGGCGGCAACGCACTTGTGACTCTCGAGTTACAGGTGCCCATGGGCGACGGCAGTCATTTACCATCAGGTGACCCGTCTGCTCGTTTGCCCCCTATACCTTAAAAAAAAAATCTCCTTGACAAGATAAACTATATTTGACGTATTTATCTAGTACATAGAACAGTTTTTTTATTGAACTTAAGAACGGTTGGTTCTGTAGAAACTTTTATGAAATAAGAATTTTTACTTTTGCTTTTAATGTTTGGTTGGTTAATTTAAAAAAAAATATAAACTATTACAAACAAAATAGTAACGATTGCAATATTCAAAATCTTTTAATATAAATTGATTGCATGGAATTTCATGAGAACTATTTAATAAATATTTTTTTAAGCTTACCCCACTACCCGCGGCTTCGTACTATTAGCGAGCATAAACATCATAAATCTGAAATAATACCAGTTTATTCTCCTCCACTAATACTGGGTAGATAGTTCTACTCATATTATTTAATAGGTACATGGCAAATGTTGAATCGATGATGGTTTTCGATTTATGACAAACAAAACCTTTTAACTCTATTTTTCCCCCGAATAAAGCGTGTGTTCAGGAATCCTCTTGTCTTCTTGACACTCCTATCTTTTCTAAATACATGTTTGGTATAGCATTTCCGTATAATCTAAATCTTCTAGAAAATAAGTTGACATTCTGTCAGATGACAGTTGCATCTATATCGACGGTTAAAAGCTAATAGGACATAAGCGACATTTTGGATGGCGCATTGAAAATGAGTAATGAATGTCATACTACTTAAAATTTTTACTCCCATGGTTCTACAATGACTTTTTTGTCACTTATACCCAAGCAAAAAAACCGCATTTTCCAAGTGTCATTCGGTATAACCAACCGAGTTATCGACTTTTTTTACCCAAAGGGGGGCTTGTAACCCTGTAAAAATAGCAATGTAAATGTAGCTGAGTCTTCTATACTCTTTTTAATGCTATATTTTTTTTGTTCTAGAGCTGTTTCGATCTTCACGATGTGACAATAAATACAAAAGTCACGGCCATTTTTCAACAATTTATAACTTTAAACTGCTCTCCTGAACAATTTAGTTTTTGTTGCTTATACCCTATTACCTTTCAACCGTCGATATATATTCTATTTTCACAATAAACATGATATCAGCCCATACAAAAATACACGTTGCTTTTCCAACTACGGTTTTGAAAAAAAATGGAGGAAATAGCAGACGTAAAATATACCGAGGCTTAATAATAATTATTATAATCATTTATTTTATACAACATTAAAATCTGTGATTATATTATATTAAAGTTGAATATAACATTGTCCTAAATGCAGAGCGAACCCTTATGATATTTTACGAGTTACTTATACCACTGATGCAGACTAATATGCTATTATTATAACAGTTTGATCTACGGCTCTGTAAGATCGCAATTTCGCGGTCAAGCCTTTCTTGTTTACAGAAAGATCCATTGTGTCTCTGTAAGCTTAAGCTAGTAATCTCTGTTATTATATATATGAGACATATTTTATTATGAGAGATTTGGAATTAATTACATTAGAAAGCTTAAAATTTAGAACTACCTTTCAGTTGCTGAACATGCTGGTTTAAAACAAATAGTAACTATGTACGACGCTAAACTCCAAAATCACAAGTATGGATTACATCGTGTAGAATGCGACAAGCTTTTATGTGATATAGAACTGTATAATGTAACAAAATTCTTTAGAAAAGAATTAAATAGTTTTTAAAAGTTAAATAAAGTTAAATTCTTTTCAAAAGAATTTAAAAAGTCAAAGGTCACTTTGACGTAGTTGTTAGCCTTATTTCGCAGATACTAAAACTGTGTGTTCCTAATAATTCTGTTTTAGGTCAATAACAGTAAATTCAATCCTTTTTGGGGTTATGTTTTATCTCTTGAATATATTCAACACTGTTTGTTTTATTAGATACTTTATTCTCATTCCAGTTTCAAAATAATAGAGACAGGTTCGGTGTCACTGGCCCGCATGAAACCAGGATGTATACAAATAAAACTAAACGAACTTGTTCCATGGTTAAAGCACATAGTTAAAGTTTCTGGCTTTTAGTTTTTGGTACGAATTTCCTTATTGCACGTTACGCTTCAGATGGAAAAAAGTGACTGCGAGTCGATTAATTTTATTTACGCCATCTGTAGATTCTGCGCGATACTACTGTTGTATACCTACTAATTATCCATTATATTAGTTCGGGCAACTTTACGGCGCAATTTTTTTGTGTTTTTACAATATTTACTATATTTTGATACAGTTTGTTCAATCCATTAAATATAATTAAATGTAGCGAAAATAACTTCATTCCAACCGGGTGTCCCAAAGACACCTCATGCGTTTTTAACACAAAACTAGATAACTGATCTTTTGGAATCACAAATGACTTAATAAACGCAGATAAACAATGCAGAGTATCAGAAGTTTAATGATAGTTACACATGATAGTGGACTTAGGTTCAACCCATCATGGCAGATTGCTGTATATTTATATTGGTTATAGTTTTATTTCATAAAAAATAACATATATCTCACTCCAAATATTAAAATAAATGCGTTTTCCATAATTTATAAATCCTATTTCATTTGTTAAATACATAATTTTATTGATTCTTGGTTACTGTCCTCGTGTCTATTAACCGCATCCAGCTATTACGGTACCATCTAGTTTTTCCAGAACTAATTGACTTTTTTTTCATTTGCTTTTCATAATAAATTCATGAACCCTGCATTCATATTAACCCTGCATTAACCGCATCTAGAATATTGGTATTTTCTCTTAATGCTACTCGAAATTGAATTCAATCCGCTGAAATCCCGCTGTAAGCTATCTGTAATTGAAAGTTTCTGTTTTCAAAAAATCGGAGTCACCAACTGACTTTATTACATATATTAAAAAACCAATTATAGGTATTTTATAATTGTCAGGAGTAGTAGTCAGTCAAACTAAATCAGTCGTGAAGCTAGCTACCTGTTCCAATACGTAGATCCTGTGGAAAAGAATAGGCAAGAAACTCCAAGGACACTCTTTTTCAACAAGTTTTTACAGGTCTCTGGATACATTTAATTAAATATCTAACAGTCTAATATCTGGATTACAAGTACAATTTCAAATCTTAAAAACAGTTTTTATATCAATCATAATTATTTCTTCATTTTCAACTGTTTGTTTATAATGTCACGGTGGTAATATTTCAGGTATAATTTGAGCAAGCGGATCTTAGAGTGGAGACCGCGAATCGGTAAACGGAAGATAGGGCGCCCCTCAGCCAGATGGACCGACGACCTGAGGAAGGTAGCTGGGAAGGACTGGATGCGGAAGGCGGAGGACTGTGTACTATGGCGCACATTGGGAGAGGACTATATCTAGTAGTGGACTAGAATAGGCTAATTGATTGACTGATTGACCTTTTATGTATTTCATTTTTAGTGACGGGATAGCAGATCCTCAAAGACATCGAAAGCCGGACTGTTAGACTCTTACCGACTAAAAACCATAGTGTTCCGCTGCTTGCGACATTCAACAATATACACATACATCCATTCATACCCTCACGCCGCTATCCCTAAGGCAGAGGTATATTTAACGCCCACGTTTTACAGACTAAAATAATGACAACTAAAATTTAGTCTCACTTACACTACGTAAATGAGACTAAATTATAATTGCAATTGCGGAAATTGCCGACATCCTAACCGGGCACTTTGGAATTTTTTTTTTGCATTTATTTATTCATTACAAAATATATTTGTGTTGAATAATAATTATATAAAATTACAATTAAGTTACAATGAAATAAAAGTTACAATTAAAATAACAATAAAAAGTTTTAATTAAATATTATAATTAAATAGGATATGGTATTAAATGGGATAATTGGGGGTATTTTGAAAGGCAAGGTAGGTAAAGATGAAAGAAAAGGTATATTGCTTATAAGGATGAATTGGGGAGTGTAAGCAAGTCAGGAACTGTACTGGCTTTTGCCGGGAAATCCGAGCCCTCTAACCTACGTGACATGTATGTCTATACTTAAGATGACGGTGATGATAATTATAATGAAATATAGTTTTTGCAATCGTCATTTCTCACTAAAATATACAATAGTTAAATTAAAGCCGATAGCTTCAAGACTAAGGGCAATCCATAAATTACGTCACACGTTTAGGGGAGTTGAGGGGGAAAGTTGCAAAATATGTGACGTCACATCAGGGGGGCGGGGGGTCTGATAATCATGAAATATTAAATGGCCCTATTACAATTACAGCGTATTTTGCGAATTAAAAGAATTAGAGCCATCAACAAAGGAAGTTCTTGGTGCCAAGTTTGTCTTGTATAACTCGCGTTATTGTAGATTTTGTGAATCAATTTAGGTATCCCTCGGTAGCAACAGTTTATTCAAGATGGATGCGGATCGATTAAGTGCTTAAAGCGTGAAAGCGTAACAAACACACTTACATTCAGTTAAAACTCGAATTTAATAAACGTACCGATGAAGAACATATAGGACACGTGCTCTTCACATTTCATATAACATAATCACTAATATTGGATATGTCGAAAATAAAAATGAGTTGAGTCACGTAGGATTTCCATCTGATTATTACTTTTGACAGGGCTTTTTACGTGATGAAATATACAGTAGGTACAGTCAAATTGTCTGAAAGGAATTTATCAAAAACTAGCTTTCACGCGGCTTCACTTGCGTTAAAGATTTTTGTTATTTTTCTGGATGAAAAAATACACTTTTGTCCTTTTTCTGTACCCCTGATAATATGTATGCAAAATTTCATGACGATTGATCGAGCAATTGCGGCTGGGAGGCGTTATAAGCAAACAAACTTGAATTCATATTCATAATATTATTTATTATTAATTAAATGTATAAAATTAATTATACAGTAAATTAAAAAAAAATACATATTATATAAACTTCAGCACCTTAATAATAACGACTGATAATAAAAAAATTGCTACGGGTACGGGCACGTCAATCAATACTGCGCCTGAAATAATCTCTTCATGGTCAATTAAGAGTGTCGCACTTATAAAGCTATTGTAATTAGTGCTAATCGTCTTTGGATGTCCTTTTTCCGATCATTATCACCTTTGAATAGTGAAGTTGGATTATCGATGGTACCGCAATCGATAATTGGCCTTTAAAAGCCCTTCAAATAAAAGTATGGATATCGATAGGATCAGTAATGCCGCGTTCCAATAAACAAGAAACGATTCGTTTTGCTTACGGACGGTAAAATTTTCATTGAAAATTCAACGAAATTTTACCGTCCGTAAGCAAAACAAATCGTTTCTTGTTTATTGGAACGCGGTATAAGTTGTTTTAAAGTCCGGCTACTGAACGAATGCGTTCCTGACAGATTATGATCGAATGTAACTTTGAATTGGCGGTGAATGTACGATTAAAAATGTTTGTTTACCCTAATAACGAATATTTCTCATTAAAAAAGAATCTTTATATCAACTGAAAATAAAGGTTATATTTAATGATGCGCTAAATTTAATTTTAATTAAATAAGAAAAGATGTTGATATCAATTCCTTAAATTCATATTTTTCTGCTTCCTCCAATTTCGGAGGGAGCACTAAAACTGCAACGCTGAATTATCTTTCTTCTCTGCCGACTCCTGACTGTTCTCCATTCGTTTTCAGTCAATTTTCTGCTTGTGGTGTTAAGAAGAGCATACTGTCAATAACTTTTAATGCAGTAGGAAGCGACAACATCTTAAATGAAATTCTACCCGTGATCTGCCATATCCTTAACCATTCTGTATAAACTAATGTTTTTCCATCTGCCTGGAAAATGGCACAAATCACTCCCCTCCCTAAGAAACCTAATCCTTCCTCCTTCTCAGATTACCGTCCCATATTTATTCTTCCTTTTCTCTCTAAAGTCCTTGAACGTCTAATCCACGCTCAGTTAAGCTCATTTCTATCAAAAAATTGCCTCTTAAATCCTCTCCAGTCCGGTTTTCGCCCTGGCCATAGTACTACAACAGCCCTGGTCCATATTACGGAGGATATCAGGTCGGGCATGGAAGAAGGAAAGCTGACGGTCCTTGCTTTACTAGATTTTAGTAATGCTTTCAACACCGTGGACTTTGATGTCTTGCTAGGTACATTGTGCTCTCTTAACATATCTCCATCAGCAATTGATTGGTTTCATAGTTACCTGTATGGTCGCCAGCAGCGTGCTTGTATTGAAAATGTTTACTCCTCTTGGTGTACTACATCTGCGGGCGTACCTCAGGGCGGCGTGTTATCCTCATTACTTTTCACAGTCTTTATTAACTCCATTACAACATTCTTTACAAGATTACTTTCTTCCTACCATCTTTTTGCAGATGATCTCCAAATTTACTCTAGAGCTGCTCCGGATAATATATCAGAAGCAGTTGATGTTATTAATAGGGATTTAACGCAAATATGTACCTGGAGTAGGGACTATGGGCTTAGTGTAAATCCGTCAAAAACGCAAGTCATTGTAGTGGGCAGTCCTAGGCTGAACTGCAAAATAAACTGGCAGCAAATGCCAGCTATTTACTGCAACGGTTCACTTATTCCATACAGTGACATGGTTAAAAACTTGGGTATATATCTGGACAGGTGCTTATCCTGGGGCCCTCAAATACAAAAAGTTAGCCGTAAACTTTTTGCAACAGCGGGATCTCTGCGAAGGCTCCGGAACTTCCTACCCACCAACACGAAAATTGCGCTCGCACAATCTCTTCTGCTTCCTATCCTTGACTATGGTGATGTCAGCTATTTAGATCTCACCGAAGACCAACTGAACTGTCTGCATTCGATTCATTTTTGGATTACGCAAATATGATCACGTCTCAGAGTATCGTTTTAAGCTCAAGTGGCTACCTATACGCTTTCGCCGGTATGTTCATATTCTTTCTCTCTTGTATAGTACTCTATTCCATCCACACACGCCCTCTTATCTCAAAGAACGATTTGAGTTCTTACACAACACACATTGCCGGGACCTGAGATCATCAAAGAATTTGGAGTTAGAAATGCCTAGACATACCACACAATTTACAGACAAGTCATTTTCGGTGCAAGCGGTTAGGCTATGGAATAACTTACCGGTGTCAATTCGACAAGCCGAAACCCTGCAGGCATTTAAAAAACTGGTCAAGGATTATTACTTGTCATTATAAGCGGTCATCTTATTTTATGTGTATATATATTATATATATATAGAAATAAAGAAAGAAATAATTTTTATTCTCACTCACACAGGATAGGTACATGGTTTTTTTTTTCTTTTTCTTCACAGTTTCCTGTGAAAAAAAAGTAAGTAAAAAAAAAGAAGTAAAAATAAATATCTAAATAAATACCCCTGCATGAGACAAAAATGGTCCTTAGCTCAGCAATATGCTACTTCGCACGATTAATTAGCGAAGAGGCGCTGGTATTCTGCCAAGGCCAAGTGATGTAGGTACGGACATCATGCTATCAAATAAATATTATTAGACTAAACTGTATACATGAAAACACACTGACATTCAGATTACACATTAAAATAACGATTAACAAACGGACAAACTAGATTTTATGGTTACAAATACATTATCAAAAAATATATATATATATATATATATTTATAAATAATAATACTTAAATAAATTTCAGCCATTTTAATATCGTATTACATCCCTGTAGATTGAGTGGTATTATAGCTCTATGGTTACATTTCCTTGATAAATCTATGGTGAAAGACAGACGCGGGGTTTTCAATACAATGTCTCGAAATCATGACGCTTGTCGATTCAAGATGGACGAATAGACGTCCATGATTTTATTTTGATATTTTTTCACGTTTTTGTTATTTAACTTGTATAATTATAAAACACTTGACATTGGCGGAATTCCTGCGCTAATTCTTGCGCGGGATAAAGTCCATAATAAAATAATATATATATATAATGACGCTTGTCAAAAAGGAAAGCGAAGAAAAATCAAAAAATATCTACCATGGGAAAGTGGAGGATTTAATATAGCTAATTTAAGCTACCGTATGTAAGATTATGAAACTATGAAACTGATTGTAATCAAGAATCAAAGTATAATTCTTTTCTGTAGGAAACAATATAAAATGTGGTTGGAAAATGGCGCGCATAATGGATCTATACAATTTATCTATTGTAAGTGTACAAAGAATTCTTCACTTTAGACAATGAATTCTCTGATTAATACTAATCTAATACAACTAATGTAAATGCCTAAATGATGTTTACAAGGCTAGGTAAGGTTATACTATATTTTTTTGTAAATTAAGCAAATGTTGTTTAAATTTTTTTGTTTTTGTTTATATATATATATATATATTTATGTAAATGTGTAGTATGTTTATTGTAATGTAAGTATAGTATACTAAGTAAATATTAAAATTAACATTAACCTATCTCAGTACATCACAGACTACCCTGAAATATATTTGTTAATATACGTACAAAGGTTGTCTGGAAGAGATCGCCGTGAGCGATAAGACCGCCAATTGTTATACCTGAATATCTACATTATTTTTGGATTGTATCTAACTTGAAAGGTGTACAATAAAGAGATAAATAAATAAATAAGAAAACAGTATATTTTTAAATCCATAGTATTAGGTAGCTTTATACGTGTAGTGATCTGCCAATTGCAGGCAATTTCGTCTTAAATGTCAATGAAGCTTTTGACTGTGAGAAATTGAGAAATATCGATACTGGCAGTATACCGCCGTATAAAAACGAACTATTACAGCAATATTTACGAACGAACTATATATGTGTTATTTAGAACAGCGCTCACATAAAAACTCCAACTACATATCAAGCAGATTTAATGTTTGGGTACTGAAAAATTACCAGTACCATAAAATAAAAGAGAACCCTTGTAGGATTTGTAATTTTAGGAAATATTGTATTGTCCGTCTGTCTGCCTGTCAAGACCATTTTTCTGAGGAACCCGTGGAAGCATCTAGTTGATATTAATATCAAATACTTATATCTGCAGTCTCTTGGAGCTGTACAAAAGTCAAGCTTCTAAGTCCACGCAATCAAAAGGTACGGCCATTTAAGTGTTTAATTTAACCAAATTTGAACGTTTCGTAGGAAAGTCAAAAACTGTAGGGTAATTCCCATTAACCTAGAATAATGAAATTTGGTAAGAAGCAAGGTCTCACAGCACAAGTATAGAAAAAATCTGAAAGTCGTTAATTTGTTGTCATATCACATAATTTTTATTGTGATTACAAACTTACATTTTGCGGTTGGAAAGTTGACTTTGTCGTAAATCGATGCATGGGCGAGTATTACTAGAACTGCCAAGTTAAGTTTTTCTTTGGAAAAAGTAAGTAGTAGGTAATACATTAAATGTTGTTTTTTTTATCCTACAGTTCCCACAATGTTAGTTACGTCCAAAATAAATGGTGTGATTTAACATTAACATTCATATAAGTATTTAGCCAGCGTGTCCGTGGTTTTAATAAAAAAGTATTTTAGAGCATTGAACTAAGTAACCTAGTCGTAGGTTACTTTGTTCGATTTACTATCGAGGCAACTTTTTAAAAATATGGGTATTGAATATCGTATCACTATACAAAGTAATTTTGCGAAAAGACAGTTCAAGCGGAATTTATACAGCTCGTATTTCATCGCGACACAGGACGGACTTTTACTATGTAACACAAGTATCAATTTTAGTATAACAAAGGAAATATAAAAAGACTCATTCTGCGGACGCTCTAACTATCGAAAAAACCTCTCTGACTCGGTTTTAAACATAAACATCGACGATAACACTTTCTCGTAATTACGATACATTCATTTTCAATCAGTTGCTATTATAGAACTGAATACACGTTTACAGAAATTAAGGACAAACTAATACCATGTTGAATAACTTCTTATGGTCCCTTCTCTTTGAAGCCTTGCAAAAACAGTGACAACTGTGGTTATAAACCATGGAGAAATTTATAAACACATTAGAAGTTGTTGAACTCGCAGCACAAACCGAAAATGTACTTTCCCGCGAGGGTGATTTTGAACTTTAGCTTTTTACTATCAATCGGGCAAAATGGCTGCAGGTCTGTCGCGGTTGGTAACCACAGTGGTCACCTCACCGACTGCCATCGCGGTGAGTAGACTGACCCTCGAATAGGACGATAATTTGTGTGATTCATTAATAACTATTCTGTCTGGATGAACTTTGTGTCTTTTAATTGAATTTATATTAATTGCCGGCGACAAAGGGACAATTCCATTGTGCATTGTCATTTTAAAATAGTAAGATAAGTATTTAATTTAACAAAAAATTAGAAAAATTCAGTGATAAAATATTTTTTTATTTTATTATAAACTTTTTAATTCAATAGTTTGTTAATAAATATTTGTTCGTAAAATGTTCGTTTCATTCTATTTATTTTAATGTGTTTTCTTTATCATATAAAATCAACAAAGCTAAGTCCACCATAGATAAAATTATGACATATCCATGAATGAAGATCATGTTTTAACATGTAAAGTGGGCACTACGGACATCTAGGTGAAGCAAAACGGCCCAAAGGAAATTGAACGAGCTTCGACGTATAACGTGTTCGTTCTGGGAAATACCTATTCAGGTTTCGGGAACGTATTTAGGTTGCCCTTAGGAATGCATGGATAATTTTAGGAAATATTGTCTTGTGTAAATACTTTCAATTCATTGTAGGTTCTAGAATTTCTCACCGTTTTCTGTAAGTACCTCACTATAAGCAAAAATGACTCTGATAATTATAGTTTCTACTTACATGTTGTATGATAACGTATAACGCTTTTAAGATCATATCTTTTCAACTTTCGATTAGTCAAATGTAGGTAAGTTATAATCGTTATGTCCATAATCCTATTAATACTATAGTAGTAAAGTATTTGCGTGTGTGCGTGCTTGCGTGAGCGTGTACGTTTGTGTATGAGTATGCCTGTATCTGTGCTCGTGCGTATGCCTGGGCGTGTGCTCTAGGCTCTAGCGTGATCATAGCATTCGCAGTCGCTTAATATGGGTCTAGCAATTTCTTATTTGTTATTAGTCTACTAAAAGTAATTAAAGCTATACGTTGTGCTTATACAATAGTCACCACCATATCAATAACATAAAAAGGGATCCTAATCAACAGAAGTAAGTAACGAATTAAATCCCCTTTCTGATCAGTATAATTTTATTCATCAAACAGAAAATAATAATAATTCAAACTTAAAACTGATGTTGAATTATTGTTCAATCCAAATCGCTATTATCGCTTATTTTCTTTAGAAGTTAAAAACGCGTGTAAGGCATAGACATCTGAATTAACTTTACTTAGAATATAATTTGTCTCAGAATATAAAGAATTCACATCTTCTCATGCAATATTATTTCACTACGCTAATAATAATAATAACTTCACACATCTCACACACGGCCGTCTGATCCCAAACTAGACAGAGTCTGTACTATGGTAACCAGACTGCTGATAAACATACTTATATATTGCTAAATACATACATATCATAGACAAATTACACCGAGACACAGAACAAATGATCATGCGCATCACACAATTATTTGTCCTAGGTGGGAATCGAACCCACGACCTCTGGCTCAGCAATCAGGGTCACTAACCACTAGACCAACAGGTCAGTCAATTACTCAACTGATGAATTTGTGTTTAAACACATTGATCAGTAATAAACCCTTTTCACAGTTTAAGGTCACTCTTCCACGAACAAGCAGTCGGAAGTGCCGGTCAAAACGCCACCTTCCGTCAAGGATCAGGCCCAGATACTTTATGTGGTCCTGAATCGGTACGAGGACCAAGTGGCCAATCGCGCCGTCTCTTGAAAGTTAGCCCCTAGGCTGTCACCAAAGTGTCGTCGGTGTAACAGGAGTGGTCCAAAATCAGACCACTTTGTGAAACACCGCACAATATGGGCCCGACGCGACTATTCAAATTTTCATCGTAATTACGCTCTTTTAAGCGCAATTCACACATAAAGCGGGTGCGGGGCGAGTGGTGAGCGGTGGCCGCGCACGCTTACAGTGTGTTATCTTCCATATAAATAAATACAAGGAATTAGACCCGCCGCACTTCCGTCCTGACCCGCACCCGACTCACGCCCGCTTTATGTGTGAATTGCGCTTTAGATAGTCGGCCACTAGCCGCCTCAGGCACTGTGGACCCCGTGCTAGTGGAAATCTGAGTTGACCTTAATTTAACAAAGCCGAGCCTTTATTAAAAATATCTTGCTTATATGAACATAAAAGTTATTGATTTATAATGTTTTAGGATCGCCTAAGTTATAATTCTTACAAAGACTGAACTAATAAAATATATTTACACTACTGCGCCAGAAGGAGTATGCGTTTAAATGAATATGGTGTACAAAATACGTGGTCACATTTTAACTCAAAATCCAAACTAATATTTTAAACGCGAAAGTAACTTTTGTTACCTTTCCTCGACTAAACATCTGAATGGATTGTTATGAAATTTGGTTTTGATATAGATCATATCCTGGAAAAGGACTTAGGCTACTTGGGGACGCGAAAATAAGCCTTGAAGGTGGCAAAACAGAGGATCAAAGTTTATATTGAAGATTATTTGTCAAGTTTGGCATATAAAAATTCAACAATTGAAATTGTGCGATAGATCTACAATCATATCATGTCACATGTTGAATGTGATATTGTCGAGCACTAAATATAAACTTCTCGGAATAATCATGCGAGAGAATAATATTGGAAATAAACTCAAATCCTAACATTTATAATGTAAATATATAATTAAGTATACTCTAAACAATATATGTATATGTTAAATTCTTATAATCGCATGTTAGATCCATTTTTTGCCAGTAAATTCTTATAATTGAACTAAATCACAGATTCATATGTGTTTGCTAATATAATCGTCTAAGTATGAAACAGAACTAGCAATCGTAGTAATCATACTCATACTAATCGTTATTAATATGGTAGTTGACTGTCAGGTCAAATCAATTACTCGTTATTGAATAACAAAAGAATTTTGACGTTATACCTAGCTACCGTCTTACCTAATGTTAGTGTCATTAACTTAGTTACGATAGTATACTAAGTTAATAGTATACTGTTTGGCTATCGTCAAACCATTTTCTTTTAATATTTGGGTTTACGTTTAAAAATAATAACAAACGTGAAAATTACACCAAATCAATTTTTTTTAATTCTCATATAAGATTTAATTTCATGAAGACTATGAAATAATTTATTTTTAACAAGGCAACTACCCAATTATCACCTAGTCTCCATCCATCAGTCACACAAATAAATCAAATAATATGTATGATTAACTAGCAATTAGACTTTTATTACTTTTATATTATTATGTATGACTTTTTGAAAATAAAATTTGTGAAATACAATTTCAAAAGTCTGACTGTGTCTCGTCTCGAGTCACGAGTCACGACCCAAAAGAAGAAAAAGAGACCTGAGGCAACTAAATTTTACGAAAAGTCCCGGGACTTACTTACGTAACATAAGAATACCAACAAAGATCCACCGACACACGAAGTCATGTAAGAAGCGCATAGAACACCATCCGAAACAACACACAAGACTTAGTCCAGACACAGTAAACCTACTGTATAAATTAAGAGGATGCGGCACTGGACACACTGAATGTCTCAAAACAAAGGAGACAGATTGTGGTAAATCAAAAGACATAAACCAAGGACTTTAATCAATCTGGCAAGAACAAGTCTGTATAGGCCGCACTTCGAACGGGCACTACGAAAACCGAATATAACAGAAAAAATGCCGATTTCTCACTTCGGGCACAGCTGTTAGTCGCTTGGTTGATTGTGTAAAAACGCCAAAACGTTGGTCATATTATAAAAAATATCTGCTGTTAAGTTCGGCCTTCAGTTTGTTTCGTGGCTAAAAAGTTATCTGATTGGTGGTAATGAAAACTGACGTTATTTTTGTAGTATATTAGGATGTTTATTGGTAGTTATAAATTTATTTTGATAATTGGTTATTCTATTGGCATACTCTATTGGCATAATCGATCGAGGAAAAGCATTGTTATTAACAACTTTAAGAGAAGTAAAATTTGTCTAAAATGGACCAGAAATGAAGACTTCATCAGAAAACAAAGCTAACTAGAATGCAGCCTTTTATTTATTTTGTATTAAAATTCAAATATGCGAGCGAGCTCTAGGGAGTAATTAAAATAAATTGATAGGAACAAACATGAAAGCTGTTCATATAATATTCCTGAAAGATTGTGAAATGAAACAACGGATTGTGAGTAGAGATATTTCATTCTGTCATTCTATTTGTTGGCATTCTACTGATGTCAGTCAATTAATTGAACTGTTTTATGAATTACTAGAATATACGGTATCGCAACTGCAGAAGTACTAGATAATTTAAAAATGGGAAGATCTTCAGGATGACGACTGGACATCCAATTCACCATGCTGAGGATCCGGTCACAGACATGTGTGTCAACATAAGGACCTCAGTTTCATCCCTGGTCTGCCATTTTTTAGCCCAATTTGCAGATCTATGCAGACAAGAGAGGTGTGCGGTACTGGTATTAAACCTTGAATTAGCAAACAGGTGTCGCAAAAGACAAATAAATATTCTGCGAGTATACACATTGAAGTACTTACAAGGTGGTCTGACATCAGAGCCTATTGTAGAAAAAACGAACCTGTTTTCAGTAATATGAATTCTATCACAAGATTTTATTAAATATTAATCAAACTTGATATGTTGCACTAAAACAAACACAAATATACACTCGAGTACATACGAGGGGTGTACAATAAGCAATGACATATCTAATTCACACAAAAAAGTATTTGTTCTTATAGATAAGGTATATGAAAAGCCTATTATTTATGGGTATTCTACCCATAAATAATAGGCTTTTCATCTTATCCGCTAAGGCGTAACAAAAATGTGTTTCATTCAACATTTTTGTTAATTATTGATACGTCATTATCATCAAAATCATTTCTATTTGAGGCACGTGATGATCTGCGATTAAAAATGCGGGCATTATTTGTGTAATATAAAACTCAAAAAATATTCATTTTAATATGTAATACAAAATTTATTCTTTTAATCATAATCGAATCGTGATCGATATTTGACACTTTCAGATTCCCACCCTATTGCTTAAAAAAAAATAAAGGAAAAAATAACCAAAACCACTTCAGCGCTGTTTGGTTGACATAGGTATGACGGAATTTAAAATAACGAATATACATTTCGACTTTAAATCCATCGTTATTGTTTTTTAGGGCTGTACATATGCCTATACCTATGTCTCTACTAAAAAACATTAGTCTCTTTATAATTCGTTCAATAAATGCCTATTGTTTGTGATACGGATAAGAGAAAATTTATATGAGAGATTTCTTTATGTTATTTAATGAACTTCACTAGCGCCCTACTGTCTGAAGAATTACGTAACACTACATATTATAAAACAAAGTCCCCCGCTGCGTCTGCCTGTCTGTATGTTCATGATAAACTCAAAAGCTAAACGGATTTTCATGCGGTTTTCACCAATAGATAGAGCACTTCATAATATTAGTATAGATTAACGCGATCACGAAATAGGTATTACATACCTCTGAATTGCCTGACGTTTCGACTAGATTCAATTCAATTTCAAACCAGGCAATTCAGAGATATCAAAAACTACTGAATGGATTTTTATGCGGTTTTCACCAATAGACAGACTCATGAGGAAGGTTTAGGTATATAATTTGTTAAGGTTTTCTGTCAATTTGTTAAAAATATGATAATGATTGTTGAAGATGTCTCTACTCCTCGTGCGAAGCCGGGGCTGGTTGCTAGTTGGAAATAATTCTAAAACTTGTTGTTTATGCTCCAGTGACTATTCAATTAGTATACGATGAAATTCTTACTTTATTGATAGAAACCAATTTGCCGTATTCAATTACATGATCCATCGAAAACATTCCAGTAAATCTTACACCGGATAACGAAACGTGTGTTGAACCGAATGTAATGCGCCCCAATCAAACGTCGAACTAAGAAATGAGGAATCGCTAATGTTTCCCGCAGTCTAAGTCACAACTTACAAGAATTGTTTGAGTGACAAAAATCAATATATTATTATGTATAAATAAGAAAAGACAAAACAGTTCAGTACTTTTTTCTGCGCTCTTTGTAAACCTATTTTTTTTTGGTTAGTAAAAGTTATTACTATTAACGAGCTTCAATGTTATCAATAAAACAATGGAAACAGATTTTTTATAAAAATAGTTTTAAACAAAACACTTCAACTAAAAGATTCTTTATAAAAATTGATGTCAAGATTGGTTATCAAATAATAAAATGTAATCTTTGCTCTTCTGAAGTTAGAGTAGGTTTACTCATAGCTGCCCTGGAGAAGACGGAGGCCCTTTTATTTCATGGGCCCCGTCGTGGTCCACCCCCTGGCGCCCCCATCGAGGTCAACTCGGTCCTCGTACCGGTTCAGACCCACTTAAAGTATCTGGGCCTGATCCTCGACGGTAGGTGGCGCTTCCACGAGCACTTACTGCAGCTTGCTCCAAAGCTTGTAGGCGCTGCGTCCACCCTTGGGCGACTCTTACCCAATTTGGGCGGACCCAGCGTCGCTACGAGACGGTTGTACACAAGGGTTGTCCGGTCAATGGTGTGGTGGTGTGGGCGAAGACTCTGACCGCCCAGATTAGGGCGCGCCTCTGGCGCCCTCAGAGGGTTATGGTGGTTAGAGCCATACGTGGATAACGCACCGTATGGAAGGAGGTGGCGTGCGCGTTGGCCGGGACACCCCCGTGGGATTTGGAGGCGGGGAAGTGCTTGCCGAAGTATATCGACGAACGGCTGAGTTTCGGGTGGAAAGTGGCAGTCGGCCCCCGCCCGAAAAGGTACGCGAATGGCGTGAGGCCGCTCGCCAAGCCAGCATGGCTCGTTAGTCGTCCCGGCTGGAGGCGGCGTGCTGGCTTTGCCGCCGTGGAGGCACTCCAGCCGGTCATCGTCGAGTGGGCAGGGCAGCAGCACGGGACCCCTTCCTTCCGACTGACGCAGGTTCTTTCCGGGCACGGCTGCTTCGGGAAGTACCTGCACTCGGTCGCTAGGAGGGAATTGAGTCCCGCCTGTCACCACTGCGATTGCAGTGAGGACTCGGCTCAGCACACGCTAGCGGTTTGCTCTGCTTGGGCAATGGGATCTCTCGCTACCGGCCATCATACGCTCCATGGCCGGTAGCGACAGGAATTTTGCCGTGGTCGCAACCTTCTATGAGGAAGTCATCTCACAGAAGGAGATGGCGGAAAGGGTCCGGGAGGACGACCCCCACTCGGACTTAATTCGCCGCTGGCGAACCGGGCGGTGGAGGCGCGCTTACCAGCGCCTCATGCCGCCCAGAGTGTAGCCGCGGGTGGCAGGACGGATTTTCCCTCCACTCGCTATAATGGCCCCCCGCGAGAAGGCGGCGTCCGCGTGTGCCTGGACGTCGCCTAATCTTAATCTCAATAAAAATCTTAAGAAAAGCTGTTCCCCGATCTCTTCTATTTAAGGCGCAGTACGACACACCGTGTGGTTTTAGTCGATTTGATTCCGACACACCGTTCCACCGAAAACCCCGGTGGGGTGACGGCCCGAGGGGGTTTCCACATGCACAAAAAAAAACGTTTTCTCATATCTAACTATGCAGTTAAAAAAAATATGTTTGAACGTGGAACTCCGAGATATTAATAGCCCCTTTTTAAAGTCTATTTATAATTATTAGACATACATTTTGTTATTTACATTACATTACATTAAGTGTAAGAGTGTATAGTTAGGCTATCAAGTTTATTTTAAATATATTATTATTATTTGCGTTTCAATTCCTTCCTTATTTCATGAGCTTAATTTTTTGTTAATTATTTTTTTTTTTTGGCTAAAATATTATGCATTATAGAGCATTAATAGTTATTTACTTCAAACTCTTACTTAACTTACTTACTTAATACGTAATATAATTACCTACTTTTTAACTGTTCGTTGATATTTGTTATAAATATTTAAACAAGCATTTTTTATTGGGTTTTAAGTTCTCATTTAAATTTTTAGACTTGTCATCCGTGTGGACCTACCTACCAACCCAAAAGGGATTATATGAAAATAAGCAAAAATATGAAATTTAAATACCCCATTATAAAATTAAGTCGTAGCGTAATGCTTCTGCGGTGGTACTACTTCTCTGTAACACTAATGTCTAAAAAAATCTGTCCTAAAATTAAAACTATATTCCTTTATTTCCACTTTCTACAAAACACGTGAACGATTAAGATACATTTCAAAATAGACTTCAATTCACATACGGCACTGATAAAAGGAAGTCGGCAAGTTGCACCGAACACAATGAATTGTAGATAGTTCAAATTGGCAAGGCAATACTTCAGAGACTATTTCACAATTCTTCAGCAACGTCCTCTGAAAGGCGTGAAATTACTATCATTTTGTAGCAATACATCTTAGCCGCCAACAGACAGTTAATACAGAACAGAAAGAACCATTTGATATTGAAACTTAAGTAGGGGCCAATAGAACTCCATTTAACTTCCTCTTATTTTGTACACATTTTTATCCCCCGACGAAAAACGAGGAGTGTTAAAAGTTTAACATGTGTATCTGTGTATTTGTATGTTTGTCTGTGGCATCATAGCTCCGAAGCGAATGGATGGACTTTGAAATAGTTTTTTTTTTTTGTTTGAAAGGCGACTTGGTCTAGAGTGTTCTTAGCTATAATTCAAGAAAATCTGTTCAGCCGTTCGAAGATCATTAGCTCTTTTCTATTCGCTGATGGAATTTTACAATCCGGCGTTTTTTTTATTTTGTACTTTGATTCGCGCATAACAAAAAATATTTTTTTAGACATCTAGCACACCTCCGCCGCGAAAGCATAACAACAAAACCGCTAAATGAATCCCACTGTGAAGTGAACCGAGGGTGGATGTGTAACCAGCACTTGAGCAGCATGCGCGAAAAAACGCGGGCTGTTATAGAATCATAATAAAGTCTGTAGATTAGAACAGGCATTTTCGCTTCTGTTTCGCTTAGCGAACTACGAAACTACCGGGGTCTCGCTGCTATGGTTTCGCGGCGCTGATGTGCTACAAGCTACAAGAGAATGTGTAATACTAAATCAATCGATCTGTAATAGATTTACTATACCTTACCAAATCTCTCTTTGATTGAATGTGAGAAAAACATTGTTCAAAGCTTGAAAGCTGAAACTATCTACTTTCTTATTTATATTTCTTCTGCCACCTAAAGTGATAAATCAATCCAAGTCAAAATAAAAATTGCTTTAGTAACGCCTGCATTACTTTTCAATGTTGTTTCGAACTAGACTTCTGAGTTACTTTTACTTGGTGTGCATCTATACTCCCAGGCGTATTACATAGCATTGAGGTGGACATAATCAGTATTTATTGAAAAGAAATTGTTGGTAAAATATAAAATGCATTGTTTTGAATTATTCCGAGGATACTTGGAGACATTAAAACCTATCTGATCCAACCGATTTTAAAGATTTTATAATTATTTATTAAAGGTATACTTAGGACTTTATTCACGTGTTTGCTTTGATCAAACCGCTTGAGCTTACCCGAAACACATGTGAGTACAATATTACTAATATTATAAACGTGAAAGTTTGTGAGGATGTATGCATGTTTGTTGCTCTTTCAATCAAAAAACTACTTATGTGGGTGAAACCGCGGGGCACAGCTAGTCTTTAATAAATATGAATTCCACTGACGGAATTTAGTGTTATTATGTTTATTATTCTAAATTATATGACGTGTGTGTGTGTGTGTGTGTGTGTGTGCGTGCGTGCGTGCGTGCGTGCGTGCGTGCGTGCGTGCGTGCGTGCTTGCGTGCGTGCGTGCGTGCGTGCGTGCGTGCGTGCGTGCGTGCGTTCATGTTGGTATGGTGGTGAATGTATGCTGAAGCCAAACAGTCACCACCATACCAACATGAATTTAAATGGTTTCAAAGCATCGAATACATACTCCATATTCTGATACTGTTCTTAAAAACAAATAGCTTTCGGTATAATTATGTATTTATACGGAAATTAACGCGATTACGAAATAAATATTACATACCTTTGAATTGCCTGGTTTTGAATTGAATTGAATCTGGTCCAAACATGGGTAATTCAGACGTATGTAATACCTATTTCCTGATCGCGTTAACCTATACTTATCATATTATAAAGCTGAAGAGTTTGGTTATTTGGTTGAACGCGCTAATCTCAGGAACTACTGGTTCGAATTGAAAAATTCTTTTAGTTTTGGATAGCCCATTTATCGAGGAAGGCTATAGGCTATATAACATCACACTATAACCAATAAGAGCGGAGCGGCAATGAAAAATGTTTCGAAAACGCGTAAAATTTACAAACGTGGACAAAGTTGCGCGGGTCAACTAGTTCCCGTATAAATACATAATTATGTAATGGAACGTGAAAGTTAAAATAGCTCTCAGCTTTTTGTTTTTATTGGCAGTTTTAGGTCACCTATAAAACAAGGATATTAAAATTAGTGTCCGACCGACATTGGATTTGCAGCCGAAACCGAAACCAAACCTTCGGCCTCGGTTTCATTTTCGGCTGAAACCGAAACTTATTTAGAAATCTCAAAATACTACAATATAATAAAACGTATACATATTTAACAAACATTAAAGCTCGAAAATAGCTAAGCAAAAAATGTAAATTTGGTTGACAAACAGAGATTAAAAGTGTAATAAACTGGTTTTTTTTTCACCTATTTAAATATGGGTTAATTATTGTTATTCTCCACCATTGCCACTGAAGTTTAGGCCGATTTTTGATAGTAAACGACACTATGGCCGAAACAGAAACTGGACCTTTCGGTCAGTCACTAATAAAAATCATGCAATACCAACTGGTCATCGTAACTAATAGTATAAAACCACTTTTGAATGTCTCGAATAACAATATAAAAGTTACGAGGTTTCCATCAGGGACACCTTTTAAATTTTATAGATATTTTATGTCTGAAATTTGACATCTGAAAATATTACGAATATTCCATAAACTAAATACTATAAAAGTATACTTAGTTTATGGAATACTAGCTGCGCCTCGCGGTTTCACCCGCGTAAGTCCCCATGCCGTGGGAATATCGGGATAAAAAGTAGCCTATATGTTAATCCAGGTCTCCAGCTATCTACGTACCAAGTTTCATCGCAATCGGTTCAGTAGTTTTTGCGTGAAAGAGTAACAAACATCCATCCATCCATCCATACTCACAAACTTTCACGTTTATAATATTAGTAGGATTCTGACATTGCACGAAAGTCTCGCTATTAGATGATCCATTCTAATAAGAATTTTGTAAACATGACATTTGATTTTTATTTTTTCCAAACTATTTGCTACTACTATTAACAAATTTTTGCACATACAATTTTAACTTTTATTCATATTAAACACTTTTTACTACTAGAAACTTGGTGTCTGTGTTATTATGTACACCATCCAGAAAGACAATTAACGCGGTATGAACAAAGTTCTGTTGAACTGTCACGGCATAGTGAAAAAAATATATAATATGTATACATCTACATGTGTACATGGCAGAGGGTAACAACGGGGGGTATCCAGGGCGTCCTGACACCCCCTAAAAACCTGCGGACACCCCCTTCGAGGGTGTCCAAATATTGGGGATATTTAGACACCCTCGAAAGGGGTGTATAACCCAGAAGACGATGCGCCGAAGAGTCTGCGGAAAATTTTAATACTGCCCATTCTAACAAGATCCTTCTGGTGATTTCTTTCTCAAAGTTGTTTCCACTGTGATGCATAACCTGCCCAAGGAAGACATATTCCTGAACAATTTCGAGCGTCAACCCTTCGAAGCCAATCGGTCTGGGTGCGACTTGTTCATGAACATAATCTTGGTTTTGTGGTTATTTCCAAGACCCTCGGTCGATCACCGAGATACTCCATTCAGGCTGTGCAGTATGCTGCCCTAGCGACTCTGCTAATAGAACGGTGTCATCGGACAACCGAAGGTGTGAGATGTACTCGCTGTTTATATTGGTTCCCCGTCTAATCCAATCGAGTGTGTCTTGAAGACGTCCTCAAGCGTGTTGGTGAATTATTTTGGGAGATAACACCCCCTCGTTTAATTCCATGCTGCAAGTTTATCTGATTTGTCCTCTGGTCTTGGAGCTGGACGGTTATCGTGGCAGTGGCATATAAGTTTTTCAGCACCTCGATATATCGCCAATCAACATGACATCGTTGCAGAGTGTCCAGAACTGCCCAGGTCTCGATTGAGTCAAAGACTTTCCCGTAGTGCACAAAAGCCATACGCAGTAGCTTAAAATACTCCTCAGTCTTTTGCACAATCAATCAGTCGAACAGTTTGGTTACGGTCCGCGTTACCTTTTCGAAACCTAACTTGTTCCGGTGCCTGGACTTCGTCGAGTTATCTCGCGAGACGGCTTTTGACGACTCTCGAAAACAAATTTGTAGATATGGCTCAGGAGTGAGATGGGTTTGCAGTTCTTCAACGAGATATTGTCTCCTTTTTTATAGAAAAGTACCCCTGCTACCCCGCTACATGCCCTATTTGTTAAACTTTGTTAGATGGCGGAATTAAACCACTACCTAAAAAAGACTTGCTAGCTCTTTTAGGATTGGGATCCAGCCTATCTTTAGAAACTCGTTAGTAATTCCGTTATCAACAGATGATCTGTTATTCTTTAGCTGCTTGAAAGCCGATTCTATCTTGCTGTAGACTCTTCTAAGTCAACGCAATCAAAAAATACGGCCATTTCAGCCGTAGATTGGACCAAATTTGAACATTTCGCACATAAATCAAAACCCATAGAGTACTTCCCATTGACCTAGAATCATGAAATTTGGAAAGAAGCAAAGTCTCACAGCACAAATAAAGGAAAAAATCCGAAAATCGTTAATTTGTTGTTATAACTGTCTGTCTGTCTGTATGTTTGTCAAAACCAATTTTTTATGGTAAAGGGGCAAACGAGCACATGAGTCACCTGATGGTAAATGACTACCGTCGCCCATGGACACCTGCAACTCAAGAGTCACAAGTGCGTTGCCGGCCTTTGAGGTGGGAGTACGCTCTTTTCTTGAATGTTTGAAAGTTGTATCCAAAGAGTACACAAACACTACGTTACGAGTCGTATCGGTCCAAAAATACCGGATGCGGAAATACTTCCCATTGACCTAGAATTATGAAATTTTGGTAAGAAGTAAGATCTGGCAGCACGAGTAAAGGAAAAAATCTGAAAGTCGTTAATTTGTTGTTATATCACATTAAAAAGATAGTTTTTGTAGTTACAAACTTATATTTTGCGGTTCGAGAATTGATTTCCGAGATGCGATTCGGTGCGCGAGTCGGTTGGTTGGTTGGTTCGGTAGCACTTGTCCGGTTTTTTTATTGCGTTAAAAAAATATGTATTCGGCTGATGATCATGATGAATTAATAAAAGAACAAAATAACAAAAAAAACCGGCCAAGTGCGAGTCGGACTCGCGCACCGAGGGTTCCGTAAAATATTTTTATTATCTGATGTAACTAAAAATTTACGGTTTTCGCAATTTTTCCTTTATCTGTGCTATAAGACGTTGCGTCGCACCAAATTTCAAGATTCTGAGTTCATGGGAAGTACCCTGCAGGTTTTGATTCCCTTGCGAGTGTCGAAAATTTGCGGAAATTTGATATAAATTCCAGCTTGATACCTCCTCGCGTTCTTGAGAAAAAGGGTCTTGACAGACAGACAGACGGACGGACGGACAACAAAGGGATCCTATAAGGGTTCCGTTTTTTCCTTCCGAGGTACGGAGCCCTAAAAACAGACATTTTTTAAATGAAGAAAATAAAGAAAGCCTTAAATTGAACGTGCTTAAAATATATTCAAAGGATAGAAACCTTTTAAATTTTATATGCAATTTAATCACGTTCCATCAATGCGGGCCATTTACCAGCAGAAACGATATAAAATGGTAAAATTCAATCAGTCGTGCGAGTGTCGTTCATTTAATAGAGTGTACAGTCAGCGTTACTCGACCTGTCAATTGGCCGAAAACGAAATATCTCATTTATCACTTGTTTTACGAAAAATTCAGAGCTCTTGTAAAATGATAAATCAATTGTTTTTTAAGGTTTAAGCTTTAAACTAACAACACTATTTAAATCATTTTTAAAATAATCATTTTTTAATGTTGTAGTAAAACCATTATTTCGTTATTTGTTTTTAAAAAGTGTCGTCGCTTAGTTTGATTCAATCATGTATCTCTGATTTTTCAAAGTTCTTGTTTATTAACAATGGGTATGTGTGTGAGGGTGTGCTTGAATGTGTTCGTGTGTATAAATTGTGTGCACGTGTTAGTGTGTATGTGCATGGGTTGGCAATAAGTGAGTGGAACCGCAGGTCTGCTTACCACATTAATATACCCTTGTGTACCCTCAAAACCAAATGCGCTATAACAGAAGTACAGTAATCTTGTTTGTAACTAGCTTATTCAACACAAATAACAATTAATGTTCCTTTCAACTACAGAGTATGATAACAACACTGCAAGTCTTGCAATTCTGTACAAAGGGACGTATCTAACAAAGCTAGCATTATATTTACAAATTAATCTCGGCACTTCTTTTGATTCGCCATGTTGGCCCAACATAGGGCAACATTTGTTACACTGTAAGGAATGCTCATTAATAATTAATCAAGTATTTCGTGGTTTGAATTAAAAAATTTAAACATTTCAGGGGTTTTTACTAAAATACTTTTAGGAGCTTTTGTTCGTAGTCTGTTATGTCATAAGTATTCTTTTTAAGTTACTAGCGACCCGCCCCGGCTTCGCACGGGTGCAATGATGATACTAAATATACTACAGAATGTCTTTATATACAACGTTCACAGCTTTTTTGTCATTAGACAATACATACACGTTTTCTTCAGAGGTTACTCTTGAAAGAGCGACATATAACCCACTGGCCGGTACCGCCGGAACCGCTATGTCCCTGTTTTTTAAATCTGTAATATCTTCGAAAATATTCATTGAAATTACATGCTGTAAAGAGCCATTTTGATCTATATTAAATGCACAATGTATTTAAGGTACTTAATTGGATAAGGATTAATGCTGCTAATTGCTTAAAATCGCTTCGTAAATAAGCCATTATTTCTCGTAAAAAGTAAAGGATAAAAAATGGTTATTGTGGGTTATCCCCAAGAGATAGACATATACCATCGCGGACTTTTTTGTAGACCTTTTTAAGGTGTTAACAGACGGACAGCAGGAAGCGACTTTGTTTTATACTATGTAGTGATAACCCCCTAAAAGATATACATAATGTTAAGAATGAATTGTGTTCGTGTTACAATTAATTTTACTACACCAATCTGCAATCGCGTGGAATGTTTATAAGATCGATATGGAATAGTTATTTTCTAAATTTAGTAATAATATACTATATAATAAACTGTTGGTCTACATACTTTATATATTCATAATTTAATTTTACGAAATAAAATTATTTGAATTTCCATTTAAACTTTTTGAATTATCACGTACCTATAACGCATAACGGCATTACTCAAAAATTACAACCTCGCCAAGGAATGTAGTAAAATATCTTACGAACTATTCACTTATAAGGCGGTTCATTAAAATTCCCTCCCGAATGAGTTCCATCCATAACTTAGCTGTATTTCGAAGCTAGGGATAAACCTTCACTAAATATCGCAGCCTAAGACCGTGGGTGGGAAGGGCGAAGTGTTGTTCAGAAATATTTTGGCGATTCATATTAATTACGAACTTGAGCTAAAACTAACTGAAGAACACTCTTATTGTTAGTACACTGCAGTAAGTATGGTATGAAAGTTATGTCAATATTTGACAAATATAAATGTTATGGTCATAAACTTAGTATACTTTACGATAGTATACTAAGTTTATGGTTATGGTGTACAAATATAATTTTATCACAATGTGAAAAATGACAATAAAATATTTTAAAAAATTACCTACCTACCCGTTAACAACTGAACAAGATTACAAATATTTTCCACGCGATCTAGATACACATGTTTGGTGGGTACTTAAAATGTGTGTTTTTAATTTTAGGTCCTAATTATTAGAAAAAAAGGAAATAAAGTAAATATGACCAATATCAATGCAACAGGCTCCACTAAAAAATTAATCGCTTATTACCATCCTCCAAGAAAACAGTGTTATATAAGTGCGCGCATCATTATTTTACGATACACTACGCATTTTTGTTTACGAGTTTATTGAGTATCAAAATACGCATCTCATTCGCTTCCTTGCTCCCATAAATTGACGCCCCCGCAATACATCAGAATAACATACACGACAATGCTTTTATTATCTCTAAGGATACGTTGGCTATTACGTTTATAAGACTTTTTCAAGTTTTTATATCAAAACTGATGTGATATTCCTTCAAGCTGACCGTAATTATCACTACATATTATAAAACAAAGTCCCACGCCGCGTCTGTCTGTTCGTGATAAACTGAAAAAGTACTGAACGGATTTTCATACGGTTTTCACTAATAGACAGATTGATTCATGCGGAAGGTTTAGGTGTATAATTTGTACTCGTGCAAAGCCGGGGCGGGTTGCTAGTTTTAATTATAAAATAAAAAATAAATTAAACAAAAGTAGACTATTAGTATTTCAATAATAATTATCATCAGAAATGAGTGGTTAACGAATTTTTGAACAGTTTTTTTGAAGTGAAAACTTCTTTAGCGGCGTCGTGCACTTTTTGGGATGGGTAAAAAATGTTAAACTTGCCGATCAGGACACGTGACCTGATCGAAAATTCGTAAGACGGAGCCGAGTTTCTTTTATTTAAAAAAATATAACATTCGAAATTCAAACATTTATGAGTGGCCAGGTGCGCAGAACTTACAGTGTACCCTAAACAATTAGGTATGTTATTACCCACCTTTTATTTTTAACCTAATTATATATATACAGATGTGTGTGTGTATGTATATAATTAGGCAATATGCAAATATATGCAAATACATTGTGAAGTTATGTTTTCACTTCTGACGTGCAGTCCTACGACTGACTGTTTTTTTTTATTAATTAATTTGTCAAAACGAATTCAAACTATACAATCCAAATTTAAACATAAAAATCTAAACTAGGTGTTGATGCCAATGTACTAACAATATAATATTTAAATGTGCCCGCTAAAATAAACTCGGAACCCTCCAAACACAACAACTAAATTCCTGTGTCGTGTCTTCTACTCATTCATCCATCCCCTTCACTCCTATTACCTAACCGCGTTAACACAAAAGAGAAGACAACACTAAAATTAGCAAGCATCTACTGAAAATTTCATTGTCTGTACATAATCACACCACTCATTTTTGTTAACCTACAAATAAGAGTGGAGTGAGTGAAGCCGGCCGGCAGTTTTTAAAATAAATTACAAATCATAAAGCAAATAAATATTTATTTTCGTGAAAATTAAGTAGATAAGACATTCTGCTATGAGTTTTTTTTTAATGCATTGGGGGTAAACGAGCAGACGAGTCACCTGATGGTAAATGACTACCGCCGCCCATTGGGCACCCGCAACTCAAGAGCCACAAGAGCGTTGCCGCCCTTTAAGGTGGGAGTAGAATTTTCTTTGAATCTCCTCCATTTCGATCCACGACAGACACTTTTTAAATTGCTGCCAATTTGTAAGAACAAATGACACTGGCCTATTCTAAAACCTTTCAGTGTGCCCCACGTACAGCTTATAATTAAACATCTACACATGAAGTTTTGTCAAAAAAGCACTTACCTATGACTAACAATATGACTGTTTTCTTTGACGCGTGACATCGCCATTAGTATATTTGTTAAATATCAGCAAGGACGCTGACATGGCTTTTTGTTGTGGAAATTGAATCAAAATAAAAATATAAATTTTATAAGGTACCTATAAGCAATCTACTTACGGCTTCCCTCATATTAGAAACTAGCAGTGCCCCGCGGTTTCACCCGCGTAAGTCCTGATCCCGTGGGAATATCGGGATAAAAAGTAGCCTATATTGTAATCCAGGTCTCCAGCTATCTAGATACCAAGTTTCATCGCAATCGGTTCAGTAGTTTTGGCGTGAAAGAGTAACAAACATCCATCCATACATACATCCATACATCCTCACAAACTTTCACGTTTATAATATTAGTAGGATAATAGATATTGCATAAAGCAACTATACACGTTCCGACTGTTATTAGATAGGTGAATTTTATTCCACTATCTTTATTATAGAAAAACATTAAAAATGAAATGGAAGTCTGGAGGTTTCTATTAACAGTAATAAATTAAACCACGACCCATTTGTTTCATTTATTTTTATAGAATAACTATAAAACTAGTAACTCAAAAAATGGAGGTCACAAGCCCGTATGCAAAATGAGGAAGGTTGGCCGAGTCGTGACCCAACCGGCTGTAAAGGGTCAACGCCGAGCCTCGGGCGGTGGTGATTTTTTTGAAGAGGTTACTAGTAACGTGAGTCACACATTACTAGTAATCTCGTTAACCCCTCCAGCTAAGCTTAACGCTTGTGTAGAGCACTGGGTGGGGTTCGAACCCGCAACCACTTGATCGCAAGTCCGACGCCTTAGCCATTACGCTACCGCCGCTGCGCTAACCCGACCAAGAGCAAACCGGTGGAGATAGGAAATTATCTCCATCACCCGTTGCTCTGTACAGTTAAATATGATTCACACTGAACGGGCCGCACCGGAGCGCGTCGTACCGGACCTGCGCATGCCGCGGCGTCCGGATCGGAACGGCGGATGTGACCACATCCGCCGATCCGCTATGGCGCGGCGCGGCACCCGCCGCCCGGCCGGAGCGACTCGTTGCTTGAGTTAGTCATTGCATTCCTATCCTACCAAGTCGGGTCGACGTGTCGTTTAGTGCATGAAGTTGTTGGGTAATCCTTTCCGCATTTAACGCAACGGAAAGGTCTGAAGCATTGATTTTTTGAGTGCCCGTATCTTTGGTATTTCTTAGGTACAAAAAATACCTCTTTTTCCTTATAGGGTGCTTCAATCGTTACATTGGCGTGGTTGATGTGTTTTACATTAAAATTATCTTTATTATTGGCTCGCGGCTAGATCTATATAAAAGAAGGTAAGTTTATCTTTTGTTGTTCGATGTAAAACGTTGACTATTTGACGTACTTCATTTCCATTAGCTTTAAGCCAAGCCAACATATCTCATTCCTTTTTATTCATACTCAAAACCTATTTAGACAAACGTTGTTTCGAAGTTAAAATTAACAACGTAATTTTTGATTTGTATGAAATAAAGTCTGACATACCTACAGATGACAATTCAGTCTTCATTGCCACGTATGCAGACGATTCTGCAATAAAGTCAGCGCACATCAACCCGGAAACTGCATCAGCAAACCTGTAGAAACATATTAGTGATATAGAAAAGTGACTTAAGCTATGGAGAATAAAAGAAAACCAAAGCAAATCTGCCCATGTCACTTTCACCCTAAAGAAAGGCAACTGTCCCCCAATCACACTGAACGGAGAACAAATTCCACATGGTGATACCGCAAAGTATCTCAGCATGCATCCGGACAGAAGTCTGACTTGGCAGAAACATATCTGGAGCAAAAGAAAAGAGTTGGATACAAAACTGAGAAGCATGTACTGGCTGCTTGGTAAAAAGTCTCAATTAAACAACGAAGGTAAAATGGCAGTATACAAAACTATATTGAAACCGGTTTGGATATATGAAATTGAACTCTGGGGAGCAGTAAGCAATAGCAATATTGACATCCTGGAAAGGTTTCAGACCAAATGTATTAGAGCTATGTTTAACACCCCCAAATGCATACACAATAAATACATATTGCAAGATCTGAAGATCAAAACTGTGAAGCAGGAAATCGCTTCCTCCAGCCAAAATCAGTAGAAAAAACTAACCAAACACGTCAACTCCCTGGCTGATGATCTATCGGGATCCGGTAGTATTGTTTACACAATATTAAGGAGGAATAGTGGTCCAACTCTAATAAATCAATTCCCCACAGAATGAGTGAGAGTGGTCAAAAGTGGACTATTTACTAATGCCGCGTTCGTATAATTAAGAAACGATTCGTTTTACTTACGGACGGTAAAATTTTCGTTAAAAATTTTACCGTCCGTAAGCAAAACGAATCGTTTCTTGATCAACTCGAAGTATACCCGGTTCCTATAATCAAGAAACGATTCGTTTAGTATTTCTAACATAATAAGAGGAGAAGAGGTTCTAAATTTAATACCTTACATCTCTCGAGTGTACCTTTTCAAATTAAGTAAAACATACACTTCAAATTATAATCATTATCACTTCCGACCACTGCAAGCAAAAATAAACTTATGACACGAACCTTGTCAATCCGCCTCCGTCCAAAAATGTAGCTCTGAAAGCAACTACGACACTTTGTAGAGCTAATTTTTAGATACCGATATTTATATGCTTGACAGAGAGAAATATCCGTAACTTTTTTTCTACGCCTTCCAATATTAAGACATTCAATTTTAGTGAATTCATTCATACAATTAAAATTTTATAAAAGGTTGCATAGTCCTCAAGTGTCTAAGAGATAACATGGAATTAGAGTAAGGTATATACTGTATAATATGTTTGTATTGCCGATATCAGCGGATACCTAAGATATCTACGAGGAATTATACTTTATTTATTATGTCAGGCGCCCGTGCGTTACAGTAGACCAAAAAGAAGAACTAACAAAGCACCGGGTAATACCTGTGATATATTCCACCATAAACCGGGCCAATCTTGTCATTGTATTTTAATTCGTTTTTATATGTTGTACGTTTTTATTTTATATGTTTTTATATTAACATATAAAAACAAATTAAAATACAGCTAAATACCCAAAAAATCAAACCAAAAGACTTTGACACCTGCTTTTTGGTTCTAGTCGCGCAAAGTCTGGAATCAATTGCCTTTTTCCAGACAATTTATAATCCATGAACGTTCAAAAGTAGAGTGAATAGGTTTCTCTTGGATAAGTGTTTACCCCCTTCGTCTTTATCGTCACTTTCCATCAGGTGAGTTGGAAGGCAAACACCTATTCCAATACTAAATAAAAAAAGCTTAAGAATGATGTAATGTTTGGTTGATTCTTGTTAATGGTTTGATTTAAATTTACATGTCTGACTCCAACAAAAACCTTCTCATTCCTAGTTAATATCGATTAGTCAGAAAATAAGTTTTTGCGATTAAACACCTTTCCTTTTCTCTGAACTCGGTATTTGGGTAACTTTAAAATTTGGTCTTTGCAAAAGTTTACTTAATGAAATTACTTTGCCCCTTCACGAGTAAATCACCCGAAAGTTTCCCTTTGTAATCAAAACTAATGCTTGATTCGGCACTTTGGATTATTAAAATCTACACTCTACTTATAATAGGTAACTTAAATATGTAGTACAGAGACGGTGGTGCGACGTGTTCTCCGCCTCCCTAAACCAGAAGAGGGCAGGGCTCCTCGCATTGTTCAACAGGCGGTTAAGATCGGCCGGGATTCTCGAGGGCTTCCTTCTAAGGTTATACCCGAGTCCCTGCAGTCCCCGGACGGTTCGATTCCTACATACTATTTCATCTAGAGCCCTGGTGGTTTCCATAAGCCAAAAAAAGGAATATAGGGGTATGAAGGTACCTACTAAACACAATTTTCAATATAAAATACTTACAAGACATTGACATTTCACAATAAAAATGTACATTTTAAAACAGGGGACCAGCAATTAAGTCTAATACCCATTTGCTACCTTTACCTCTAAATAACGCAAATAAACATAACTTGTGTTCATTTTAGGTCCATCGCGCACTGGTGATTTTTAATCGGCTGATAGTTTGATCGTTCTGGAAATCAGTATCAAGCTTTATACTGATTTCCAGAGGCGTATCAAGATAGCAGTGTCAAATCAGCAAAATCCAATACAAATTTAACAAACTAATAGGCGAAAATTTGTTGCAGTAACAAATTAGCAACAAATTTTCGCCTATTAGTTTGACTGATATTCACTAATTTACCGTTTTTTCATGCTAGCTTCATATGACACTAGCAGTAATTGCGATTTTTTTTAAACGGCGCGAGCAACAAAATCGCCGTTTTAGTAATTAATTAGCAACAAATTAGCTACAAATTTTGTTGCAATTTTTATTGAATTTTGCTGATTTGACACTGCTACCTTGATATACCTGATTTCCAGAACGCCTGACATATGGTAGTGCGCACATTTGACGATTTAAAATCGACCGATCAAACTATCAAAAATGGATGCCCGATTCCTATTTGATCAAACTATTGAACAACTGGCCTGTTGGTCTAGTGGTTAGTGATCCTGACTGCTAAGCCAGAGGTCATGGGTTCGATTCCCACCCAGAACAAATAATTGCATTATGAGCATGACCATTTGTTCTGTGTCTGAATGTAGTTCATCTATAATATAATATTATGTATGTATTTAGAAATATATAATGATGTTTATCTGCAGTCTGGATACCGTAGTACAGGCTCTGCCAGGTTTGAGATCAGATGGCCGTGTGTGACATGTGTCAAATTATTATTATTAACTCATCAAAAATCGGTCATTGCATAACGTGTGTGAACTACTATTCAAGCGCGTGCACGGCATAAATACAAAGCTATCGCCCGACTGTCGATCGATTGCACAGCCAGGTCGGTGTTCTAGTAGATACGGGATTCGAGGATTACTGCAACCAATTTTGTAAAACATTTTCTGTCTGCTGCTGGTTCATACGTGCGATTCTTTACTTACATATCGCACCACCAGTTTATAAGTCCGTACAAGACTGAACTACCGACCGATAGTTTGATCATGGTCGTCAGACGATAGCGACGAAACTTTAGTTCGATTAAAAATCACCAATGCGCGGTGGCTCTTATATGTATGTATTAAACACCTCTGGGACGCGGGGGATATTTACTATCCCTACCAATGACCCTCACGAGGATGGAAGCAGACATCTTAACATCAATCCTCTACACAGTCCAAAGTAAGTATTCCCTTCGGAAAATTTGAGAATGCTCATTCGTTACAGCCTTGATAAAAGATGTACCAACTAAAACAAAATAAACGATTTATCTTACATTAAAAATAACGTTGATCCGTGGTCATGGCTACAAGGCTTCTATAATCTTATTCTGGAATGCTTCGAAAACATTTTGGAATTGTATGTTTTTTTTAATGCAGTCATCATACACCTTGAACTGTAATAACAATATGGGTTTTCATAAAAAGTCAGAACAATTCTGCAATATTCACGGCAATTCATGGTCGTGACATGAAACTGCGTCGTTCCGCATTAAAAATATTAAGATGATGATTCTATTCGTTTTTTTATGGACAACTATAGACCAAAAATGTACTTATACTACCCTCCAAAAAATACCGTGCCTGAAGATGAAAACCAAAGACACTGTTTGGGTCTTCGCTTCCATTTCCAGGGCTCGCCCTTCAACCTGGCTCTTCATTTTCTATAACGACAGTAGAATAGAAAGGTAAATGTATAGGATTGACCTTGAATTGACTAAGCGTAAAGAACTTTGAAACGGTTGACAAGTGACACTTTTTACAAACGCTTTCGGTACGAAGCATTCGCCTAACGTAGTGTTTGTATCGTTTGTATCAATTGTATACTCTTTGGCATTCGCTACCGAGCAAACGTCAATACCTTGTAGAAAACAAAACAAAATGGCCATTTTTACAATCAGCTGATAATTATTGACGTAGTAATAATTGTTCAAATTTCTGTAAAATGTACTCATTGCAATTTTTGTAGGCTGCCCATAACGAGGAATTATGCTTACAATAAACTTAAAACACTAGGTACGCGAAACTCACCTTTCAAACTTCGAAAATTATAAGGGGACGTCCATTAATTACGTGAGAACATATTGGCAATTCTTCGACTTTCTTCCCTTTGATGAGATGTCGGATGTATAGTTAAGCTCGACTTCCTCCACTAATCTTACGTGAGATTTTTAATCATAATAATATTATTAATCATAATAAATCCAATGCATTGGATTTATTAAGAAAAATTTGTAAATTATTCAATTAGCTTTATTTAAGTCTGGGTAACACTAGTATTTAGACATAACGTAGTCTAGAATTACAGTAAGGAAATCGAACATTAAAATACCTTAATAGTAAATGAATACTTCAAGAGTGACATTTTACAGTTAGGTGCAAAAAATTTTATGCGATTATTGAGTTGAGCAATATTATATCACATAATATAATGTCATTCAGTTTTAATGTCAAATTTATGTGACAAACGTCTTTTTACCGATAAGAAAGTTCGCAAAAGAAGTGCGCACTTTCATTAGAAAGAATTATCTACCTTATTCTCAAACATGTCGCTTATTGTAGGAAGCTCCTAAAAAGTTAGTATCTTGATTTGCCGAATATGATGGTACGTGTATACGTATGTATACACGTACCATCATATTCATATCGTACATTTATCAAACTCTATCCAATATGTACACTACCGTATGGTAGTGTACATATTGGATAGAGTTTGATAAATATAGTTCGATGAATTATTCCTAAGAATAGAGAAAAAAGTTAAGTATTAGAATAAATATTTGGAGTTTGAACGTTAACCATACGTATAATGATACCTTGGAACTGGTACACAATAATGTGAATCGCCTCTAAAACAAGACATGATATTTGCAGCCGATCCTACAATCTTAGAACTGAAATCAGTTTTCAGGTAGGTTTCTTTTTCTTAAATAACTATATTAAACAATTGCCGCTATATATCCGCCGTGTATTGGAAAATTTACACATAGCATTTAATGGTTAGGAATATGTGAATAAACATTCTGTAGTCAGTATCTATGTCATTCTAAGTACATGTAAGACATCTATTTTAGTCTTCTTTATTGTTCCTTTTTACGATCGATAATATATTAGCTCTTCTAGAGAGCACTTTATTATAATTTGATTATAAAACTTCACCGAGAACATCAGTGTACATCTAAATTATTATACTTCTCTCTTGAGTTCGTTTTCGTGTTACTTAAACTAAGTATATTATTGCTCAGACTTACAGAACCGACAGAGAAGCTTAAAGAATAGCCAAACAACTAACTTACTTCCTTAAATATTAATCAAAGATTTAGATAGATGCATAATTGTCTAACCTGACCATGAAAATAAAAAACCTGGTCTAGAAGAGCTTTAATTACGTTTTTCATTGCAACACTAAGTACAGCCATATCCATGCATATTGGCATATTTGTAGGAGCTGTGATGCCACAGTTCACACTAGGGTACCTCCTTTTTACGTTGGGTGTTAAAAATTGGCATGGATGATAAGACATAACCTTATGAATTAATACAATGGTGAATCATTGGAAAATTTAAACAAGAACATTTTTGATTTTGGACTTATTAAACGAAGCCTTATTTTTTTTTTTAACCTTTCATGTACAAGTATATAATGTGTAAGAACAATAAATATCATTTTATCTAAATCAAAACATGTAATCAAATCAAGGAAATAAAACCATCAAAGTTAATATGATGTTTAATATGAATCAACAGAATCAGAATCTATATTTTCAACTTCATTTGATATTTTCATCTTCGTCATATCTGATCTACAATCCACCAATGGTTGAATTCCAAAGATATTAGACTCATTGTCACTGTGATTTCTTGATGAATTACTTTCACCGACACCAACATTAATATTTCCTTCTATAATTTTCTTCCACTTTGTTATGTGTTCGCAGCAACGGTTCTCTGTTTCTGTAAAAAATATCAACTTGATAAGAAAAATATTAAATCACAAAAATCATAAAACTTTCAAATAAAATGTCTAATATTTGCCTCAAAATCGCAAATCATTTCGATTGGGTTTAAGATAGAATGATATTGAAGCCAATAGCCTATTTTCATTGTGCATTTTATGTTATGTAACTACAAGTCATGTATCTGTAATGTTATTTAGAGAAATATAGTCCGGATTGGACTATATTTCTCTCAGCATTTCTTACCGACAAATACTTAAACATATCGCCAACCACTTTTGCCTCAAGCCTGTGAATATTTTTTTAGCATTTTAACACTTAAAACACCTCACAAACTCAAAAGTAGATGACATCAGGGGCGGCCCTAGGGCGGTGCGAGCGGTGCGACCGCATCAGGTGCCGTCATGCGGGAGATGCCGAAATCAACTGAAAGATTAGAACCAGGCATCAATCACCCACTCGTTACTATAATCGATATGAACCGACGATCATTGGGGGATTGACGATAGGGACAGGCTAATAATTAGTGTTTGTATACTCATTGCTAATAATCTGCTGTCAGGCTGATATCTATGGTAAATACTTATGTAGTATGTGGTCCAAAGAGTATACAAACACTACCTTAGAATGTAGTCGTCTAAATACTTTTCTACTATACCGGTCTGTACTACTGACTATTGACGTGACAATAATGAAGAAGTGAGTGTGTTTTGTTGCTTAGAAGCCGGTAAGTGACTCTTCAAAAGCAGGACTCACTGGTCTCTTTCTTAATGCAATTGTACAAGCATTTGACTTGGACATGAACCATTGTTGAGGTCAAGGGTACGATAATAGAGCGAACACAGTAGAAATAAATAAATGTGTCAAAGCCAAAATTCTGAACCAATATCCTCAAATATTTTTAACCAGCTTCAAAAAACAGGAAGTTCATCGGATCTTTTTTATGTACATTACCAAGCACCAGTGGACAACATCGCTAATACTATTGATATCGTCAATAGAGATCTGGCCAAGATAATGCTTTGAGCGAATCTTATGGACTCAAAGTAAACCCTTCAAAGACTCAGGTCATCATCGTTGGAAGCACTAGAAAAGTGTGAGTGGTCACATATTCCTCCGATTAAGTTTAATGGCTCCATACCCTTTAGTAATAAAGTAAAGAATTTATGATTACTAATCGACTCAGAGCTATCTCGGCTCCTCAAATGCAGAAAATAAGTCGTAAGTTATTTGTGTATGTTTCTGCAGGTTCCTTAAAACGATTGAGAAATTTTCTACCAACTGCCACCAAAACTGACCTTGCAAATTCACATCTTCTTCCAATTCTCGACTTTGCGGATGCCATCTATCCAGACCTCACCGAGAACCAATTAGATGAACTAGAGCGACTTCAAAACTTTTGTATTAGATTCATATTTGGACTGCCTAAATATGATCATGTCTCTGCCTGTCTTACATTCCGACAAAAGCGCAAATGGTTACCCATTCGTCTTCGCCGGAATGCTTATATTCTCTCATTGCTAAACAGTATTCTGTTTAACTCTCATACACCTTCATATTTGAAAGCACGATTTGAATTCCTTCGCAATACTCATACGAAGTTCTTACGATCATCAGAAAATCTGATATTAAAAGTGCCGGTGCATTCAACAATTTTCTTTGACAAACCATTTATGGTTCTTTCCGTACCGGTATAAATACGGCAAGCTGAAACCCTTTGGGCTGAATATAGGCTGAATATATAGGTCGTGGGTTCGATTCCCACCGGGGTCTGGGTGTTCTTTGTGTCCGTTGTTTGTATGTTTGTAAAGTCCCCCGCGACACAGGAGTAGTTCCTAATGCAGGACTTGTCTTTTTAAACTGTATTTTAGTAGAGATAATATATTATCATAGATTTCTATTTAGATGTTAGTTCTGGAACAGTATTGAATAAATAACATTACAGTGACAAATAATGTTGCTTGATCAAATTTTTAACGGCTGTATTCATTTTTTTTATATCTATATGTATAAGTATTTGTCTATATCTCGAATAGTACGCCATCAACTACTATGTTTTTATTAAATAATTTTGTCATTATCTCCATCCAAATTTTGTCTGGTAAAGATTACTTTTAGTTTAGCGATAAGACCGGGCGATCTTATCGCTAAACTAAAAGTAATCTTTATTGTACTCTAGTTTGTAAGATGGTTATTTGTTTCAACTGTACTTTATTAGTGGTAAACAATAAAGAATATTCTATCTATCTATTACCGGATTACTCGAAGACGGCTGAACCGATTTATAAAAATATTTCTTGATTGTAAAGGTAAACTTTCTAGTTGGTCCTATTGCCATCAGGTTAGAATCTGATGATGGGATCCTGGAGAAATCGAGGGAACTTCAAATATTATAGGCACAACTACACTGATTTAGGTATTTTTTATAGTAACTCGTGTATTTACTCGTGTATTTGGTATAGTGGAACAAATCATGAAGACAATAGATGGCCACCGAAACTACTTAATAATAAGTATTTCACGGGTTGCGATTCAATTACTTTAATATGGTTGCTAAGCAATTTATATTGGTCACAATGCATGTGGTGAAGTGGAGCTGATATGGGAAGTAAATGAAAAACAATTAACGTTCCTGCATCGGGAAAAACAATATTTTGTAAATGGTGATGAGCATTTCACATTAGGCTGTTGTAACTTAGATAAATTACGAACCGACCTACTCAAAAGCGAGAAATAAAAATTTTAAAATTAATTATAATTTTTAAATCTATCTAAAATCTACTTCAAAAAACGAGGTTACCAATTTGACAATTTACAATTTTTTTGGGCCTTAAATAGGCGCCCTAATTAATATAGGCGGAGTGCTGGTCCGTCAGAGTCATAAGAAGATACCGCTCAATATTCAGCGAATCTCCGAGTCGGTTCTGCCCAATAAGACCTAGAGGCGAAGGGCCTTGCGTCATTACACTAGAAGCAGCAGATCGAGAAATCGAGGAGCGACTGTCCCAGCTTCGCCAAGTTCTACTGGCCGAGTGGAAAGAAGGACTAGAGCGACCGAGCACAGGGCACGCAACAATTGTGGCGGTAAGAGGCGAGTGGATTGGCTGTAGAGTTTACCGGGTGGCGCAGGTACTCACCGGACACAGCTACTTCGGTACCTGTGTCGTATAGGCTGGAAGCCTGCGCCTGCCTACTATCCTTGCGGGGGCTGTCGCGATAACACTGCACTCCACACTTCTGTGGAGTGCTCAGTATGAAGGCAGCAGCGATACGACCTCACAACGGCTATTGGTGTGTGAAGCCTCTTTGCGCGAGTGCGTGGGATTCTGCCGTCTCGTTTTGAGAGGAGGTGATGTTGGCTAAAGAGGCGGTGGAACGGGAACGGGAGAGACCAAGCACTCTCCCGTATTCCTATCTCTATCTATTTGGCATTACTAAACGCGACGGAGTAATGCATGCGGGATGAACAATATTTTTTAAAGCGGATGAGCAGAACAATAATTTCTTACATACACCTTAAATATTATTTGTTAAGTATCTCTAATACTATTATAAATTACTTCTGCATAGTATAGGAACGCCAAAGAGCGCCACTTTGAGGTCTCGCACTACGTAAAAATCTAGCTAGGGCCGCCGCTGATGTATTTTTATTCTCATTCTCTGTTTTTATTTTCTTGGTCAGGCTATATCCCACTAATATTACGAATTTGAAAGTGATGGATGGATGTTTGTTACTAACCACTGAACCGATTGCGATTACACTTGGTATGTAGATAGCTGGAGACCTGGATTAACGCGTAGGCTACTTTTTATCTAGATATCCCTACGGGATCGGGACTTACGCGGGTGAAACCGCGGGGCGCTGCTAGTATTTTATAGTTTGCCATGACAGTATAAAATACTGTCATGGCAAAATTTAATTTTTTATTTATGAGATAGATGAGGAATACTACTCTAAGTATACATTGAAAGTAAAGCATGCAACCCGGTTAACCGGATTATAACCGACAGATTTTAGAACTCGATTTTTTCTAGTCATAAATCCGTTTTTTTCGGTTTTTTCGCGTTTGTGCGGTTGAGACTGAGCAGTCTGCAAGTTAAACGTGGTGAGACCTCCGTCAGCACCAGTTTAAACTGCCTGCAGCCAGGTATGTCAGCCTGTGCGCTTCATGAGTCTGTTGCCTTAGCCATGAGCGAAATTGGTTGAAGGGAAGTGGCAGCATTATAGTTGGACCTACCGCTGATGTTGTAGATCCCTTTTTTGCCAGCTCATCGACAACGTCGCTCCTGAGTGAATCAGTATGCCCTTTGATCCATAGAAGAATTACTAAATTGGCAGAGGCTAAACAAGTTCATGGTATTGTCCTGCAGGCCTTTAGGATGGCCATACTGTCTGACAGTATACGAATGTTGTACTTGTTTATACCTTTTGACATGACCGCAGTGGCGGCTTAGGTTAGGAACACACTCGCATTGAAATATGGAACTGTGTTGGCCTAGCACCAGTGATATTTTTATGTTTAAGTCTTGTGAGAAAACTCCGGCTCCAATCCCTGACCCTATCTTGGAACTGTCTGTGTAGATCCGGACTTCATTTATGCCAGATTGGCCTCGGTTGTTTTCATGTATTTGTTAGTTCCTTCCGAAAATGTGTTGTTTCGAAATCCTGTCGCATGCATGTCCTAATGTCTTAGTTATGAGTGAAATTGATATAGTTTATTATTATTGATCCCTGAAGTTTAATTTCGATTTTTTTTTTATTTTAAAGGTCTAATCTAAACTAAATAACTTGTGTTAATATTTTGAAGCATTTTACGATTTGTAAATGTTGCCTGTTAGTCTTTATAATTATACACTACTACTTGTTCCCGCGGCTCCACACGCGTAAAAGTTATTTTTCTATTCCTCGAGAACAGTATTTTTTCTCTAGGAAAGGTTACTGTTTTTATTATTATTTCATGATGATCGGTTGAGAATGTAAAGCGTGAAATTGTAAACAAACTCACTATCGCATTTATAATATATTATTAGTAAGTATTAAACTGTTCTCAAAATAATGTGTTCCGAAATAGTAGATTTATCTACAACTAGCAGTGCCCCGCGGTTTCACCCACGTAAGTCCCGATCCCGTGGGAATATCGGGATAAAAAGTAGCCTATGTGTTAATTCAGATCTCCAGCTATCTACATACCAAGTTTCACAGCATTCTGTTCTGTAGTTTTTATGTGAAAGAGTAACAAACATCCATCCATACTTACAAACTTTCGCGTTTATAATATTAGTAGGATTTCTTCTTCGTCATCACACTCTTGGCAGAGTGGTCGCGATCGTCACATCAGGGGTGGTGGCAAGCTTCACAATAATCCGTCGCATTTCCTGATGTACTGTAGTTCTTCTTGTACATTCGTGGAGGGAAGCATTGAATGCAGTTTTGACTTGGTCGGTCTAACTCATTGGTGACCTGCCGCGTGTTCTTGTGCCTTTAACTTTTCCCAGCAGTACAAGTCGTTCCACAGATGCGTATTCTCGACGTGTGATATCTCCAAAGAAAATTAGAAAACTACATTAGACGATGAAATTCCAATAATTCGGCGCACGTTTAAAATTTGTTCACAAGTACCCTTCCCTTCCACAAAGCCCGCTTGTTCTCGAAATATTTCTAAAGATATATCTCAATATGAACGAATAATTTTCTATTATTTTCACCATTTTTATTGAGTCTTAAATACACCTGAAAAAAAACCGAAAAAGCAGTTTGAACTGGTTTTGAAAATAAAAAAACGAAAAACCGGTTTTCAAAACCGACCGGTTTTCGGATCGGTTTTAATTGAAAGTAAAATTATATGCTTAGTTTATCACAAAATATTAGCATGGAACGCGATTAGAAGCCAAAGACATGTCAAAGTAGATATACAAAAATGGAGACAAAATTTTACTACATGTTTATCTTATGGTTTAATGGTTTAATTTAACATCCTACAAGAGCTTTCTTGTATTATAATAAAGTGCAGTTTTTGTTTTGTTATTTCTCCTGAGCCTCGAGTTTTTCATCATTTTTCTCATCTACTATAATATATCAATGTATACCAACGTTCCATGGCTAACAAAATAGCAAATGTCACATAACGTGTTTCTCCTTCTCACATTAGGTTATCAAATAGATTCACCTTTTGCAGTCACGCGATAATTAAATTTATAATCTGTTATCAATTTTGATATTTGTGTTGTCATAAGCACTTGTCAGTTTGCTGGTTTGTCACTGTTTTGTGTCTGGATATTTAAAATAATTTCCAATAATAAGGCTAATTTTACCGAAAATTTGAATTTAACAGGTGAAAAGAGGATGATGTCAGAACAACATTCGCCGGTAAAGGCATCTAGATCGCCTAGCGTCATTGAAACAGCTGAAGACTTTGATAATCAGGTATCAGTGATATACGACGCCTACTTTCTTTCTAGATGTATAAATTATTAATTCCCTTATGTGTTATACAGGATACTTTATTAAAACACGTGGATATATCAATAGTGGAGTCTGAGAAACGTGCGAACGGGACGTTGCACGTTAGAGATCATTATACAGTGTATCTGATCGATCTGAAGTAAGTCGTTAGTTCTTAGTTTGTTCTATTGTTTTCTTAGCAAATTAGTCGTCCATTATGTGCCAATTAAGCTTATTATTCGTGCTAACGCGCTCATTTGTAGCTAGTTGCTGTGATACAGATGTCAAGATGTATTAGTTTATTGTTCCCATTTGATTGTTGTTAACTGAGTTTTCTAAATTTACCAAGAACTATTACTCATAATTGAAATTGTACTTTAATAATGTATTACTTTAATTTTTCATGTGACTTTACTGTTCCAACGATTTGCTTGGTAAATAAATAATAAAAGATTTTTCTTAAATATTACAGTTTAGTAAAATATCAATATATGTAGGTGAAATTAATAATGATGTATGGTGTATATTTCTCCTAAAACCAATCAATTGTAAGTCCTCGCCACTCTTCAGTAAGAGTTCATGTAGCTTAAAAAATATAATCAATCAAAAATTCATGTAGCTCACTGCCTCAATCAGTTACCAAACATTGATGAATCCCTAAACAGAGGAGTTCAAGCTGTCTGCTTAATTAAAATTTTCAAAATTTGATTCGCTTACGACTCACACGACGAACTACAACAGTGAAAATAAAATAACATCTTATATTTCTATAAATACTAGTATAGATTGCTATTACAGAAATAATTTTTATCTCCATATAATTGTTTCAAATACATTACAGAAAAAAAATGTGGGTATCTTAAAGTTTAGACTCCTAAATCTAACAGTATTTATTTTAATTGGAATACTTATTAGTTCAACTAAAATTATTAATGATATATTACCAGTAACCTTATTTGTTTTATTTAATGAACACTGGTATTAAATGAAAATCATATTCAACCATACCTACCAATCAGTTTATCTACCAATTCAGGTTTTCCTAGAGAATTTCTGGATTAAAGCTATAATTGTTATTTTCTGAACATATAATGGAAAACAAAGAAATAATGGAAAAATAAAAATTGCAATTGATTGATTGACACGCAAATGTATACATATGCATGCAAGTCCTCTGGAATCGCAAGTGTCCATAGGCTACCGTAAACCCTTTCCATCAGGCTGTCCCGTATGCTTGTATGCTATCGACGTGGTATAGAAAAAGTTTATTGTGTATTTTCAGAGTTACAGATGCAGATTACAAGCTAGTGCAATCAAAGATCAGTACAATATGGAGAAGATACACGGAGTTTGAACAGATACATGACTATCTACAGGTCACATATCCACATGTTATTATACCACCATTACCTGAGAAAAGGGTAAGTGTATACACCTATTAAACATAATGTTTTAACATTAAGCTACCCATGGTTCAAGTGGTAAATTCATTATTGGTGTTTGGTGTTAATTATATTTTGCACCTTAAAAATTATAAGGCCTTCACTTATTTATAAAACCCGTTTTTTTAAGAAACCAAATTAAACAGTTGTATGTCTATTATTCTTTCATTCAATATAGATTTCTCTAGTTTTATTAATAGTTCATGAATATATTAAATTGATACCACAGGTTTCAAAAGCCATGAGCTCCTAAATATGTGTGTAACCCTTCCAAATGCCCTAGGTATTGGGTACAGTTTGAACCTGCAGATACTCGATCGCAAGTTATATGCTTAAGCTTTAATATAACCATTTTTTATTACTTTTTTTGTTTTATAACTAAATTGACATATAAAACAAATCATGAGGAAGAGTAGTAGCCAGCTCAATGCCAAATTAAAAGTTGTAAGGGTATCAATATTTTGTCTCAAGATATTCTTCTGATATCATTACTTACTAGTGACATTGCAATCCACCATGTCTCATATATGTACCCACTCATTTAAAACAATTAAATATATTAATACGTGAAGCGAAAACTTTGGATCCCTTTTTACGAAAATTGGGCGGACGGAGGAATATGAAATTTCGCACACTTTATACAGAGAAGAAGTGACGAATGCTAAAATTTTTGAACAATATTTGCTACAAAGTTAAAAAAAATGCAAAAACGGGTACACACAGCTATGAGTGTCCAGTATATATTTTGACCTGTCATGGTACAAAAGTCTATACAATGGCAGGTCAAGTAATATTGGCTTTTTTTCTAAAATCTCAGGTGCTCTATGCATGGAGGAAGTCAGATACCACAGATCCAGAGTTTGTTGAACGTCGACGCGCGGGACTGGAGAACTTCCTACTGCGTGTCGCATCGCATCCGAGATTGTGCTTCGATGACCAATTTATTAACTTCCTCCAACAAGAACATGGCTGGCGGGAGACAATTACTGATAGCGGTTAGTACTGAAATTATCAAAAAGTGGATCATTAGACCAAAAACATTATAAAAATAATGAACTTCTAAAAATAAAACATAAACTATACATTTCGATGTTGCCTTTGCATGACCCAATACCGGGACGCACCCACTAGATTAAAGTATTGCTACATGACAGTTTCAGTTTTAGACAGTTTTATCATAGAATAGACAGTTTATCTCTACTAGCTATCACCTGGCGGTCGGATTTCGACTGTAGGCGAAGTTAATATTTTGTTTTATATCATTGACCAGTATAATTTGACCTGTCATTGTAAGTAAACACTGTCCATACCACGACAGGTCAACATATATAATGGACCCCATAATGGTGCTGGTTAACACTGTAAGGTGGAGCTGCTTATCATGTCGGGTGGATATAATTTAAGCAGAAATCTGCAGTACCCTATTTCAAACACTTAACTACTTTTAATAACATAGGTATATTTTTGCATTGACAATATACTCGTATCAAGATATAACATATACGACATATAAAGTTGACATTGATTTTCGTTTGCTGATGCCGAAAGCACTGAAAAACAACTTGATACTTGTTTATTAGAGATTATACGGTTTTACTCACGTTTGTATTTCGGGGATGCCCGACTAGACTTGATACTTGTTTACCTAGCTCCACTAGGTAGGGGTCGAACCTGCAACCACTTGATCACAAGTCTGTTTAGTTTAACTTTGAAAAATATATGAGTAGCATTCCATTTCAAAACATGATGCATTGTTTAGAACACAGCCAGCAGAATGCCGTGTGAAATGCCGTTAGATGATAATGGCTGTGCAATGTGCTCTCACCTGTATTAATTAGGCAAATATTTAAAAATGATATAATATTTGTGCGAACAGAAAATAACTAGCAATGGCGTGTTATTGCAACGCTATCAATATTGAAGTTAATTAATATTGTAATGACATTTTTTTATTCTCTTCAGGGTATATACTACAGGCTGAAAACAAGTTGAAATCATTATCAGTATCAATCAGATTAAAAAAACCAGATCCTGAGATTGAGAGTGTAAAAAATTATGGGAAGCAATTAGAAACTAATTTAGGAAATTTTCTATATACTAGGTGAGTTACATATAGCTGTAAGTGACAATAGTTAAGGCTATATACTATGATCTTTACAGAAATCCCACTACTGCCCTAGATAGCCCTGCGGCTATCCATTAATAAACCTGGATAACGCTACTACTAAGTATATGAAATCACAATCTAGCAGCTACGAATGTCGAGTCTTGATTCCTTGCTTATGCGTTTGTTCATACTAACTAGTGCTCTTTTAGGTACTCAAAACTTACCTCAAGCCATTCATTCTTCTTTTGTCAACCTCTGAAATCTACAGAAGTATGGCTACATCTGTACTACAATAGGGTAATTTACTCTAAGAATGTATTTTTTTTTATTGTATAGGGGGCAAACGAGCAGACGGGTCACCTGATGATAAATGACTACCGCCGCCCGCGGCTTTAAGGTGGGAGTAGGAGAAGAGGGGAGAGGGGAAGGACGGCAATAGGGGAGAGGGAAGGGTTAGGGCCTCCGGTAACTTCACTCACGCGGCGAAATGCAATGCAAGCATTGCTTTACTGCCGGTTTTCTGTGAGGCCGTGGTAACGAGCGGAGTCGAGCCGGCCCATACGTGCCGAAGCATGGCTCTCCCACGTAAAAGTAGTAAGTATTGACTTAGAAACATAATTGTTTAACCTCTTGGACACTAGAGCGTTAAGGGGATAATAAATAAAAAAAATTATCAGAATTTCTACTTGCAAGCATACTCCAAGTCTGTTTAATTGACAAAAAAATTTTAACACAATAGGATCGAAGATTCATCGAGATCTACTAATGATCTATATTTTACAACGCCACTTTAGTAAACAATCCGTTAATATAAATCCTAAAGTGACAAAATTTATAAAAATAATATGACACAACAAAATTTAACCTATAGGTAGAATACACAACTTTGTCGTTGGCCTTTTGATAGTGGACGAACTAATGCGAAGGGTGACCACACGCGTAAGATTGTCCTGATCTGGGTGTTTTTCAGTCACTCGATCATGTAGCCACTTGCAAGGAGGTAAATTGTCCTCCTTCACTAAAATAATATCTCTGACATTTTAACATGTGAACCATGCTCTATTAATGTTAATGTTCTTAGCTATCTTACTATTATGTCACATGTAAATGTGACATAATAGTAAGATAGTTTAGGAAATCGGTTGGCTTTAGCCAACATTTTCTAACTCTTTTTGCGAACTTAAGTTTATGAGATTTATAAATTTAGAAGTTATGTTTTATAATTCATTTTAAAGTTTGCACTTTTTTATATCTGTTTTTCAAATATGCGAAACGCTAGCCGCTCTGTCATTTCGCCATCACCGCAGTAAAAAACTAAGTCAATTGTAAATTTTTGAATATTTTACTCCTCCCGTGTAGTTTACTTAAATTTTACCATGGACAACGGTTTTTGTAAAGGCAGAAAGTATAAATCTACCCAGAGCGAAATAATTTTTTGCCTTAAATCCCAATTTTTGTTCTGCCAAATTACGGAATGTTTAAAAATCGTTTTAGAACGTTTTGTTCTAACCCCTCACCAAAATTGCAATAATTTACGCTTTTACTGCCGACATGACGTCATGAAGAATGGGCAAAATGGCGTCTAGCGTTAAAATTTGAAATGCATTTTAATGCCATTTATCGATTGAATAAATTTTAGTAAATTTTCTGGTTGTTTACTGTTGCCTTATTCCGAACAAACGTTCTTTTTGTAATTGACAGTGATGACTTTTTTGCAAACTAAGCATAGTAATGTTTAATATTTATTAAGCTATTATTTAAATTCCAGATCTAAGATAATAGAGAAGAATTACGCGTTATGCAAACTACACGCGAACTACGGCAAATTATTTAGCGAATGGAGCGTCATAGAAAAGGACATGGGAGATGGGCTGCAGAAGGCTGGGCATTATTTTGGTATGTTCATATAAAAACACTATTTATATCACTATTTGATTGTATTTGATTTATTAAAAAAGTGTAACCATAATACTTATTATATTTAAATACTAAATAATCTAGTGTCTAGTGTCGACTTTATAATTCTTGACTGGCCTGTTGGCCTAGTGGTTAGTGACTCTGATCGCTATGCTTATAGGTCGTGGGTTCGATTCCCACCTGAGTCTGGGTGTTCTTTGTGTCCGCGACACAGGAGTAATTCCTAATGCGGGAGTTATTTTTTTAAAATAAAAATATTATACTTTTTGCGGACTTAAGATATTACACAACTTAAATCTCGCCTGACGTCTAATAACTGACATTTAAAATATTCCTAATTCTCGCTACAGATTCAATAGCGGATAGTATAGACTCTGTGGCGGAAGACGAAGAGCAACTAGCAGATCAGCTCAAAGAATATTTATTCTATGCTGGCGCGCTGCAACAGCTGTGCACCAACCATGAGACGCTACAGCGGGCTCTTGAAAATGCCCAAGATACACTCAATAATAGGTAACGTAGGTATAATATATTGTTTATTGATAGGAGCAGAGTTATTGTAATTTTGATCTTAAAAGATCTTTTGATTCTTATGCGACTAATACTTGGTAATAGTTACATTTTTTTTATTTCTCTAATACGGAAAGTATTAATACACGAGGAGTTCTGTTTAATATTAGTAAGATACATTTATGATTTGGCGCTTTAAATTGACACTTCCTATATTTGACCACGATAAACACTTTGGCGTCCTTCAAAGTAGTATATTAGAACCAACAACTCTTTGTAATTTACATTGATGATATCTATCCTTTTAACAGTTACATTATATGTAGATAACCATGAAAGCCTGTTGCTTTGCATATGGCCATATAGCAAACATCCCTCAAAATCTAACCAAATAAAGGTTTACAATTAATAAAATTAATATTGACTGTTACAATTTCAGAATTATTGATCTATTTGGAATTTTCTAGGATATCAGAAAGAAGCCGAGCGGCTGCGGGTAAGTCGGGATTAATGTCTCGGCTGTTTGGTACCACGGACCCCGACATAGTCCGGGACCAAAGCACGCGCGCTCTAGACGCTAAGATCCTATCTGACAAAGATAACATCGAGAAAGCCAAGACTGACCTGGAGTAAGTGTTAATTAATCGATTCTAAAAGACCTGACCTATTAAAATGCCGTCCTCGTCAATCGTTTCCATATTTTAGTTGCAGTAATATGACTTTTATTTTTTATAGAATATAATGATTACTTAACTTGGAATAGTTTAACGTAGATTTCATCCTATTACTATGTACATACGTATACGCACGCCTGTATCCCCGAAGGGTTAGGCAGAGGCCTATTAAATACCGAAATATTGCCAACTACAATTTGTTCCCACTGACGTAATACTCATATTGCGTGAGTGGGACCAAGCAAGCATATTGCCGTCAAGCGGGTATTTGAGAAATTAAAGAAGGGAAAATTGGCAGTATAAGTAAAAGGGAAAGGTAGGTGAGAAAGGAAGGCATGGGTTATTTAAGCGTCGTGGTAGCGTAATGGTTAAGGTGTCGGACTTGCGATCAAGAGGTCGCGGGTTCGAACCCCACCCAGCCCAAACCCACTCCTAATACAAGCATTTAGCTGGAGGGGTTAACAGGCATACTAGTAATGTGTTAACCACGTTACTAGTATTCTTTAAAAAAAAAGAAAACAAAGTGTAAGCTATAGCTCGAGCAGGTCGGTTTCAGGTGCCTATCGAACTGGCTGTTGTCGGGAAATTCAAGCCCTCTAATATTTATTTAAAACATACCTTCGTAAGGGGCTCCTGCTTATTTAATTTCACCGCAACTTGTTTCATTGACAGGGACTTCACCAAGAAGGCGTTAGTAGAGATAGAATTTTTCCAGAAACAAAAAGACAAGGACCTGCACGAATCGCTCGTCAGCTTTATCACCTTACAAGTGAAAGCAGCTAAAAAGGTACTTAAAAACTATCCGAGGATGTTGACTCGCTTTCACATTATGTAGCTGATTTGATATATTTATATAGCATTAGGTGTAAGACTTAGGCTGTTTGTAGGTTGTCCAAAGGTTGAAATTCTACCTTCATTAAATTATTAATTGTGTTTATAAAGTGTCGAAGGAAATTAAAACTTTTACAAATATTTTTATTGACAACATTAAAGATTGTTTGTTGATACACAACATACAAAAGAAAAAAAAAAGTTTCGAACTGTTTTGTCTTTGCCTATTAATAATATAGTAATGTTGACACTAAAAACGTATAAAAATATCGGACTAGAATCGTCACATCCTACTTACTTCATACTCATTTATTTATTAACTCTATTAAATTTCAGAATTTACAAGCGTGGATGCAAATCAAAGAATGTCTGCAGAACATGCCGTAAGCCCACCAACACTTTTATACCAAATGTACCTACCGCGCTGTACGTAACCGCATTAGTTTTAGAATTTTTTATCTCACTTTGGAAGTAGAACTATTTCTTGTTCTAAAAGGACGCATGCACACATTGTTCTATTTTTTCAATATCAATTAATATTCAAAATATTTAAGTTTTGCTGCCTATAACATTAAAATAACCTAAATAAAAAAGTTATAAATTCGATCGTTCTTGTAAACGGTTCATTTTGTTTGCAGTAATGAGATAAAGTGTAATTATTAATAGACAAAAAGTAATTGAAAAGTTAAGTTTACACTGCATAATTATTAAGGTAAAATAATGACATGAAGTAGAATTGTACCTACATATACTAGTTCGAATATTTCTAATCAGCATTGCCAAGGTTCTCGGGGACATTTTCCAACCGTATCTACATAGGCTACTCGAGCCCCTGCAATAGATCCTCCTGTGACGGAACACCGTGTGGTTTTAGTCGGTTATATTATATTATTACGCATGTATCCCCGAAGGGGTAGACAGAGGTGTTAATTTGATACCACTCACCTAATAGCAAGCTGGACCGACAAAAACTAATTTTGCTCCAAAAGGGTTAAAAAAAGCTGGGTACACCCATGATACTATGTATATTGTTATGAAATTAAAAATAAATTTAGAATATACTTTTTGTAGAACAATATTGTACATGCGTCCTTTTATAATGATGTCTATGTATATATTTTTACCTCATGATAATTATCTGGCTATGCTCATTATTATGTAAAAGAAAATTATGTTCTTCGCAAATTATTTCAACTATGTTTTTTAACAATTCACTGGTATTTTCTATTTTGGTTATACACAAAATCTTATAACTATAAATATTTTATGTAATTGAAAAATATATTCCTTTTGAGAAACTATTTTCGAGAAAGGTGTTTACAAAAAAACAATAATATATAACTCATTCCATATCAATAAAAATTTTGTAGTTTACATATATATATGGAATTATTCAATGTTATCTCAACTTCTTTTAAAAGAAAATGTAATTAACATATTAAAATTTAGATTCAAATTTTGAGTTATGTGAGCCAATGAGATATTCTGGCGAGAGACAATCAAGCAATAAATATTACTCGTTCGTGAATCGTGACTTATATTTGGCCTGATTTGCGATGTCTTATAATAACATTTTATTGTGGTAATAGACGATCAGAGCAGCATCTTAATTTTTGTATTGTATGAGCTGAACTAAAAGGGATGTCTTCCAATTGATTTAATGCTTTTTGATTGTGGGCCCGAAAATTATAAACCTTTTTTGATATTTAATTGTCTGCTGTTATTCGGCTCGAAGGACCAAACGATATTAGACATACATTTAAAAGACAAAAAGCCTAGATGAGGACAGTTTTACATGTTAACTTTATCTTAATTATAATGAACGAATATGTACGACACTTAATTAGCCTTTAATTCCTTATTACAGTTAACAATAAAAAGTTGCAAATAATACATAATATAATTATGAAATATTCACGCTACAAAACAATTTAGTCTGTGTGGCTTCACGTCACTAATCGTGCTTCATAACTCCCAAACGGTTGAACCAATTTGGATACTGTATATTTCTATGGAAGAAAGCTGAATTTGTCTTTTTTTATATATTATATACACCCAGTTTGTGCTTTTTCAATAAGTGAAGAATACCTCTGCGTTCGCATCGAAATATTGTAGTGTATTTATTATTATTTCTTACACGTTTAATGTCTATGATACACATTTGATAAAAGTGTGATAAATGCTAAAGTGATATTATGAAGGATTTTTAATTAAATATTGTATATTAGTCAGAACTTTGTCAGATAGAAACCAAAGGTGTGCTGTTCATAGAAAGGTTACGTTATATATACACCAGTATTTTATTCGGTGTACCTATGTATTATTGTTGTCGAGTATTATAAAGCATGACCAGAAAAATAATAACATTAATTCACAAGTTTAAGAAGGAATTTGGGAATGATTCGTCTTTGGAAGTTTATGTTAATAGTTCTATGGTATTCATATTTTAATTGGAGCAGAGCCACTACTTGTAGTGTAGATATGGGACCAGTCGTTACTTTACGTGCAATATAGAGTGTATAAGCTAGCTACTCTAAGCGTCATGCTCGTTTGCGGGTGATAGGACAGGTAATTGTCACTAATGAACTAGATTAATACTTTTAGGGAGACTACAAATTGGAACACTACAATGGTGATGATTTCATTTCTGTTAAAAAAGAACATTTCAGTGATAAAGTGTTTTTAGTTTTCTGGCCATGCTATAGCAGACTAATTTTCTGCCTAATCATAATAAATGATTAATGACAACATTTTGTAATGATTATTACAAAATTTTGAGTATGTTCAAAGTTTATTTAGGTTGCTATGTCGTGCATCCATCCATGCCTTCCTTTAAAAAATTTGTGAGTTAAAATTTTAAATCCTACTGAGTTGATGGGTACTGTTCTACATGATGAGAGGATTTAAACCAAACTATTAGGTATAATCTATAGTATTGGAATATGTATGATTGGAATTAGACACTAGAAGATTGGAAGATTGGAATTAGTGATAATAGTGTGAATTTGACTGATAACCTAACATGCATCGCTTTTGTTTCGGAATGCCCATTATGTTACAATTAAATTACAATTAAAATTAAAAGTTACAATAAACATTTGTATGGAATAGCTCACGTAGAGTAAGGGACGTGTTTGATGTCTTACTATCGTCAGTAGTCATGCTCGTGAATACCATTCGACCTCACTCAGATACTAGCTTTATTGCAACTATGGTTACCATTTACCATCATGATCAGTCAACGTCAACAGCACAGCACAAGTATCATCAATGCTAAAGCTGCATGTTACTATATTTCTAAATCATTCATCAGAAAAATTATGTTCACGAGCATGACTGTCTGTTTGAATAACATCCATTGCCAGTATGTTACCGTTATTGATTTAACACCTAACAAACTTTTAAACGGCCTGGAGCCATTTCACGAGTATGACAACAAACCACTCATTTGCGAAAACCAGAAGAAGACAGTGTATTATATTGTAAAAGTGTGTACCTAAACTGTATATTAATATTATTATATGCGTTGTGTAGCTAAATGATTACGTTATATTTATGTTGATTTATTCATTTCAAGTGTCAAAATAAGTTTTAAATAAACTTCAACATTTTTTAAAATGGTTTCTCTTTTCCCTCATATAAATCAAATATTAATTAAATTGTTGTGTATTATGCACCTTCAGAATTAGGGGAAAGTGATGAAATATGTTTATCCTGGTCGAAATAGGCGACAGTCCAGCCAACGATTTGGTGTCTATACTAACATTTTAAAGCTGAAGAGTTTGTTTCTTTGAACGCGCTAATATCAGTTGTTGAATGGTTCGAATTGAAAAATGCTATTAGTGTTGGATAGCCCATTTATCGAGGAAGGCTATAGGCTATATAACATCACGGTACGACCAATAGGAGTGGAGCAGTGACCATAAACGCAGGTGGAACTGCGGGGACGGCTAGTAGTATATACAAAAACGAAATCATAAGTAGATACCAAACGAATTAGGGGCTTACAATTTTTTTTTGAGGTTGGTACCATGGTAATCATATAAAACGAAGTCTAGAAGAGATTTGTCTAAACGAATTTAACAAAACTGTCCTATATGTGCATTAAAAATTGTTTTGCATTTTTCGTTATTATTTTCATTAAGTTTTATAAGGTATTGCTGGCATTGACTACTTCTTATTTTGTATTTTTTGTTGTGAGTAAAATATGGATTAGCTTTTTTTGATATAAGTAGAAATATATATATTTTTTATTTAAAGATTTTTGATTATTTTTATACTTGATACGTGTAATTTATTAATAATGTGGGGAGATCTTTGTCAATAGGTACTGCTAAAAACAGGAAGAATCGCAAGTACGAACCGAGTCTTTTATTATGTGGGAAGCCCACACGTGTCCATGCGTTCACCGAAACTAACGGTGAAGTGATATGTTGGAATCGAACCGACGAAAACTACATGGCATTCAAGCACAAATTAATCTATTGCAAGGTGCCCGGGTATACTCTAAGAAAAAAGCCTCCCGAGCACCCAGATCTTGGTCGCCCCTTGATTAGCAGGTGGCTACACCGTGGAATGCGGGGGGCCTTACCATCTTCCAGATCGTAGAAGCTTGCAGGGAACACATCGCGCCACCTTCTCAGGCCTGCTTCTGTGTGGGTAACGGGTGGACCCACCCGTTACCTTATACCGGCACTCATGGAGGTCGGAGATCGTTCTGCGCTGGTGCGTCTTCTGTGGGATGGGGAGTACTGATCCTCCCCTTTCCTTTCCTGCCTCTTCAGCAAATATCATCTACTCGCAAAAAGAGACAGCGGAATCCCACGTACTCTCACTTTGGACCATTGACAGAACCATAGTCTCTGGCGAGAAACTTTCTGCACCAATAGCCGTCGCAAGATCGTGGTGTACTTTACCAACGCTAAGCACTCCACTAGAGTGCGAAGTGATGTGTCAGCCTCAGCAGTAGTGGCCTATACAACACAGGTACCTAACCAAATGCGTCAGAGCACGAAACTAAACTAGCATTGTTCGCAAAATTATGCTTAACAAGCACCGACAAACTCGGGGCTCTGAGATTTAGACACAATTTGTTGAAAGACTTAGCCGGATGTCTGAATATGTCCGCAATAGCGTTAATCAATTATGAATACTTCAATCCTATTAATTTTTAGTTCTCGCCATGGATTTCCAGGGTAAGGAAAGTTTGATTACGGCCATTCGGATTTTGCCACTAGAATTTAATTGAAACCACACCATATATAAGCCAGGCCGTTACACTTAGGCTCCCCTAAAGTGGGTAATAGTGGATCACGGGGCACAGTAGATCATTCGGTACAGCTTCGAATATGTGTTTTGCGCACCCAAGTCAATAAACGTTTAAAATGTTGTGTTGTATTTAAATGAGTAATATTTCTGGACATTTGGTTGCTGTTTAATGTTTGGAACTTCTTACAATTAAATGTGAAGTATATTTTTTTTTTCAATAACCCTCATTAGGTCACAGTGAATCATATTGATTCGGAGTACAATGAATCTGCGATCTACTGTAACTTTCATATGCCAAACGTGCCAGATAGTGCAAGAGTTGCACTAAAATAAGTTTTCTGTATATGCAACGAGAAAATAACGCAAGTACAGCTTTGAAATTAACGTTGTGGTGTGTCGGTGAACCATCAATTTGTTTACATTTAAGTAAATTAGACATGTGTAGTCAGTTGTTCCGGAACTATATTAGTTCTTTCTGGCTTGCACAGCCTAATAGTTCCACAATTCCTCGGAACCGTCGTGAGGCGTGCATATTTTCAAAAGCAGGACTAACTTTAATAGACATATGGAAACGTTTCAGGGCATCAAAGGTGTTCTAGTTTTAGTAGCAATTACAAATCTATCTACATATAGTTTATTATATTTAATGATCTATGTACAAATGTAAATATTACTTAATTATGTGTAGGTATATAACTGATTTTTAAAGATTTCAATTGTTACGCTATTTTATTAGTATATACGTATACTATCAATATCATATTTTACATTATTGGTTGACAGTCCTAAGCCTGTATGAAGCACAGATTACTAAGTAGTTACCTACTACGTAAGTATGAAGTATGAATTAATAATTGATATTTTATTTTTATTTATTTACTAGCGACCCTCCCCAGCTTCGCACGGGTGTAATGTAGATACTAATGTGGTGAACAATTATTGTCATATGATTATACAAATTAAAACAATATTACCTAAACTATACGTATAAATTGGTGTAGGTACCTAAACCGAATTAAAATCCGTTGCGTAGTTTAAAGATCTAAGTGTACAAACGGCGGAAGCGACTTTGTTTTATACTATGTAAATATTTAAACTTTTTACACATATCTAAGTACAAAGGCGGACTTAATGCCTAAGGCATTCTCTACCAGTTAACCTTTGGGTGATGCAGAGAAAAGAAGAAGTATATTCTATGATATTTAGTAGAAGATATTCTGCACAACCACCGTGTGTGTTTGAGGTTACTGTTGACATAAGGAACTTGATAGTTCCTCGGACATGTTTCCTGAAACTAGTTCAGACAAGAACAGGACCTATTCCAGGTTCAATCCCATGTCGGACATGTCCGACATGGTTCAATAATAATAATTATTATTATATTATGGTTTGCGCGTGTCTAATTTAAATCATAATTTTTCCTGCACTAATGCAACGCACGGCCCACAGCACACTTTTTCGTAAACCAATAATTTTATTTAATCAAAAATTCGCTCTTATACTGTGAAGTACTTGTTTCGTGTTGAATCCGGTTTCAGTTTTAATAAAGAAATCATGAAGGTCGAGGAGACGGGGTTTGTATAGGGTACGTTAAATGTATATCAAATGAAAAGAACCTACAGAAAGTTTCAGCTTCAGTGCGTGTACCTACCACGTGTACCAGATTTATTGCCGCGCAAACGTTCAGCTGAATTACAAATATCGCGCACATAATTAATCCGTATTTTGAAGATGCAACTGAAATTACACCGATACGAGATCCAGTTAGTGCAAGAATTAATGCCTTATTAATGACTAGCTGCGCCCCGCGGTTTCACCCGCGTAAGTCCCGATCCCATGGGAATATCGGGATAAAAAGTAGCCTATGTGTTAATCCAGATCTCCAGCTATCTACATACCAAGTTTCATCGCAATCGGTTCTGTAGTTTTTGCGTGAAAGAGTAACAAACATCCATCCATCCATCCATACTCACAAACTTTCACCTTTATAATATTAATAAGATTTAAATTTACGCAAATCGTTTGCCAAAACAAAGTTAAAACACTTCCGCAACTTTGACAACATCTTGTTTTCCATTTAAACCATATAAAATTATCAATCAATCAATTAGCCTATTCTAGTCCACTGCTGGACATAGGCCTCACCCAATGTGCGCCATAGTACCCGGTCCTCCGCCTTCCGCATCCAGTCCCTCCTAGCTACCTTCCTCAGGTCGTCGGTCCATCTGGCGGGGGGGCGTCCTACCTTCCGTTTACCAATTCGCGCCATCGGTCCTTCGGCATACGTGGCCAGCCCATTGCCACTTAAGCGTGCTTATTCTGCATATATAAAATTAGGTAAAATGAAATTATATCAATAATTCATTATATCATTTGATGGTTATATTAAATGAAATTAGGTCAAATGATCATGAGAACTTTCGTTATTATTTCAAACGTTATGCACAGACGGACAGTAAAAAAGCGTGGGGTGCTTTGTACTATATATAGCTACCAATAACTATTTGAAACATATTTATTTATTTATTGAAAATAAAATATTTATACTTAGCGTGTTTTTATTTAATCTATAATTTATTTTCTTATTTTTTATAATTTGTTAATTGTATTGTCTTTGGTTCTTAATACATGTGCAAAATTTCAAGTTAATCCTATCGTTATACTAATACTAATGGTAGATAGACCAGTACGTTGAAAAATCTTTCATTCTTAGTTTGTAGAGCCAGTTTCAGATATGCAAACACTACTATTTAAAAAAACATTTTCATTGTAGACTGAATTAAGTATTCTACAAAGGAAATCTTCTACTAATTTTGTGAAGATTACAGGGGTAGACTTGGAGGCAGTAAATAAAGATATATCGCGACGTGTCCGTTGCCGGCAGTTCACACGGGTGTAATTACTTCGAACAAGGTTTTATGGATTTATCGATTCCATATGTTGGAAACATTTTTAAGGCATTAAACTATGTACTGTGATATATCTACTACTGCGTCTAGGGTACGACTATTTGAAAGTGGGGTAAGGTTAATGTGAGGATATACATTTTTATCATAAATCCAATACGCGGCCCTCTACGTAGGTCCTAATAGGGGGCGCGTCTCATCTCATATAAAGTTATTTGGTATATTTTCATTTCAATAACGTTCACAAGATATAATAAACATAAGATATACCAACTGTTGATATAATTTCTTTGCATATAACAATTATATACCTACTCTAAAACTTATTTCATATACCTGTCTAACGTTACCGAATGTAATGTTTATTTAATCGAAAATCTCTTCGTTTAAAATATATATTGATACCATCATTATGGTAAACACCCCGATTCAGAGCAATCCGAATCGGATAGGTTAGAATTTCGTGGTTATTTTTTTCTATAACCCCAAAAAAAATTAACCAAAATAAAACTTTAAATTATTTATTAAACAAAAAGTTATTGTTTTTTAAGCTTAAATAAGAAGCCAGAGCTCGTAAAAATTCACACTCTAAATATTCTTTTTGCCGTTGCAGTATCTATATATTAATACGTGAAGCGAAAACTTTGGATCCCTTTTTACGAAAATTGGACGGACGGAGGAATATGAAATTTCGCACACTTATAGTTTATACAGAGAAGAAGTGACGAATGCCAACATTTTTGGCTAAAAAAACGGGTACACACAGCTATGAGTGTCCAGTATATATTTTGACCTGTCATGGTACAAAAGTGTATACAATGACAGGTCAAGTAATATTGGCCAATGACATAAACCACGGTCGAAATTCGACTACCACGCGATCTCTAGTATTGTTAATTCTCTGTTGCAGTTGCTCATATTTTATAACTTCTTGTGTTTTGGTGGTGATAAGCCGTTTTATATTAGAATAAATAGATTTTGTGTCTTTTGAGTGGTATATCAAACGATGCTTATAAAAATAGTTATTTTAAAATTATATCAATCGTTTATTTCATTAACTGATGGTTATATCAAATAAAATTATAGATTGAATTGTTATATCTTGTAAATATTAGAGATTTTGTAATTATATCAAATATTACTTACCTAATATTCCTATTAGGATCTACGAAGAGGGCCGCGTATTGGATTTATGATTAAAACTTATGAAGCAACGTTTGTTTTATCCAACAAAGGGAGGCTCCACTTGGAGCGGCGGCCCAACGGTTGATGTTTGGAAGTAAACCCTAATCAACTTTAATTGCGTGATGCAGCAGTATCAATAGTTACTACGTAGTTCGGCTTGTTTTCGCCAGATGGTGCTGAAGTACGTTTTGTGTAAGTTGCCACATTATGCTATTGCTAATTAATTTTTAACTACATTAATTAATTAAATATGGAAACAAATCTTGAAAGTCAATTTTAAACTACTTTTAATAAAATTGACGTATCGAAATTAAACTTTGTAAATATGTATATGTAGTTCAGATGACAATAATATAATTGTGCATCTTGGAGCTGATCTGACTATAGAGCCAGGAGGTGGATAATGGAATTCTTCAGTGGCTAGGTACTAGTAAACCCCTCGAGTTTGGGCTCATATGATTCGTTTTGACGAGTCCAACAAATTGGGTTTAGCAACGATGGTCTGATGACGGAGCCAGGAGATGGATAGTGGAACTCTTCTCTACTTTTCAATTTGATCTGATGACGTAGTCGGAATCCAGTCAAGGGAACTCCTCAACGGTTTACAGTAGCCACCTCGTGTTTCGACATATTCAGTTTTTTCCAATATTAATAAGGACTTTAAACCTAATAGCATATCGTTTTTTAAATAATTATAAAAAATAACAATGAATAGTTGCAGTAAGTAATTATGTTACGTGTTAAGTAAGTAACTATTAATGTTTATATTTTAGCAAAAAAAACTTATAAACACAAAATTTAACTGATAAAAGAAAAAGGACCTGAAACCGAAAAATAATAATAAAAAATAAGCTTGTTAACCTAACTAAATTCTTATACTAATGTAAATAACTAAATAAATTTTATTCGGCGCCAAACATATAAACAAAATGAAATTGAAAAACATTTCGACAAAGGGACACGTCGCGTCGCCGCCGCTGCGCATTCCGCAATAATATGCAATAATTCATTTGCTTGTTCTATTAACTGTTGTTAGAGTAATCAAAAAGGTATCGTTGCACGATAAGTAACGGGGTTACACTCATAAACTTAGTAGGTATACTAAGTTTATGGTGACACTACTTATCTTGTATTGACCTTACCCTCACAGGAATTACAACAATTGCACCTCTGTCGCGACAAACATTCATCTTATCTCTTTTGTTTAATATCATCCGAAAGATAACGGAAGAGTTCTTCAGGATGAGTTAAATTCAAGAGGCATTTAAAATATTTTTTTAAATGGAAAATTGACCGTTTCTTCTAATTTGAGCATAAATGAGCGTTGATTATGTTTTGTGCTGTCGACTTTTCTTAATACCTTCGTTTTGAAAAATACTACATACTAAAGTCACTCAAATATTAGTTTCAATCTATATTTAACTAATCCAAAGTAAAAATTCAAAGCAAATTTTTAAATATGGCATACTTATTACTTAGTGCTCAGCGAATTGATTTAATTAATAATTTGTTTGCTCAGGGATTGAACCCACAGCACATTGTGCGTCCAATAGGTTCGTTTGCCTATCAGTTATAAGAATGAGAATGAATTGTTATTTAGAAAATAGATTTATAGACAATTTTACTCGTACACGTAAATTTATTTTGGTAAAATTAGATTGTATCTTTTCGAACAAATGGCCTTAAAAAGAAACGCCGAAACGAACTCAAGGGTCCAAGTCTACATAAATTCGAAATGAGCAAGTGCCATGTAGGGATCCAGGTTGGTCTTTATCCTTAGCTAGGTTTTAGTCACTACTCACTACACCCGGTAGACTAGATAAGTCAGTTCTCACGGAACTCAACCATATTTTAGGTTACGATTCTAACCGGTCTGCCACCTCCGGCAGACATTTGAGTAGGCCGATGAAATCACTCAAAACTGTCAGTCTGCAGTGAATAGGAGCTCTACTGGAGTTCGGACTATCGAGACACAGCTGTACTAATAAGTATTACAAAGCTGTTACCGCAGCCTATGGCTGGCCTATGCCCATACATTCAGAAAGCTATAAAAACGTTGTATGGCCTTTTTGCAAGGCAAACACAAGAGAACAAGTCTGCAATCGTCCCGGACGTGCCTCTACCTCAGATTAATAAGTAGTTGGTATAAGGTCCGCCGGCGAACCAGGGCCCGGTAGGTATTTACCGAGTACATCGAGTGACATAGGTGTGCCTCTATACTAAGACACAGCAACCCCTACATATCATCCTCCCTCTCGTCGTTTACAGGATCTTATAGTCTATGAAATATTTTGATTATTTTACTTTGACAAACAATTTTGGTCAATTTATAACCACAACAAATTGACGACGTCTGCCTCCATTAATTATTCAAATAGCCACGTAGACACATGATCGATATCGAAGTCGGTCACTGTCATAAACACGACCGTTTCCAACGGATCATTACATTACTGATCATTAAAGTATCAAGTTAGGGTGTGTTGGTACCTTAAACCAATACTACATGTAACAGATATTTACACAAAATATCTGCTAACCGTTAAAAATTAAGCAGGAAACGCCTTTATAGAAACCTTTATTTTAAAATTAAACTAAGCAGAATTAAACAACATTGTGCGATAATCAATCCACACAAAAATGAAGCACCAGCAAGTGAGCGTTGATTACTGGGCGATGTTGAAATCCATGATGATGTACGGAGCGTTAACTGTTCTTGGATGGATGATGTTTAGGCTATTTAACGCTGTTTTCACATTGCCACGACGATTGCGAACACAACAGCAAAATATACAGGAAACTTTACAAGAATTTCAGGTAAGAATTTCAAGAAGTTAGATAAGGCAGAAGTTTTTGGCGTCGTAAACGAAATTTTAGAATCCTACTATCGAGAACACTACGGGTTATGTCAGAATCCAAGGGATACAAACCAATGCTCAGTCATGAACATCTTTGGCATTCATTCAGGTATAAAAAGAGAACCTCCGAACCTTCAATACACCTTCGTCGCCTGTCAAAGGGCAGGCGGTCTCAAGGTAAATGATTGTAAAAACCACGCTCTGTGCAATTTGCAACAAAAAAAACCCTCTCGGAATTTCGTAAATTACTAGTACTTGTAATGTTTTATTGTACCGGGTGTAGTTTTATTGGTTGGTTCCTTTTTAATTTCATGAATTATGACCGGGTACAGATGAAGTGAACCAGAGCCATCGAAAATCAAAGAATAACTGCAGACATTACGGTGAAAGCCAGCATTCGGCAAATATAAATGAAACATTGGCGGTGTCACGGCTAAAGCAAAACTTGCTTTCATTAGACGAAAATAAATGAACAACATCAAATCTGGATGTTACGGCAAAAATAAGTTTATTTTCGATGCAATGTCCACACTTGTTTGTTCATTTTTGCTTGTGAGCGTTACCCATATGTGAATATTTTTATTCGACTGCCTGTGCCAGTTAGCGGTCACCGGTGCTTTTATACTTTTATCTTCTGCTGAGTTAGGTCTTCCCCAGTTAAGCTTCTTAAAATATATGAACAAAAATTTACCAAAATAATATCGTAAGACTAGCAATAATGTCTAGCTTTGTGTTGTGTTCCAAATTTTTGTAAAATAACATACATTGATTCACTTACTACCGAAACAGCGTTATTAGTTAGACAAACACGGCAGGATTGAAGTTGTCACAATGTTTGCTCAGAGGTTACTTTCGTTACAAATACATATAGAAGAGATTTCATTAAATATTATTTTACTAATATTCAAGTTTATAACTAGGTACATATGTTTCAAATAAATGTTGTTCCCGCTAATTCGTTTTTTAAATCAGGCTCATAGTCCTTACATTGTAAGTAGAACAGAAGAGAACAGTGAAATTGATAACCCTACAAAACGGTGGTGATCTGTCAAGTCATATCAATATCTTTTGTTTTTTGAAGTGAAAACTTCTCTAGGCACGTTTGTGTATGTTTTGCTATGGAGAAAAAGCACTGAACTCGTTACCGTCACGCTAATAATACATATATAGATCCACTGGGGGGCGCTAATCTAAACATTGAGTTTTGTCAGCTACTCATTAATAATTAATCTTTAAAAATATAATTAGTTTAATAAAAGTGAAAACAAAATACTAATTTGTCTGTGGAAGTTTTAATTTTCATTCATTTGATTTCATTAAAGTGCTTTAAGTACTTTAATGAACTTGTGAACTAAATACGTAATGACAAAATTAACAATGCGAAATATCCAGGGATACCGGAATCTGTATGTACTTATGATGATGTCACTAGTAGATGGTATCACTTTTTGAAGTGAAAATTTCTAGCACGTTGGGCACTTTCGCTAATGGGTATTGGTACTCCAACGATTTTCATGAAATTTTGTATGCAGGGTTCCGGGTACGATTAATCGATCTAGCTAGGTTTCATTTTTAAAAAACGTAAAAAAATCCGTCATCCAGGTAGTATATATAATACGAGATCAAGTAATTCCTTTCTACCGTACAAAAAAAAATTAAAATCTAGTAAATATAAATAACTAATAAAAATTATTTGGACTTCATACAATAGTTACCATTACAATGAGTTCCTTACTCATTTTAAATTTGTGTTAGTTAAGTATTAATCAATTCTTTCTTAAATAACTTCTTCTAGGTAGCGTTATTCATAACAATAAGTGTAGGTCTTGAAATATTTGGAATAAACTTCTCTGTCCCCCATTTTTTAAAATCATCCTTATTCATAACGTGGTGATAGTCAGCCGATAATCTTTTTGACCTGTACAACAGACATTTGGTAGGAAACCGTTTTATCCACCAGCGTTTACTAAATGGACCACATTACTTGTACTCACAGAACATGAAACATGAATGTATATCTTATAATTTAATTTGGAGTTCAGCTATCAGAAATATAGACGAGTTCAATCCTCCAGGTTCATAAATAATTCAAATTGTAATATTTATTCATTCTACGGATTCCAGAGACGGTATCCAGACCTAAACATAACAGAGGATGACTTGAAAAACGCTGAAAAAGAGTTAGAAGAGTGGACTAAAGAAATGGAGGAGAAAACCAAAGACGATGAAGGAAAAGAAAAGACAGAAGGTGTAGAACAAACAGAGACAACTGCAGCTGTTGAAGACAAGAAAACAATTTAATATAATACTTTTAATAGGGTTGTTCCTTATTCATCTTATAACGCCTCATCTTATAAGTATAATAAATAGGATGAGTTATTATAAGATGAATACACAATAACAACTCTTCCCTCAGGTATTTCAGTATTAACTTAAATTCACCAGTATTATCAGTGCAATTGTAATTACCCATGAATGTTTCCTATTGAATACACACCGGTAGGATAGGTCACTTTAGTATGGAGAAAAATGATTACTTTCTTTTGAATTGTAATAGCAATGAAAATGTGTCACATGAACTCACGTGGTTATAAGAACTAACACAGAAAGTTTAATTAGAATAAGATTACCTTCAATTTGTCAAATATTTAAAACATTTTATGTTTTAATAAACATTAAAACCTTTCTTTATTTACACGCTTTTATTAGCTTCGCTTGGAAATAACTAACTTAGTAGTCAATTTTAAGTTACTTTTAACTGTCGTACCAAAATCATACTTTGTATGTATTAGTTTGGATGACAATACTATAATTTGGCATCTTAGAGCTGATCTGATGATGGAGCAACGAGGTGGATAATGGAACTCTTCGGTCGCTAGTAGTTAATCCCTCGAGTTTGAGTAAATATACGTTTTGACAAGTCCAACAGTTTGAGCTTAGTAACAATGGTTTGATGATAACACCTCCTGGTGGTTTGATAACACCAGGAGGTGATGTCTACCACACAAAGAAACCAATTTAATTGTCATCTCCAATGAGAGATTCAAGCTGTTTAATAGATTCCAGGGATCTGCATCATTAGTGCTGTAACATAAGTCTGCCGGTTAATAAAGTCGTAATAAACTTTTCACCCATCTTGAATTCTACAACCAGAAATAGCTTTACTTTTTGGGTTTTTAACCGCATGCTTTCAAAATACGACTTAGGTAAAAATTCTCTTAAATGTTTTTCAGAGTCTGATAACTTTGCCAGCGGTAGATATTCTTGATTGGCGAGGTGACTGTTGCGTCGTTATACCAGATTAATAACAGCTTGCCAGTTCTGTTTACAAGTAACAAGACCTCAAGATTAAGATTAACTGATATCACGCGTAAATATATTCCCAGGCGATTCATGAACTGGGTCTTCAGGATATTCACCACATGTAACGGCTGACGGTCTGTCGTGCATATAAGTAGCTTTCGATCTTAAAAGTTCTTGGAACCAAATTCAAACCATTTAAGAAAGAAAATAAATGTCACAACGACAACCCATTGACATGTAGCAAACAAATCAACTATCGGAAAGCTGATTTCTCCAGAAATCTAATTATACCACCATTTTTTTTATATTGACAGTACCATCACAAACAATTTTTTTTTGGTCGCCCATTTTTTGTCTTTCCCGTTGTCAAAAAACAGAGCAGATTTTACGGAAACTGTTTCTCAATTGTGTATTTTCGAGCATCCTTTCTTTCTTTTCTCAGTTAATTTTAGTCAATGATAGGATGTTGACTCCATGTAGAACAACGGAAGATTTAGCTGCCCCTGCTCTGTCTGACACCCCGTACAATGGCAGATTTTAAATCAAATATAAAAGCTTACAGGAACAGAAGCTTCACTCTTAACTTTTCATATTTTAATTTTGCTTAGGCCACGTTTTTAGTGTCGTTTTTATAGTTGTACATTGAACTAAAATAAAAAAAAAAATATGTATGAGGTGTACGGACTAATAACCGTACATTACGCTCGGTCAGCGTCTAGATTTAGATTAATTAGAATTTAGATTAGAATCACGTTTTTATAATAACACGTAGTTTATTTTGCATGCCCTAGAGCTTCAACGGCTTAATGAATTTCGACATCTGAGGTGTCATTTGAATCGTACCAGTTACTATTTATGTAATGCAGGTTTTATATTTTCTTAAATAAATTAATTTGAAACTAAACGTCAAAACATTAGCCTCAATACAATTTTGTATAAAATGCTAAATTGACTCATTGACTTTTAATGTTGATTTGATGTCTATAAAATAAATAAAAAAGTGAGGTGTCTTTGGGACACCCGGTTGGAACGAAGTCACTATATATAAATATATATTAATGAATTGAATAAATTGTATCAAAATATAGTAAATTGTAAAAACTCGAAATTAATTTACTTAATTTTTTTATTATTTAATTAGTTTACGCTATCTGTGAAAGTGTGAAAGTTGCCCGAACTAATGTAGGGATAAATAGTATTCAAAACTAGTATCGCGTGAAATCCACAGATGACGTAAATATAATAAATCAACTCGCGGTCAGCATTTTTGTTGCCCTAATGTTGTACCTAGGAAAGTACTCAATAGCAGGATCAGACAAGCGCGGGTTCCCCATACTGGTGCTGCACAATCGGTGGTAAGCGCTTACCATCCGGAGGACTGCGTCGCGTTGTTGTTATGACAACATAGTTGTGTTAAAAAATGTAACTTCACCTCTTATAACAGCGGAATATCTCCTCTTATAACTTTCCTCTTTGATTTATCCGAATCTGACTTCAATGATAAATTCATTTGATTTAAGAAGTTGAAGCATATTTAAATTCTGATGAGCATATAAAACACTTACAGGGGTCACATTGAAAGTTGTTAGAAAATACGGAAAATAAAAAACGGAATAATATAAATGCCTGTTAATATTTTTATTTCTTTCCAAAGTAGTCTCGCATGCGGTGGAACCATTGACTGAAGTAGTGAGCCCACTCTTCTTTAGGGATCTCTTCCACGCCTTTTCCAAACGCACCACGGCATCTTCAGGGTTCATAAAACGATGTCCTCCAAATGTATCTTTTATTTTTGGAAATAAATAAAAGGTGCCAAGTCGGGACTGTAAGGAGGATGACTTACTAGCTCCACACCTTCGATAGACAAATATTCGATAGTCCGTCTGGCGGATTGAGCTGGAGCGTTGTCGTTGTGGAGGAGGATCCTGCTTCTTGGGCGCGCTGTCTAACATTTTCCAAGATAACTGGTAGACAATGACTGGCATACAAATCTGCAGTAACAGTCCTTTTATATTCTAGAATGATTGTTGCGAAATGACCTGTCTGTCCAAAGAATGAGGCAATCATCTTTTTCCCTTGACTTCTGCCCTTCTTTACTTTTGTAGGCAATCGCATCGAAAGTCGTAATAAATCATTGAGCGAATTTTTTTTCTAGTCAAATCCATTTCGATGTACGACAGACCCTTTTTAAATTGCCCCAATTTGTAAAAAAAAAAATGACTTGGAAATCATTAAACATCTACAGATTCCCAAAGAATTCTTAATTCTAAATTTAAATAAATTTTTCATCGGCTGCTTTTCTTACTACCCTATTCTAAAAAGTTTCAGTGTGACCTAGGTACGTGTTTAATGTTTGTCATAATAACAATCTGAAGGTGCAACAAATCGAGGTAACTCAAATTTAAGTGGAACTGTCTGACCGTAAACTTTTTGCTGTAGTAATACTGGCCGGATACAAATTTACTTTTTTACTAGACTGAATAGCGGTACTCTTCGACCGACCTTACTTTTTGTTGTACATAAAAAGATGTAGTAAATTGGAATCCTCATTTGGCTATAAGATTTATTAAAAATACTCTCATCAATAATTATATTTAAATGAAAACCAGTGATTGATTTCCCCGAACTTTCTTTGCGTATTTCAACACTGGGAGGTCAAGAAAACATTTATTTATAGAAATTCAAGGTCCCATCGGTAGATGGCGGTACACTCAATAAAAGAAAAGCTCGCGAAACCGGCCCCAAGGCGTGGTGCGAGCTTTCACCCCAGCTAAAATTTATTGATCGCCAAAGTACCTATCAATGCAATAGTAAATACACAGTCGTATTCGGCGTGTTTTTGTTGTCGTAGTAAGACGATAAAACAAAGAATAAGTACATCCTCGACGTAGATAAGTTATCAATTCACCATTCGCAAGTCGTAAATACACATGCTAATCAGTCGACTGTTCGATGCGTTGAACGAAAGGCGTGTCATTTGCTCAATAAACTATTAGTTCCACATGTGATTTTGATGTTGTGACCAGTCTACAAGTGGTGTGAAAATGACTAGGTCCAGTTACCGCCCGCTGGTGCCGAGGTCTTCGAATAACTCTTTGGATACGCGTGAGATTGGGTAAGGTTCATTATAACATTTTATTATAATTTTCCTGACAAATCAGTACTTGAAACTCATGGATATAATAATAAACAAGTTACTTTTATTTGTATTAACAAAACGTTTCAGTTATTTATTTTGTATAGTCAGTCAATAAACATGCGTAAGTCAGTCTATTTTTAAGATAATATCAAGTTTAGTGAATGAATGCATTTTATATTCATTTAACCAGTTAAAACAACCTTTATTGGTCAATAACACCACCCATTTGACCACAATGGTCATTTATATTTTATTTAGGTACTTACTCGAAAATCTGGACTATGAACTACAACGCAGATAGATTTATTTTTGCCGATGGTTTCATAATTGAAAAAAATATTTTCTATTGCATTTTGGTTTGTATATTTCTTAATATAACCAAAATATTATATGATTTTTTTTATATCCTAATCGATACTTATTTAAGGCCGTAATTAAAAGAAAACAATGTAAGCCAAAGTCCGCCTTCATCATACATGTCGAGTTTTTTATACTCGGAACGTAATCAAAACACGTATTTATTACATGTTCTTTATTTTAAAAAAAAATGTAGCTAGCACTATAATTTGTGAAATATGCATTAAAAAAATAGGACACAGTACATTTCTGCTTAAATACGAGACCCACCTCTGTTCTACAATTACCATAATGTTATATTTATTGTGCTGAGTAGGGGTGCCAGGACTACATAGTGTATGGGAATTACACTTAGAGGGGTGACAACACTTGTGTAATTTGGATAATATAAAACTCGCAGTTTTTATAGTATCAGGTAGGCCATAAATCTACTTGTTTGCAAATTTAATGGTATAAAAATGTTAATCAAAAATGAACAATACTTGAATCACTGTAACTTTAACAAAGTTAAGCTATATCCACATCCTGCGCGGAACATAAGCACTCTGCCTACTGCTGATATTGGCCTAAGTGACCTATTGTAACCTTTACCAGGACAGATTTCTTTACGTTCTATCTATATATTAATACGTGAAGCGAAAACTTTGGATCCCTTTTTACGAAAATTGGGCCGACGGAGGAGTATGAAATTTCGCACACTTATAGTTTATACAGAGAAGAAGTGACGAATGCTAAGATTTTTGAACAAAGGAGGAGGTTCTCAATTCGAATATATGTATTTTTTTTTTACTTTTTTTTTTGTTACCTCAGAACTTTCGACTGGGTGAACCGATTTTGATGATTGATGATGATTTTTTATTTGAAAGCTGGTGCTTCCCGTGTGGTCCCATTTTAATTTGGTCCAGTTCTGACAATGGCATCCATGAGAAAACCATGTATAAGTCTTTTATGGAAAAGTTTCTTTTTGAAGTCGGTTTTTTTAAAGAATTATTGTAACTTAAGTTAAAAACATTAATATAAAGCATTTGAAATCTAGATAATAAATAGTTATAGACAAAAGAGTTCGGTATCTTTTTGCTCCTCTGGTCGTCAACAGATTCTCTTTTTCGTCTAGAAGCAAGTATAGATGATAGAGGTGAGGAGCACCATCTTGTATGGGGACCAAACCGAAAAAGAACGCAGTCCACGTGAACGCAGTAAATTATAGTTTAAGAACCGACCGGAATGGCACTAGTGTAGACAAAGGGCCGTATAGAAGTATAGGTATAGCTGTCATAGACGGAGTGCGCTGAGTTAAAATATTAATTTATTTGGTGACTAGAGTAATTGATAAATGAGGGACAAACATATAAATTTAATCAGATGTTTTGTAATTAATTTATGTTATCGTTTTCTCATTTAAAGTTTATTTTGTTAAGTGCGCCATTACAAAGTGAAACTTTCTCCTTACTTGTTTCTACACCTTCTAGCTACGGTGGCGCCACCTAAATACACACTTTTGACGTACACTTTTTCATATATGGAGATGGTACTCTTTTCATCTACCCTCTTCAGTAGCAAGTAACGAGCTTAAGTGTTATTAAAAAAAAAATGGAATCACTTTTATCCCTAGTTTAAAAGTTTTATTGTTTTCAATATTTCAATGAATTACGGTAAAATTTTGAACTCTGGGTGACCACATTAAAAAAAAAACACCTTAAAAACAAGCATTTATTTGAGCCTTGTACTAAAACGAATAAAATAAGTTTAGGTTTTGTTGAATTATTTGTTTTCAAAAAGCTTGTTACGTGAAATGCTATGAAAGAAGCACTTGTGACTTTTGAGTTGCAGGTATCCATGGGCGACGGTAGTCACTTAGCATTAGGTGACCCGTCTGCCCCCTATAATATAAAAAAAAGAAAAAAAGAAGGTTTGTTAGAGATTGGTTGATAAGTATTTGTTCGCCGACGTATTTTTTTAACAATTACGTTTTCGAAACCTTCATTGTGCAGAAAAGATAGGAAATCTTCACTACATATTTTGAAAGAAAGTCCCCGCCGCGTCTCTCTGTCTGTTCGCGAACTACTGAACAGATTTTCATGCGGTTTTCACTAATAGACAGAGTGATTCATGAGGAAGGTTTAGGTGTATTTGTTAAGATTTTGTGTAAATTGATTGAAATGTGTTGATGATTGTTGAAGATGTCACTGCTACCCTTGCGAAGCCGGGGCGGGTTGCTAGTTATATGTACATAAAAAAATCGTTTATCGTTGTTTGTTCGCAATGAAATATTAAACTAAGGAACCAATATTAATGAAATGTTGCACACTGTATGCAGTTTGGTCCAAATTGAGAGATAGGATAGATTTCATCTCAATTTATAGTCACAATATTTTTTATTCCAAATTACTTAGCCGCAGTAACGCGTGGCCTGGTACCTAGATAAATAATAAAAATGTACTTGATACGTAGTACCTATAACTTGCATATGTAGTAAGTATAGGTACAGTCCTGTCACCTAGTAATAGTTGTGTTGTATTTTATTACTTTGAACACGTGTTGTACTTGTTAGAGTCGGAAACGCGGTTTTCTAGAGAGTGATACTGCTTCTCAATTCCAACACAAATCTTCTATGAGCTAAGGTAGTCTTATATGGTTATTTTCGATTTATATATGCATCACTCCAAGATAGACTTAGAGTTGGTATGACTTTGGTAATAATCCCGTTTATGCAGAAATAAGTAGCAACTCACAAAGTTTTTATTTCTGCAGAGATTTAATCCTAACTAATATTATAAATGTAAAAGGCGCTCCCTCTCGAGATCAGGATGGCAAAAACTCGGCTTACCTTCAAATACATGTTGAAACATGCCTTATCAGATTCTTTTTAATCTTAAACTCTAAATAATTATAGATATATATATATATATATATATATATATATATATATATATATATATATATATATATATATGTAAATGTTTATGTATTATATGTAATAGTATCATTATTACTTATTATGTATATGTTCATGTGTATGTATTATATTAGCGTGTAGATAATAAAGTACTGTGGATACTAATATAACATTTTGACTTAAAATAAATATTTCTTAATCTCTGTGCATCTACCTTCTTTTGTCTCTGCATCGCCCAAAGGTCATCTGGGAGAAAATGCTTACGGCATTAAGTCCACCTTTGACACATTTCGCGCATAAAGAATAAATTAAAAAAAAAAGAAAGTGAATTTGTATTTCGCTTTCACGCGTTAAATACTAAACCGATTATAATGAAAATTTTGCATACACGTCGTTAATCGTATAGGAAAGGACATGGGTTCCTTCCAACCAGTTTTTTTTTCCGCGGGCACGAGATGCCAGTAATATACATTAGGAATTAACGTGTCTTTTTATCATGTCCTAGAAAGCATTTCTACACTGTGATATGATATATTTATAACAATAGAACTAGTAGAAGTAATGATAGATAACATGCAACATTATTACAAATAATTCCACAATACAAATAATGTTATGATAATGAAACTACGTTCACAATAGTTATCAATAATGTACGGGTCAATGGCCACAATAATTTAGCAACATGACTCTCAAAGAACGCATTACTTTGATATCCAATACGTAACAATAATACCTTCCAAGAAGAAAAAGTTTTTGGACATAATTCTCTTTAAGAGGGCCGAAGTTTCATAAACGCAATATTCTTTGCTCAGTTAGGGTTACCATGTCTTAATAAAAGCTGTTCCCGGTTCCTTCCTATTTTAGGAGCAGTGCGGCACACCGTGTGGTTTTAGTTGGTTCGATTCTGACACACCGCCCCACCGAAAACCCCAGTGGGGTGACGGCCGAGGGTTTCCATACGCACAAAATATACAGGGTTTTTGTATGTAACCAGTTTTAATGCCCATTTTTATTAAATAGGTATTTTGTGAAATATTTCAAGATATAATTTCAAACGACGGATAAAAAACAAATTAAATTTGTTGTGGTATTTTGTGACAGCACGAATGGCACAGTATTTTCAGTGGACACGTAACAATGTTGTTGGCTTCGATCCCTCCACATTGGACTAATTATTTGTACTAGAGATAGCCTGGTATAACTTGAACAGTCATTGAATAGACTTACGCACAATGACAGGTCGACATAATTCGCTGGTTTGCGAGAATAACGACATAACTAAAAATTATTGATTTTAGAGAATGGCAATGTTTTGTGATTTCCGCTAGAGTATTTTGTTCTAAATATATAATGAACTTGTCGCTTTCTAACGAACGTTAGCACGAAATCGGCGTTGCATCTTTGTTCACCATAAAAAATCAAAGATTTATGATCGTTTGGCATACTTAGTTCAATTCGACTGAATTTTAAGTTATGTCGATATTCTCGCAAACCAGCGATATAATACTGGTCACTGGTTTTAAAATTTGTAACACATCGCCTCCCGGAAAAAAAGTGTCATATCACGATCATGTTGGGTACGTTTAAAATTTTTATAGCATTGAATAGCAAATGTTGCATTTGGTCAGCTGTAAAAACACTTTTCACTTAGCTGTTTTGTTCAATTCACAGGCATAAAAGTCGTGTCTTCTAGAAATAGTTGTTTTTGTATTATACCACTTTTTTTGCCGTTAGGCGACATATCGCTTAAAAATTTTAGCTTTCTGCACTTCTTGTAAACATAAACTTTAATCATTTCAAATTTATTTCACAATCCCGCGTTCGTGAAATTTTCTTAGAAATACGTACAAAGACTTCTCTTCACGTTTCCTTTATTTGTATAAATATAAAGGCTTCACAGAATATCTGGATATTGTAGGTCTGTTAATTGATTGCCTGTTAATTCTCTAGCGATAAGACCGCCGATTGTACCAGTACTCTGTTTCTTTTTATGGTGTAACTTTTTCCATGGTGTACAATAAAGAACATTGTATTGAATTGTATTCTTTAAAAGAAAAAGGTTGTTTAAATATTTTTATCGATTTTCAACAAATTTTTTAAAATCATATTATAGTCTTTATTACTTTATTAGACACAAGTCATATAATGCACAATGGCTCAATTCCTTTACATATTTTCAGACATCTTGACATACAGAATCAATATAAAGGTTGGCTTTGGATATTAAGCCTAAATTCATTGTAATCATTAGACTTTGTACCAATGAATGATGTTAAAAGAACGCTAGATACATAACATCCTTGAGATTTTTTCTAAAGGCCATTTAAAAACAGTCCTTCCCAAAATTGCACGACAAATACATTTTAATCAATTTGCACCGCTAATAATGGAGCTTCAGAATATGTGTTACAAATATATATAATTATTATGTATAGTCAGGTCTTAACGTAACAATTCCTGTCTAGGCAAAGTTACATAATCACCTGGCATTCTCATAACCATACGTGAGAGTATTACTAGTTTAGGTCTAAAGGACCCACCCAAAATAGATCAATCGAACGTAGGGGTACATAGGACATCCAATAAATAATTTGCGGCTGGATATACAGATAGTCATATTATAAGTATTGCAATCTTGTGCATTACGTCTTTTCTAATTAAAAATATTAGTATCAATTACTTTATTTTGCAAAAAAGCCCATGCTAACATACTCTCACACCTCTGTGATATATAATGTTTCTGGCAGGTGAGTCTCTGTAGTGTGTCATATAGAAATAGATATTTAAATTGTAAAAGTGACAGAGTAGGTGGATGTCAGATGGGAGCGACCGTAGATGTTAGAACGGTTCGCCGAAGAAACATAAAAATGTGATCAAGATATTAATTACCTATATTGTATTATCAATGTTAAATGTGATAAGCTTGCTGACTGATTATAGCCTTACGATCTAGTGAGTGTTTCAATTATTCTCCTTTCACAAGCGACCCTGAAGTCCCGGGTCCTCAAGCTACGTTACCCCGGTCTCAGCAATACATAGATTATTTCCTAAAATAAAAAACTTATCCTTAGTTCTTTCAAACCATTGCGTAGCCCAAATTCAAAACGACTAAAGAGTACAAGTCCGTTAAATGCTCAACATTGTGTACATCGTACTCGCACGTTCACGTTCAACCAAATATAATAACACTGAATAAAATTTTACGAGCGCTTTCACTCTTATTTTTATGTAAGGTTCATAGATTTCCCTTCATTTCTATTGTAAGACTGCTTTGTTTACTTTGAGATTTCGACATAATATTTGTGACCTTTCAGAATAACCTTCAGGGGTCAAAAAACAAGAGTTGACATGTTAGGTACAGAAACTTTGTTCCAAGAATATTGTTGTGTGTATAATTCACCAACTTGTAGTTTTACGATATGCAAATAGGTACATATAACAAGGTCCATTAAAGGTAATAATTACGAAAATTTGTGTACATGGTTGACCATATACACAAATTTGAGTCTGTTAAAGAAAATGAAAAGCTGACGTAAGAATGAAGTTGTGACTGATTTAATGAAATATATAATTACACTGCTATAATCCCCAGGAATGTAAACTGCATTGTTGATTTGGTGGAGACTAGGAAAGAGCAAAACTGACGTAGAGTAATTACTTGTAAATTCGATGTCCACTAATAATAGCAGAGGTTATGAGCAGATAATGATGTCCTAGGAGAATTTCTTGGACAGAACATCCGATAGATAAAGAAATACATTTTTACTTATTTTGTTTTGTTCCCTGAAAGGTTATTTTTTTTCTATGTTCAGTAGTAGGAACAACTTGTAATTGCGTGGGAATCCGCCGCTTCTTTTTGTGAGGAAGTGATGTCCGCTAAAGAGGCAGCGGCAACCAGGCGCCGGAGAGCGCAGAATAATATCCGACCTCCATGAGCGCTGGCCTGGGGGTAACTGGTGAGGCTGCCCGTTACCCTAGCAGAAGCAGGATTGAGATGGTGGCGCGACGTGTTCCGCGCGCGCCTCTCCAAACCGTAACACGCAATGGTGTGGCTGCCTTCTGAATAGGACGCAGCCTAAGTCTGCCGGGGTTCTATAAAATGTATTTACTTCAATATTGTTCATTTGATTTTTTTCTAAATTAGGACTTTTAATTTATTATGTCTGTGCTTGTTTATTTCCACGTTCTATCTTGATATAGTACATACTTAGAATTAAACTTTGTTAATAGTAAACTGCTAAATATTGGATCAATTATAACATCTCTGCCTACTCCCCCAGTTACATACAGGCGTAAATAAGTATCTAAATTTAAAATTACCATGACCTGTCAGAATTTGAACTAAGTATGTATGCCTCACTTCCTGTAAGTAGGTAGGTATATGATAATATAATTCCTTCAATTTAGTGTGGTCACGCGAAGTTTCAGACAAAGAAACTATTAAAAATGTTGTTCTTCTTTATGATTTATATCTTTTATAATTAAGGCGCCGGTACATACTGTTAAAATAAATATCATATCTGGAAGGGTAAGTGGGAAATATGATTTAAAAAAAATGTGTACAAAATATTTTCATTGATTATTCTTATAAATTAAAACTTGTTATGATATATTACAACAAGTTTTGAAGGAATATTAATGTAGTTGAGTTGAATTAATCCGCATGACATGCTCATACGGTGATTTATTGGTATTTACTAACATCATAATATACCAATAGTTTGTACTAGCGTAGTGCGGTTTTTTACTCGACAGGAAGTAAGGGTCGGGCGGAATAGACGTCGAGATTTCGACTCCCGCATGAAATTGTATATTTGCATTAGTCTAGGTGTTACTATATCTATCTCATTTTATATGTATGTATTTACAAAAAAAAGCGTATCTGTGAATGTTTGTCCGTATTCAAGAACACATGGTACAAGCACTGCTTAGTTGGGTGTAGATAGCGGTATGTAACGTGTCCGAGGATATTATTATCGTAAAAGAAGGTGCGGCATTGAACACGTGACGTGTTTCTCCATCTTTTGTAGGCTTCGGTCACCGCTTAGGCCAATGTCGTCAATTGTTTTAATGTTGAAACCTTTCACTGTCAACTATTTAAAATATATTTTTGAAGGGATGCCAAATAATCCATCAGCCGTCTCTCTCTCTCTAAGCGTAAAGCGTTGTCATGCCATGATGTGGGATCCATGCGGTTACCTACGCGTTTGGCTTCAACGTCATTTGGCATGCGACGGATATGTCCAGCACATCGCATTTCAAACTGGCAGCTTTTCGAGTGACGTCATTGATTTGAGTTCGGGACCGCATTCATTACAATTATTAATATTTTCCTATGTAAAATAATATTGGACACAATATTTTAAAATACGAAACTAAAATGGGTCAAGAAACCTATTTAGAAAACCCGAATACCCAGGATTACAGTGAGGCAGTCAAATTCATAACACACTATTAGTTCTATAATTAATGTAATTTCGCTTTAATAACAATGAGATAGATATACGTACAATGAGTGACTTCAAAGATCGGCCATCGAATATGCTATTAAGTAAATTTAATATCCTGTATAGGCTCTGACGTCGTAATTACTGTTTTGATGTCATCGATATTGTTATTTATAACGAATAGAAATGACCTTAGAGGAGCGTATTTATAGAAAATCCTTACTGGTATCTCGTAAAGAAGTAACAGAGAAAAGGTAAAACAGAAACAAGTCTTTTAAACCACTTGTATAAAAAAGGGTATCAAATGTGTTTAACAAAACAACAATCATTATTGTGTTAGAAAACAGTCTCACAACCACTGATTTAAAATATGAAAATCACTAACTAACAGTAACTGCCAAGTTGTTCGTACCACTATTCGCACTCAAGACCGATGTTCTGAACTTATTTCTACCCTTTTTATAACCCCAATATTCATTAATATTTATCAATCGACCAATAGCATTGCGTTACCGGTATAACCAGTCAAAATAATGTCATTTAACTTATTCGTATTAAATAGTGAACTGTGTTATTATCTATTATAGATTATCCCTATTTTTAATAAAATAAATAAGAGTTTTTGATGTGGCGACGACAATTGTCTTATTCCAAATAATCCTCACATAGGGTTGAAAACTATATGTACACGAGTATTTTAAGTATGCACATAAAGAATGAATTTTAATCTGTGTAAATCCTTCAAACCGATTGATGCCATGGCCGAGTTTTAATCAGATCCTTTGTTATTTTATCAATAATATAATTGTTATCATTTTTTGGGTACTTTTTGCGTATTTTTATAGTCACACATTTACCACATGACATATTATTTAATTTAAAATGCAAGTAAACTTACGAAACAAAGCACCCAGTAAAAAAGAATAATAAAAAGAATTATATTACTGACTAGCGAGTTGAGTGAGACCATTGTTTTTTCTATAACGAAAACTAGTCGTTTAGTTCAACAGCTGATCACGTTGATATAACGATTTATACGAATTCAAATTCAATTCACATATAGGTACTTAGTTAATTAGCGGAAGGTAACTAAATAAATGAAAATAGAGATTAAAATTTCCGGCCATCTATGCATTGAAAATGTACACACTCTGAGCCTGTCTTAAAAGTTTTACGACGAAAACTTATTTATTCCTCTAGCATAATCTCTATTTAAATCTTGAGCTCGTTGTTCTGTCAAAAGGTCAACGACACGGCTAAAAAGAAGCAGTGAAACGCTTTGTAGCAAGATTTTCGCCAAATCACAAGGATTATAAAGGTAATGGCAGGATGAAATAAAAGTTTATTGTCTTGTCATCAAATAGGTGGATGACCCCGGGAACGATTAGCATAACTCTATCAGGGAAGACGGGTTTTATGCAAGTTGGAGTTTATGTTAGATTAATTGGTTGAAGATTACAGAAGGCGCTAATCAAAGTTAGTTTTACCTTTAATTAAGTTAATAATCTAGAAAGTTAAACCTATGGCGAATTTATAGTACAAAAATCTGAAATTAGCTAGTATCTGAATTGTTTTATTAACAAAGTCAGAGTCAACAATACGTTCTTACACAGATGAAAAGTTACGTTAGATGCTTTTTTTAAAGGTTTGTATACCTAGCTAAGACAATAAGGCAACATAATCACTACATATAATAAAACAAAATTCCACCACCGCGTCCGTCTGTCTTTCAATCTGTCTGAAATCGAATAACTCAATAAATACCAAACGGATTTCCGTAGGGTTTTCACCAACAAACGGAGTGATTCATGAGAAAGGTTTAGTTGTATAATCCATTAAGGAATTGTTTAAAATGGTTGAAATATGACGATGATTGTTGAATACGTCAGACAAAATCAATTTATGCTCTGCTACCCAAGCGAAGGGTTGCTAGACTTGCTAGTATATTCTATAAATATCAGGAAAAAACTATTCTATTTCACTGGTATCCCAGCCTGAACATAAGCCCTTCAATTCTGCCTTCTCTCTCTTATGCCTCTCGTAGTCTACTTAATAGGCTTAGATCCTTCAACATCCGCATCTAATCCATATTTATAGGGCGTCCTACCTTCGCTTACCAATCGATTCGTTGGCGATTTCAACTGAATTTTGGTTTTGTGTCTGTTACGCGATATGTGTGCCATTTGTGTACCAATTTCAATAATTCTTTTAAATTTGAAGAAAATATTCCCCCGTTTAGAAAAATTAAGGAATGAAAAAAAAAACTTTATTTGTCACATTTTAACATTTGCAGATGATACATTTTAAGTGGAAAACAAGGAGTAGTATTGATTGTCCGATTAAGGTACCGTGAGCTGATTCCCAAACTAATCTATTGCTTGTATTTTGAGACCCAGCCTCTAGTCGTGTATAATGACTCAGTAGCCATAAAAGGCTTTATGGGAGTTCTAAACATGTAATACCTATCTATTTAAAATAATAATAATAAATCATATGATAAATCATTTATTCATTTATAGTTGGTACACATTATTACAGATCTTAGATAACAATAATTAGCTTAAATATATGGGTGCCTGTACTAGGGTAAACCTGTGCCACAGGCGGTAAGTGCTTTAAATAGATATAAGATAAATAAATAATAAAAGATAATAACAATTACTTATAGGAATGAAATTATTTTAAAGTGTGTGTGTGTCTCTTAAACTTGCTTATTCTGCGAGCTAGATCCGTGATGTTTGCTTTTAGTTTCACCTCATTAAGAATGATATCCTTCAAAGAAACTTCGATGTATTCAATCAGCTGGATACTGTAATCAAATTCAGGCATCACTTACGGCATTAAGTTATTTGGTTCTTACATTTCATAAAGAAAGTCATACCCTCTTTTCAAAATCCGGTTCGTTCGCGTCTGTCTCATTTGGTAAGCATTCAGAATGAAAAGACATGAGACTCTGCTTTTTAGGGTATTCACTCTGTCTGAAGTGGTCATGATGAATTGAAAATTTCTAAATTCGTATAAAAAATGACAAGGGCAAGTACTGGTAAGTAGACTTTAACGATGGTGATACGACGGATAATTGCAAAATTACATAGTATTAGCCTTTAAGTGGGTATAATAAAGAGAGATTTTTTATAGTTACTAATTATAACTTTACAAATGTTATTTTAGCTTACTTATTGCATGTACAAGTATATTGACGAGGTGACTAAGTTATTGATTACATAATTCTTTAAAAAAAAAACCGACTTCAACAAAAAAACTATTCCATAAAAGACTTATATATGGTTTAATCATGGATTCCATTGTCAGAACTGAATCAAATTGAACTGGGACCACACGGGAAGCACCAGCTTTCAAATAAAAAAAGAATCATCAAAATCGGTTCACCCAGTCGAAAGTTCTGAGGTAACAAACATAAAAAAAAATATACAGTCGAAATGAGAACCTCCTATTTTTTTGAAGTCGGTTAAAAAATAAGAAAGACAGGCGACTGGGACCTCGAAAGAGAGAGACTGGAAGGAAAGGAGTAGTTTGTGGTCCTAGCCACGCGTTTTCTCAAAAAGGTTGTAAATATCAAAATAACATTATTTAATACTTGTCCAACATTGATCTAGTTTTATGTAAACAGGTTTAGACAGTAGATAAGGTATAATAGTCAAAGATAAATACAACTCTCCATACATGTTTTGACATTAATAATAATATTTTTTTATACCACGTCCACGTCTTTTGAAGTTTAACTTTAAAACAGATTGTACGGGATAACAGTAAATTATATAAGCCAAGAAAAACAGGCTTTATTAAGTCAATTTGATTTTATCTTGACCGTCTTTAAATCGCATCGATAACACGCGTCAATATAACAGTATCGATATTGAATATGTGCAAAGTGCTCTAACTGATACGGTCCTGATTAGACGTTGTTTACACGTTTTCTGACACGTGACATGATTAGTAACAGTTTAGATAATGCCTTTTCATTAGCTAACTTGCTAGAAAATTATACAGGTGAGCTGATACGCCCTTGGCACCTACGTAGAAAAGGGGAACTTAATCGATCTTGAAATGTTAATATAAAGAACGTTTCAAATTACAGACTTACTTACTTTTAATTTTATTCAGTAATCGACAGAAAGATAATAAAGAAGTACTACGAAATTTAAAAACGGTACTTTCAAAACGGTAGGTTCGGTACCTACATATTTGTATGAAATACCTAAGCATGACGGCACGTCTTACTATTGTTAAATCATTCACATTTAATGTTAATTTGACGATTATAAAATAAATTAAAAACGTTAAAGTAAAACTGAACGACAATTTTCACATTATTTTAAGTTATTTTATTGCGCGACTTGGCGAAATAATTTATTTTGAGCATCTTCCTACCCCATTGCACGGGAAACCTTTACGCGAAGCCATTGAGCCATTTTGGTATGACACGAGAAGGAATAACGATTACCTCATTGATTACGTTGTCATATAAAACATAACAAACAAACTGGAAACGTGTATTGTACACGTGTATTGTTTAACAATAAACATTGTGCACGTGTCACGATGACATGTTGAGAATCAAAAGCAATAGATAGTTTAAAAGCACTGGAATTGCTGATAATCATGTCAGTTATTAAAGTATTAACTTTATTTTCAAGTTGAGTTTACGCTTAGAAGTCTACGCGTAAACTCTATTTCCATCTCACTAATATTATAAATATTCTTTGTATTCTTTGTATTCTAAAAAAGACAACTCCCGCATTAGGAATTACTCCTGTGTCGCGGGGGAATTTACAAACATACAAACAACGAACACAAAGAACACCCAGACTCGGGTGGGAATCGAACCCACGACCTATTGCATAGCAGTCAGGGCACTAACCACTAGGCCAACAGGCCAGTCCCAATGTGAAAGTTTGGATGGATGGATCAATGGATGTTTGTTACTCTTTCACGCAAAAACCACTGTACCGATTGCGATGAAACTTGGTATGTACACAGCTGGAGACCTGGATTAACGCATAGGCTTTATCCCGATATTCCTACGGGATTGGGACTTACGCGGGTGAAAGCGCGGGGCGCTGTTAGTATGTTATAATCCAGAACAAATCCTGTCTATGTGCTAAAATTGCAACTAAATCCGACCCAGCCGGTTCAACGTTCCAGCGTGAAGGTAGAAGAAACATACCTACATATACATGTAGGAATACATTAACAAGCTGTCTAAGGATTGAATATTGTGCATACTTGTTAACCTATGTAAGCTTCGCAGAGGATGCCTTATAATGGGGTGAGTGTGGAGCCGACACCGGGCATAATGTAGATTGAGACATTTCTTTTTATTATTCATACATAAAGTGAATGGATTCCACCTCGCAATGTGTTCTGTGCCTTAAAGATAATTAAAATAATTAAGTTATTTGAACAGACCTTGAAAGTAAAACTCCGCAGGCGGAGATAAAAAAGATGAACATATCTCGCAGACAAAGTACACCCAAACTCAGAACATTTAACATATTTGTGAATCACACAAATAATATAATTATTCAACAGGTGATTACTCAATCCGTGCATTTTTACACGACCGCCCAAAGAAGTGTAATGTTTTCAGCGTTCATGTATCTTCTTTATTCCACCATAATTTCTAAATGCCTGAACAAATTTGAATGATAAAGCCGGACACTCTGTGTCAGAGGAAAATTATAATTGTTAGCTAAATCGTTAACAAGCTGTTTAAATTAATAAAAAATGTAAAAGGAAACTGTGTTATTATAAATAAAAAATTAGGGTGTCCGGGAAAAAATGGTGATTTCAGACATAAGAGTATGTCCGGGGTTTTTGAAGCTTTTGTCCGGCGTCGCTAATTTAAGTGATGGCAGGCTCCGTATGTCTCATTACTCCGCGGAAGAGAGCTTTTACAGTGATTGCCATAGACCTTTAGTTCTCTTGACGTGATGTCTGTAATTAATACACTTACAGTGTTTGAGTGACACACATCACGCCGGAACGAGCACATGTTCCATAATATCATTGCTTAAGTTTTTAACACTGCGGAACTCAGTTTTTTGGACGAAATATGTTCCGTTCTTGATTGTCGCTGGAGGCGATATATCCTAGAGTGGAGACAACGATTAGGCAAACGTAGAGTAGGGCTGGCAGAGGCCATCCTCGAGGATACGGACTGCCCAAGACCGGGATCCTTGGGGGAGGCTTTCGTCCAGCAGTGGATGGCGATAGGCTGATGATGATGTTCCGTATTTCATTCGATAGGGAATCAAAAAACATATTTTGAAATGTTTGACAAATCGAACACAAACGATTTGAAAGAATATGTATGTAGAACCGAGGAGGCCAAGGATGTAATAAATATAAATATGTACTCTTTTTAGTCTATATATGAAAAAAGGAAAATATTTATGGGACTAAGAAAATAAAAGCTAGCTTACTTTTTCTTCTTTCTTTTGTTCTTTTAATTTAGTATGCCGCATCAAGCATACAATAAAAAATAGTTAATGTTCAGAATTCACACTCTATGATAACAATTATACAAATACGACCGTTGTCGCTAAGGAATAAAGTACAATCCGGCTTGCACGGTAAATATTTATATGTTATGTATACCTGTACATATTTGTTTTAGTTTTTTATTAACGGATATAAATTTGCCTTTACTTCTTTACAACGAATAAAACACATCAATTTAATGACATTAATTAACTTGCATACGACGCAATTAATTAAACAAGAACGATAAAATGTATGTTTAGTTTTAATGTAGGTACCTAACTGTAAATAAACACGTCACGACCGCGAATTTCTCGTCGCTTCGGTGTATGGTATGTATATTGTATGTATTGTTATATGTAATATACTTAAGTTTATGTATGTGTAATAACATATTATGTTATTTTTATGTATATGTTTAAAAATAAACATAAAAATATACAGACATCTTTTTCACATATTTTTTCCTATACTGTCGAATTGAGAATTGCCTATAATAATAGTTGTGTGTAAGAGAAATAAATAAATAAATTTAAATATTTTTTAGATCATTCAAATCTTAAATACACCACCTACTATCACTATCTCTGAATGATTTCGATCATTCAGCAGTATTCCTTTAGCAATAAGGCCGCCCTTTGTACATTATCTGTTTGAAACATGCATGTTTGTGTGACACTTCTACAATAACTATGGTGTAGATATAAAGTGAAACTACATGTCTATAATGGTTTCATATTGAAAATGTTTGAATTATCGATGATATTATGTATAAATTTTGTATAGATCGACTGTTGCATACGCCATAAACAATGCTCAATACGTGTGAATTGTTTATATTGTGTAACAAACAGAGAAGATACCGGAAGAAAGATGGCTGACACCTGTTTTTGTATTGTATCATTTTTGTTCATAATACTGAAACAATTTACACGAAATTTAGTTATAGTATGTTTCTAATACACACAAATCACACCAAATTAAATAACAACAGAGTCACAAGACTTTTCTAAAATTGCAAGTTTCTAATTATGTATTTCCACGGGAATTAACGTGATCAAAAACCTGTGACCACGGCCAGTGCAACCTGGTCGAAACGTCAGGCAATATTATGAGAAAGATCTAAGAACACTTTTACTTTGAATCCGTAGAATGTAATTAAATGTTATTTTTATATCGTATTATTGTAGTCAAATCAGAAACATCAAATATTAAGGATAGACGTCCGGAAGAATAATGTCGTTTTGTAGTCTCTGAGGAATCGAGGCCGATTGAGTATGGAGAAATGAAAATTACTACTCTTTAAAAAAATATCATCTTAAAATTGACTGTAATCTATTCTACAATATGTATAAATGTTGCATACGAAATGTTGCAAAAGATGGTTACTGCATTACAGAAATATTTTACGAAAATAATAAAAATCTTTTCAGGTTATGTTAGGTGAAAAATAAACTATTTGGTCTGGCACAGATAAGATAATAGTTACTTCGTAAGTTATAGCACCAACTTTCAAGTGCTGAACTAGATCTAGTTTGGTCATGAACGAGGGCGCAAGTCACAGATAGAAAAAGTGGGAGTATCAAATAGGGGAGAAATTTACCGATACAGGTTAGGAAAACAACCTACTGTTCCTTTGTGAACATTTATGTACTAAAAGTCATATAACTCTCTTACATTTTTGCAATTAAAGTGGATATAATTTAATACAGCTAACAAAAGACAGACAGTATAAGACGACATAGGCTAAAGTGGCCGCTTACTACCAGATGGGCTGTATGCTTGTTTGCGATCTTAGTGGTTTAAAAAAGATCTCACTAAGCCTTTAACACACATAAAAAATAATTCAAAAGACACATCCCTAAACACATCATTTATTAAGATGAACTACATACATGAAAAAACGCAAAATAGTAATAGAGAGTAACAGATACCACTTATTGGTATATTGAAAAATTAAAAAAAAATAAAACGTCTTTGATTAGACATACATTTATTTGTAAAAAAAAATGTCATCTAAAATGCTGGAGTCATAATATTGTTTCATCGAGTCCAGCTTAAAAACCGTAAAACACTCATCACACGGGCACATCATCCCACAGTTCTTTTACCCACATGGCATGAACAGTAGTATCCTACAACAGTCCTTAAAGTACCTGGTATCCTATCTTCCACATTTTGGTATCTGTGCACCAAAATATATTATAATAAGTCCTACTTGTGTCGTATGCTGTGATTTTATTCTACATCTAACAAAAAATGATTACAACCTAATATTAAAAGTAAATCTTCTTCAAGCTCTTCTGATATTTCGATTTAGTATGTACCATTTTGTCGATACCATAATTTAATACAATCTCGCTTGTTTTAATTGGTAAGAGCCCAAAGGAAATGTTTTAAGTTCTTCTATTCTAAGTCTAGGGAAATCACTTAATTTAGTTATTTTGCCGTCAATGGTTGTATATACAGCACGTCTCCTATTGATATTCTCTCTTTTAATAAAATCACCAAGACGGTTCGGTTCGTGTAACTTGCTTTGGGCTACTGCCAAATACTCGACAATACTTCAGGGCATTTGTCTATGATCGGGTGGTATTTACATATTTGTTAATTAATGCACATGCCATTCTAAAATCACTTATCATATGTCGCATAGTACCTACGAGAGAAAAATAGTGGTCGAAAGCGCTTATAATCCCTTTTTAACCACTTCCACTACCCAGCGACACATCGTCACACACCTTGCCTTGTTACTTGTACAGTTGTTAACTAAAATTGCCCCTAACTAACATTGACTCTGGCATTTAAACCTTATATCCTAGAGCTTAAAGATTTGGCATGGCATCTCTAAAGCTATCTAAGCTGGAAACACAATTATTCCAGAAAAATTACCTAATCTCACTTTGCTCATTTTCTAACTCTTCACATAAAATAGTGTAAATACTTACACATCACTTTAAGTGGCTTTACATGAGCCTAAACCTTGTAATATAACACCATCACAACAAACAATCATAAAAGCCTTGATAAGATTGACATATTTGTGTTAGCTGTGAACAAAAATGTAAGTTCCATTGCATATTACTATTGCTGGTTTATTATTTTCTAATAAATAAGGATTTCGAAAAAGTATGAAGAACAATGTCATGTAAAAGATAGTTACGTACTTTATTCTTGTACCTCTCTAGTGTACTACGAGCGGTATTTTTTTTTTTTTAATAAAGATTACTAGTAACGTGGGTCACACATTACTAGTAATCTCGTTAACCCCTCCAGCTAAGCTTAACGCTTGTGATAGGAGTGGGTTCACGACGGTAGTGCACTGAGTGGGGTTCGAACCTGCTACCACTAGATCGCAAGTCCGACGCCTTAGCCATTACGCTACCGCCGCTTTATTAAACATTACTGCGTATTAAACAACTTCGATACACATTCATTGCTATCTCCACTCATGATTTTAGCCAAATACAGACTAAGTGCCACGCTAGCTGATGGCACTTGCCCACTGAGAGACGGTAACAATTAAAAAAATTACCTTTATTCGCTCTACTGAAAATCTTTACCACACACAATTTCGCATCCATGCTATTAATATCTGTGTAATCTATTTTTCTTTGTGCTGCTCTTTCCATTAATATCATCATATCATCCATTCGATGATTAAGTAAGGTCAATGTATGGAGCTAATAAGTCTATCATTATTAAGATGGGAATTGCAAATTCGAGCTCTCAAAGGAATATATATACCTAGGGATATATATTAAAGCGGCTTTCCAACTTAGACTTCCGTGACTTAGACTTAAGCGGCTTTACAACTTGCCAAAATAGAACGGAAACACCAAGAATTGGTAAAAGAGAACTTGGTAGGTACATGTTATGTTTAAATGTTAGTTATATATAACTAATCATCTTAAATAATGAATCAAATTTTTAACCCTTGTTAATAAAAAGAATAATTCTCAAACTATCACGCATATACATATATTTTTATGTATAACGCATAACTTTTTACCGACTAATCAGTTACTGAAATGTAAATTTCCTCTTTGATAGATTATCGCTACGTTTAATACATAACTTTACACATGAAAGCTTATGAGTTATTATTACTAGCGTACTCGATGATATCATCAACAAAGATTTCCATCTGACGATCGCAGCCAGTTCCAACTCTATCAGCTTCAGAATCACTCAGGTTCAGTGAGTTTTCCATTTACCGCCACATTACTCAAACCGTTGGTAAACAGGCACGGATAAGCTGAATTCGATATCCGTCCTGTATTACCTCATGTTTCCCTTTCGGACACAAATGGCTGGAACGGTTGTGACGTCGTGAGTAGGTATTGAATACTAATATTTGTTGACTTTGCTTCAAGGCAGGAAGCCAAAATGTCAGTAGTTTTTAAACGGACTTCGAATAACAAAAAAGTTCTCAATTAAACCGTATTTTTTCTGTGTTTACTATACACTAGAGATCGCGTGGTGGTCGAATTTCGACCATGGTTTATTTTATTGGCCAATATTACTTGACCTGTCATTGTATAGACTTTTGTACCATGACAGGTCAAAATATATACTGGACACTCATAGCTGTTTGTACCCGTTTTTGCATTTTTTTAAACTTTGTACCAAATATTGTTCAAAAATTTTATCATTCGTCACTTCTTCTCTTTGAAATTTCAGACTCCTCCGTCCGTCCGTTTTCGCTTCACGTATTAATATATAGATACTATATATACATTACATATGACAACCTGTCCAGGTTGTCATTTATAAATATTTGAAAAAAAAACCGGACAAGTGCGAGTCTGACTCACGCACCGATGGTTCCGTAAGCAAACAAACTTGTATGTAGATGGTACGTCCATCTCGGAAATTAATTCTCAAAGACTTTTGCCCGTTTTTTTCGAAAGACAAACTTAACTTTGCTGTTTGGATGTACGACAAAGTCAACAATCCAACTGCAAAATATAAGTTTGTAATAACTAAAACTATTTTTATATGTGATATAACAATAAATTAACAACTTTCGGATTTTTCCTTTTACTTGTGTTGTCAGACCTTGCTTCTTACCAATTTCATGATTCTAGGTCAATGGTATCCTATAGGTTTTGATTTACCTGCGAAATGTTCAAATTTCGTCAAATATAAGTACTTAAGTAGCCATATCTTTCGATTGCATTAACTTAGAAGTTTGATTTTTTTACAGCTTCGAGGGACCGCAGACTCATGTATTTGGTATTAATTGCAACTTGATGCGTCTACGGGTTTCTGAGAAAAAGGGTCTTAACAGACAGACAACAAAATGATCCTATAAAGGTTCCTGTTTTTCCTTTTGAGGAACGGAACCCTAAAAATTGAACATGGTTAACGATAGTGTCAAGTGGCATGATTCAGACGCATTGAAGTTGGTTTGTTTTTCTTTTTTTACTATACGTCTATACCTAGACATGGTAATAAAACAACCAATCCCTTTAGATAAGGTTGATATTGTTGATGATACATAATATGTACTAGTTATTGCCGATAGTGTGTGCTGAATATCTAAAAATACTTGTTATGAATATTTCCGTGAGCAATAACACCGCTTTGTACAGAAGAGATTTTCTTCAAATAGATCGTTTAATAAGATTGAAACTACTTTTTTATGTGTTATTAAGCTATAATACTGGCAGCTTAAAACCATTCTGTCTGTATTTAGAATATTGAAAACTAAAATAAATATTTTTATTTCAAAATGGTCTGGCATGGGCGTACTCAGTTTTTAGCCCAGGGACCCGGGGCAAAATTTGTTTTTGTCGTCCCAGTTGGGGGAGGGGGCCGCGTCAGTGTAGATTGGACCCGTTTCCAGCTATTTGTGAGCGTCTACGTCTACATCCAACGGACTCTAAGTCAGAAGAAACACATAAACCTCTTCAATAAAAATACTTGTTTCATAATAGCTTCGAGTGATAGTGCTTTTTCATGGTGCAGCATTCATAATTTTTTATTCCTCAAATCTGTTACCAGAATGAGGCAAGTCCCCTACTACTTCTCGATTTCTTGTTGGCCTTTTACATTATTTTCATAATTGTGTTTTTGACATACCTACCGCCCCGGCGCCGTAGGTTTTTTTGCAACATTTTCAGTGATTCAGCACAAATTTAATAACACAATATTATTAGAACCTACATACTTAATACTGTTGGGAGTTACAATCGATTTTGATTTCCTCAGGCGCCGAAAAGGAGGAAAAATTTAGATAAGTACGTTAACTGTTTTCCAGTTGATTGTAATTTATAATAACGTACATAAAAAGCATTCATTCAATAATTACACCGATAAGATATGAGATAATGTATTTGATCAAAAGTCGCAGAAATATTGTAATCTACTGCTCTCTGTACAATAAAGAGTACATCTATCTGTCTATCTATCTATTTACTCAGAGATAACTTTGTTACTGCTGAGGCTACAACAATATTAATATTTCAATGTCTCTTTGTCGAAGGAAACTAATGGAACATTCCATTCGACTTCTATCGAAGAGCTATCAACTTATTTAAACAGTCGAAGCAGTAGGGAAGATGACTGTCAAGTCAAATCAGTAGGTACCTAACTTTCTGCTAAACTACAAAACGGCAGTTTTGGTAGACATGACGTCTCGACTTAGTGTTGACAAATCATTTACTTTTAATATTGACTTGAATATATTGACTTGAATTTATAAAATAAATAAAAACCTTAAAATAAAAAGTGGTTTTAGGGGAAAACATTTGAAGGGAAACAACCGCATTGTACCTTTGATCGTATTTTTTTGTTCTATTTTTGGGATATTATTACTTTTGCAAGTCCCTTGGAAAGGTTTTTAAACAAATCAACCCCTATGAATCTAACCAGACGAAGTAAAAGTTAAGAACAACAGTTAAATCATACACAATATATATATTTTATATCAAAATAACATAAATTCAATCTTAATAATATATCAATGTGTGATAAACTTCCGAATTTAAAATTATAGACAATAATGAAAATGAATACATAAAATAGAATACTAAATAACAGTACAATAAGTGGAAGCTTGTCATTAAATGTTAGCAAATGTTTAATAAAATATATGAATATAACCAAGTATATGTTATTAGTCTGTAAGCTTTCTGTAAAATAAATAAATAAAATAAAATAATAAATAAAACAAATACCTAAACTAACTAAATGGACTGCATTTAGTTAGTTTAGGTATTTGTTTTATTTATTATTTTATTTAAAAAAGAAGAATAAAGAAAAATATTAATATTATAAAACTTGTATTGGTATTTCATACAGTTGCATAATAAATACCTTTTAAGACATGACAAATTTGAATTGAATTTACCAAACCAAAATTACTCAACAAACCAAAATTACTGCATATCACTGATATTGTTCTAAAGGAAAAATCTCTTTTTTTCCTATTAACATTTTAATACAGTATAGGACATACCTTTATAAATATTTCATATTATATATCAACAAGTTGAGTTGTTTACTTAACAGATCCTTTGACAAATAAATAATAATAACTAGACATATCTCACACACGGCCATCTGATCCCAAACTAGGCAGAGCCTGTACTATGGTCACCAGACTGCTGATCAACATACTTATATATTACTTAATAACATCAAAGTAAACAAACTTTGGGTCAAACTTGAGAGCTGCCACAAAAGACTTTGACCTGCCTCAAAACCTGCCATTGGATATAAATATTCACGCTAAGTTATCATTAGGGTCAACACCAATTTTTCTATTGTAGTGAAAAAGATTAGATCACAGTAATATAAAAGTTGTCCAATATTTTATTTTTTTTATATTATAGGGGGCAAACGAGCAGACGGGTCACCTGATAGTAAGTAACTACCGTCGCCCATGGACACCTGGAACTCAAGAGTCACAAGTGCGTTGCCGGCCTTTGAGATAGGAGTAGGTACGCTCTTTTCTTGAAGGTTTGAAGGTCGCAGGCGACAATTTGTTCCAGAGATTGGTTGTGCGAGGCAAAAAAATTCTGGAGAACCGCACAGTGGTGGATTGCCAATTATCCAGGTGATGGGGATGAAAGTGACTTCGACCTACGTAAATCTATTGACAATAATTATTTGCGCGTCGAAATCACGCACTATTCGGTAATAATTATGGTTTAGCAAAACTAAAAGGCACGAATCAATGGCGAACCGAATTACAAAATAGAGAACAGCTCCACTCCAACTCCTTTCTTCATCATCAGATCATCGTTACCATGCCTAATCTGTTGGACTCCTCAAAATGAATCTTATGAGCGCAAACTCTAGGGGTTTACTACTAGCCTCTGAAGAGTTCCACCATCATCAGATCAGCTCAAAGATGCCTAATTACAGTATTGTTATCCAATCTACATACAACGTTTCATTTTGATACGACAATCACAAGTAGGTTATAATTGACTTCCAAGATTTATTGACATATTTCAGTAGTTAACTAATAAACACGTGTTGAAAATAGCAGTAGGATATTTCTCTATGGTTAAAATCAATCAGTTAAAAATTAACATGAAATAAAAATGAACTTTTAAATATTAAATTCGATAATCATGATCCAAGTTATTCTATTTTTAATTGTAAATCCAATTAAAAGGAAATGATTTGACTATAGTAAGCAATGTACGACGTCACAAGTTTTTATTTAATTCCCAGAAGTTACTACAGAGCCTATCATTTTAAAGTTTAAAAAAGAAACTGATTTCAATTGATATTGAATAACCTAATGTAACTTTATAAAAGCCACAAAACCATGAATACCTAAACAAAAACATAGATTACGGAACAAGAAGTGCGTGTTTGATCTTGAAGACCTCAACACACTTCAACACTTTGTAAACGTAATAAAAACACTACACACACACGCAATGTAAATAAGGCGCGAGGGTAATAAATAATTACTAATACTACGTAAATTACATTATTAGCTTTAAAAATTTTGCACACATTCGGTGTGCGAAAATTTTCTTAAAAGGGGTACAAATAATTCTAAAAATGCAGAATGCTAAATTTTTTAATCAAAATGAGTTATAATTTTAATATCATTACGAAAATGACGACAAAAAGTGTCCGGACACATTTTGTCGTCGTTTGATATATATATGTAAACCTGTCATACTAGAAAGTGTAAGCAATGGCAGCTCAAATTATATACTGGCCACCGATATAAAACAAAACATATTAAATTAATTAATTATGGTCGGAATTCGACCACCTGGCTATTTTTAGTACTATTATGCTCCAGGCACTAGTACCATTATTTCATAAACTTTAAAGTCTGATTGGCTCCAGGACAACGCATGTAAGTAGCTACCTGTACTATGTAGGTACAAGCAAAGACTATAGTTTTAAAATACAATCAAATATTAATAACTGTGTGTGAGATGGTTTATTCCTTTGTTCTCCCTTTTATGATATTTATTGTTGCTCATACAAAGTTCGTATTTAGGCTTTGGGAATATTTCAACAAGAAAACGTGATTCATACTCTATGATGCATTTCATGGAAAACATTGCTTTCTAAGATTAAGGGCAGTAAATCTCAAAATAAACGCTCTTAATTTCGGCCTACTTATTTGATAAATATGTATATACAGACTATGACTATCTGTATAGTTTGCACCTCGATAACAGTTTTTATATGCACAGTCACTTTATAAAGAACATATATAAAATAAATAATCCTACCTTTATCTTCTTTATAAAGTAATGCAATAAGTACACTATTAAAATTATAAAATATATAAATACATCAAGAAAACATCGATATCATTAGCTACGATGATTTGGCATAATTTGTTATGTCAAGAACACAAGATTATTCCAATCTTAGCACATTTTGAAAAACGAACCGATAAGATATTAGGTTGGTAAGTGTAATTTTTATAGCAATTGCGTATTATTGCCAGATAAAAAATATCTTTACTGACAGATGATGAGTTATAAAAATGATAATAAAAACACACTTTACAAACATTAACAATCCGCTGTTTATTTTCTGACATGATAGATAGATAAAGATTTATAACCTATAAATCTTTATCTACCTATCTATCCTATCAGAAAATAAACAACTTTATTTTCAATTGCCTGAATATTTTTACTCACCGGACTTTAATTGCTTCATTAAGTCATGATCATAAGTATTCACAAGATTGCGTACATTTTTATGTGCAGTCGTGAGGTCCTCGGTGCGGGCAAGCTGTCGTTCGGTTTCCATTATGAAATTGTCAGTAACATACTGTGCCCGGTGAGGTCAATAGATTATTATTATTCGCCTCTATTACATGAAAGCAAAAAAAATGAGAAATGTGGGTTTTTCATTTTCCTCTGGCAACCCTTTTTGGTTCTTCTGTATTGAAATATTTGATCTGCTGTTTAGAATGCTCTATATTTGAAAAGCGTCGTGTTTATTTCACTCATTACCTTCAACTTCAAGTCTCAGATCAGCGCTAGTCTCGGTAATTTATTTAAATTATTACTTTTTTTATGAATCCTTCTTGCTCTTTGTATACTGTGCCTTTGTTGTATAGAAAACAAAGGTGAATTTCAAAATGGTAAACAAATACAATTTAGAAATTTAAATGTGCTCGAAATCGTTCTGTAGGTACCGCGAAAGCAAGAGCACAGACCTTACAGAAAACCGAGCTAAACAGTCAACAGTATTACTTAGTGTTCATTTCCGCAGTTGCCTAGGTTGCCAACGTGTCACCACCTGTGTTGTAAATGTTAATAGGTAATGATAGCAGCTTACATTTAAGCGGTGTGTGGTGCTTCTTTACCAAGTTTTTATTGACTTATTGCTCTTCTCATATTTTTTTATTCAACTATATTTATTGTATTTTTTATACACGTATAAAAAATATAAGAAACTCTTTAATTGGCTAACAAATAGTCAATAGGACTCTATTTGTTTGCAATATTAAATCAATCATATATTTAAATTTTTTTACGTGTTGTATTACATGAAATGATCTTGGGCCAATGACAATTTTGACATGAAAAACATACCACGCTGCTAGGCTCGCTAACTGTAGTCTTCTTTAGTGTGAGTAATCTTTTCTTCCCATTACCTTTTTCTTTGCAATTTACCTTAAAAGAAGCAGAACGAAATATCTGAAAATTGAATTTTATCCTTTTGCTAGTCGGTCCCCGCAGTTTCTCCCGCGTTTATGAAAACTGCTACGCTCCTAAGAGTCATAGCACTCGAAGCGTAGTGTTAAATAGCCTATTCTAGCTACCTTTCTCAATAATTGTGCAATCAAGTGCGAAAATATATTTTCAAACCCGACTAATACTTTCAGAGATTACGCGACTAGCACATTTTCTAATTAATGTAGACTTGGATCTTTAATCAGTCATACGTAATATCGACACCAGAACAGAACAAATAAGAAAACTAATTAGTTAATTAACAGAACTAATTTTGTTTCTCAAAAGATCTATTTACAAAATAATCTGACTAATATTATATAAAAGCGAAACTTATCTTATATCTGTTTGTTACTCTTTCACGCAAAACGACTAAACGGATCTGGATGAAATTTAGCCTAGATATAGGCCACAAAGGCTACCTTTCATCTCGGAAATGTATGGGATAGATTTCAACAAAAAATCCACGCAAACGAAGTCGCGAACGATAGCTAGTTCATTCAACTTCATTATTAGAATAGATTGTAAGTTTTTTTCTTCAAGACTTCATGTAAGAGTATTTATATAATGTAATTATCTAGTTGTTATTAAACACGGGTTTTATACAATAGGATATTGGGCACTAAACTGAGGATTTTATTGCCTAAACTCATTTGGTAAGCTAACAAACGATATCCTACATGGTCCGAAGACTAAGAAGTACATAGACTTACTCAGGATTATACGTGTTATAATGATTTAACAGTATTAAGATCATTGAAGATTATCTTGTTTTTGATATGACACAATTTTGAGAACAAATATTGTACTTGATTATTGTAATCTCTATTATCTTGTTTTTCTCTCACAAGCTATTAATTCATTGGCTATGCCGGTTCTGAATGTAACTTATGATCTTCTGAAATGGTACTTTGTGTGACTGTATTTCTTCATATCTTTTCGTTGTTACTTTAAGACGAGCGAAGCCGCGGGCAGAATCTAGTCAACGGTCATGAATAAGAAACTCGAACTAATAAATGTATATTTAACAATGAGTGATATCTTTTTATTATTTAGTCATATTAGGTAGCCGTGTGGTAATTTCACAAAATTACATTACCTAATTGTGTTTATTCTTTTATAAATGTTTTGAGCACTTGACGTAATTCAGATAACTATTGTTATGCTCGTACGTGAGCTTTGTGTCTATGAGCTAAATAAAGTAACAATGATAAACTGTGGGGCAAACAACCGCAATCACATACTCTATATACTCGTATCTACGTTCTAAATATTAGGAAACAATAAAATTGAGTGCAATATAGGAAGTTGTTTCCGTCAGTGTTGAGAAAGCAAGCGTTAAATTGGGTTTTCGACAAAAAAGAATATTTTGTAAATATACATTCTTACTAACGTTTTAGGCTATGCGCGCACTACGACAGCAAGGTAAAAACCGCTGCGGCATAATGTAAGCATTGTAACATAGGGTTTTCAATTATTTCAACAACTGTTACAACTCTTGCAGCCGGCAAGTTCATTTTATTTTTTTATGTCAATGCTTTTCGGCTTCAGGTAACTCATAATGGAAATTTCGAATACTCAAAACATAACTTTACAGATGTGGAACTCAGAATTTACTTACTGGCCTTCTGGTTTTGCCGAATATATTTAGTACCTACACTGGTATATTGCTATGCATTTTAAAACCAATCAGATGTACCTTCGTTATCTTTTTTCAGTGACATTAATGCACTCACAATTCATGGTTTGTTTCTACTCGCATCCTACGTAAACGCCTGTATAATTTATGCTCAACGTAGATTCAACCATGTTTTTGCTAGTGCACATTACAGTATATAAATAAAACCTACAAATGTCCAACAGAGCTTAGCTATTACGATTTAGGTTGCCATGCGATTCTCGGAAAACTGTCTAATTGTCTTCGATAAATCTGAAGCTTGATATAAAACTCTTAGTATTTGCTCTGCATTTGAAAAAAGAATATTATTAAAACTAATTGCTTCTCCAATAAGATCATCGATAAATTTCAAAATGTATTAGATACTTTATGGTACAGCCGTTTAAAAATACTAGTGGTTGCTTAGAGTTCAAAATTAGACCGTAGTTTATTAATAACAATACCTAAAGTTTCATCGAAAACAGAGAAAACTGTTTGCATTTTTTTTATTGACCACACTAGGTAAAGCTCGTCAATAGCTTCTAAACGAAAAAAAAAAAGAAAATCGGTTGACAAACAGAGAAAAAGGTATCGAACTGAAGATGTTCAAATTTCACAATAAAAATTCTTTCATCCGACGTTGTTTTTCTCATAGTGTAACATTTAAGTACCAATGTATAGAGGTTAAAACTTGTGACGTAGATATCTTCTATTGTCATGTCGCGAAAATGCCTATATGGAGCGATTAAGAAGTGCCCACAGACACATAACAAACATTATATTAGGTTAGACAAATATTAGCATCGTGGGATGCGAACATGTGGTATCATTTTCCTAGTCAATTTACTGGTATATACCTATGCATGTAGTGTTTTTTTTTCGATCACATTAATCGGTTATTTGAATAATAAATACTTACTTATTTATATTCTTTGTATTGTTTTTATATTCGCTTTACAATCACAACATATGTTTATATACCTATGTGTATACTGATTTTTACAAAATGTATTCAAACAATGATAGAGAAGTAAATTTTATTAATTTTAGCAATAAGTGTGATCAGTCTAAAAATCACACCTACTTATCTGTACTTCGCAATCCGAACGCTATACTTCGGATTTTTTATTGACTTTTGTTTTATTTGCTATAGAGGACGAGAGACAGACAGAGAGACAATAATTTTCTTAGCTTTAATTCAATTTAATGTAATTATTGACATGAAAAATGATTTAAATCTGTTTAATTAGCTATTCTGAAGTAATTATTTTCACAGTATACGTTTAAGTTGTTTGTTGTACGTTTGTAAGTCACGAGGTCTCTTGATAGTGGTTATCTTAAAATAGAGAAAATGTGGTTTATCTCACACTCGTGCAGTGTGAACGACTTATTAATTACTTGTTTGTTATCGTATCAAATGCTTCAATATTGTGTAGGGAATATGAAATAGATACTCAGTACATAGTAATATAGATATAGATGTATACTCATAAACTTTATACTATTCAACTAACATAGTTAATCTTTACTTCTTCCGCGTACGATAGCGGTTATTAAATGTTACGCTGATTAGTAAAACTGTCAGTCTTCTTTAAAAAACTTTTTTTTGTTTTTGATAGCCAATTTGTTGATTATTTGATAATGGATAACATATACGAGTGGAAGCATTTAGTATACAAGTTTTTTATTAAATAATGTTACGATATAATTGACATTTCTATTGAATGTTGTACAAAAAATACCTACTTTTGTAATAAAATGGTCGAAGAATATTACTAAGCTTCTTAATTTCTCCTTTTTTGTTAGAAATGTATATGTATTATATATACGTATTATTTATTATATACATAGTGTATATGAATATATTAAATGCTACTGAGTGATTACACGGTACTTGTTTCCCTGTATTACCTATCTAATTATATTGTATATGTTTATAGGTATCATTTACTAGTTTTAAGCCTAACATGTTTTGTTTCCCCAACCAAGACTACCCATTAGATTGTTTTATATCTGGTCATTATTTTTCCATCCCCAGGTTCCCTGGAAGAAATTGCTTTTAGCGATAAGGCCGCCTTTGTACATTTAATTTTTTGTAAACTTACTGTAAGCAATATTTACTGGTGTACAATAAAGTTCATTCTATTATATGCTATTCTACCTTGTTGTCTCACATACTTAAACCTTGGCCCGCAATCTAGATTGGGTTTAAAAATAGTATATTATAGATTAAACAATTTTTAAATTTCGAACGTGGTGGTCGTGGTTGAAAAGGGGTTTAGGTAGGTTAGGTTTTCCTTTTGTAGTATTGAAAGAGTAACCTCATTTGTATGTCAATTGTTCATTGTACTTAACAAGTGTAGATACCCATTACCTAGCTCCCGCATATCTGACCCGTTTATCGGATGAAAAGCTGCCCATATTGCGACCATCAGTTTCTTCCTCACAGCGAGCGCCGTTCAGTACACTCTGTGAGTATATAAGTTAAAATAAAGTGTTATAAAAATAGCAAAGCGAATAAATGCTGTGACAATTACACGCAAGTGAGTACCTCACACTGTCATTAGCATTTAATGAAACAGCTACTATATTACGTGATGTAACTCTCATCCTTCGCGAACTCGTTTCGGCGATACGGTGTTAAGGCGACCCTCTTACTTTAAAAAATAAATATTTGATGAAATACTTTTTTAATGCTAGTAGAACCTTTCTTTAGAGAATTTTAAAACAATCAAAGAAATAAGACGTTTTAATACTACTATGTTACGGTCAAAATAAAGTTTTTGTATTTTTAACACGGCCGATGTCGCCGTCCGTGGCGTCAGTGATAGCGCCGTGTGAGGTCTAATCTTAGAATCTTATCAATAATAATAATAACTTCACACATCTCACACACGGCCCTCTGATCCCAAACTAGGCAGAGCCTGTACTATGGTAACCAGACTGCTGATAAATATACTTATATAATAGAGCTTTTGTGATCGTACTCACCAGCAGAAATACGACTAATAACTTTAGTGCTGCCTGGGCAGCTAGAAAACCACGGTTAATCAGCACTATTAAGTTAGTGTTGTAAATAAAAAAAAATAAAAGAAACGTTACATCTATATCTACATTATCATATTTATGAATTTAAGCCTCTTCTCTTCTCTACACTTTGAAACTCGCAACTAGTTTTAATTTAAGACTTGACAGATTCACATACTGTTTAAACTGTCTAATTACTGAGTAAAAAACGTTGACTTTGTATTATTTATTTACTTAATTCTTCATGCACATTTTATAGAAAGGCAGTCTTAATGCCCAGGGCATTCTCAACCCTGGGGTGGTGTAGAAAGAAATCTTTAAAGATAGGCACAGAAATCACATTTGAAATTAAATATTATTTATTTATCATTTTATATTACACATTATTTTCTGTCTCAAATATTGTGTTATATTGTATGACTTGACAGTCAAGTAGACTCTGAAGAAGTCAAATCGGATTCTCTTTATCAAGCGTCACACCGGTATTTTCTGTAGAAACTTGTATGAAATAACGATTTATGACGTCATAATTTACCAGTCATTTTAGTTTTTGGTTTTATAATAAAAAAAATATCAAACTTGAATATAATAACGAACGAATAAATAGTTTTTCAGTCTTATCCTTTGACCACTTCATTTTCTGACTATTGTTGTATAATAATCTATTTAAACCGTCACTACCGTATTTCGGTAAAAGATGTGCCTTAATATTCCCAGGTTGTTAATTTCAGCGGCTGGCGCTGTGCCAATGGTTCGTTATGCGTATTGTCAGTTTGTATTATATAAAAGTTGCTGTGGGGAAACGGAATTTCTTTTTGTTTATACTGTAAATGACAATGATAACCGTTTAATAAAACCTATGCCTTAATTGGTTTTTTATCCGTAGCGTTTTTTTATTAACAATCCAATTACGGTCGACTTTAACTATGTCACTAAGGATAATTTCAGCGATGAGGTTTATTAAAATAAGGCAAACGATTTATTACTAAGTAATTATTATTTATGAGCTAAATGTCTATCTTTATTAAAACAAAAGACAATATTTTATTATATTATGTACCTACATAGTGGTCACAGTCGTTTACTAGTAACTGCAGTAAGAACATAACCTAATCAAACTCTTTTATTTATCTCAGTTACTTAACACAATAAAGAGCCATTGTCATTAGTTTTAAGATGAGACATCGTGAAAGTTTAAATATAATTATTTCTGACAATTCGCCTTGTTGTGATATTATGTTTACGGGCATTAATGGCTTTAACTACTGACGACAAATATCTAGCTTACTTTAACAAAACATTAAAATAGAAAAATCACACAACATATGAATTAAGTTCAATATTGATAGCGGGCCAATTCTTTACTACTAAATGAATATACTTGTATTGCACACGCTATGTAATGTGTACCTAATAAATACGTGCGAGAGGGCTTTTACCAGTAATATCCATCAGAGGGATAGTTTCTACAACGACGCTTTGGATAACATTAATAATAATGACGTTATTCACCATAAAAAATATTCTACTTAGCCCATTTTATCTTAAATAATTTGACAAATATAAATAAACCCTTAATATACTACCTACACTTTTACTTGAGTGGTGCTTTATTGGTTACGTGATACTTGATTCTAATTTCATAATTATTATAGTTTAGTATAACTAATTTAGATTTATTAGGAGCCACTAAAGAGTTCCACTATTCACCTCCCAGCTCCATTATCACATCAGATCCAAGATACCAAATTATAGTATTGTCATCAGTGGCGTAGCGTGGCTTGGAGAGGCCCTGTATCAAAATTAGTTGGGAGGCCCAAATGAAGGGTAAGGATTTCTCACAAAAGAAACAAATTATATATTCCATAATAGGATATTCCACTAGAAGTACTGCGAGCACAAGCACCTGATCTCATCCGTAGAACTAACGACTAAAACCCAAGACTGGACAGAAAATACCTTATACCAGTTGAATTACGTTTTAATAAAATAAATTAAGTTCATTCTCGAGCCTCATTTTACTAAAAGAAAACATCTTAAAACAACATCAGACGCTTCTTAGAAGATCACCCTTGAATTGGAATTTCTACTTTGAAGATACGATCTAAGTAGACAATTTTCCATTTTAACTTTATTCTAAATGTATTATAAATGTGATACAAAGTGACGGAAATTTGTTTTAGATGTTATTCGTATTCTGAGAAAATAAATTGGGAGGGAATTTGAGTGTAAAGAGGTACCCTACTTGCTTTTAGCTTTTGAGACTGACACTTGATCTTTGAATTCATGCCTCCATGAGCACACGAATAATAATTTGAGGTACCTCACACACGACCGTCTGATCCCAAACTAGGCAGAGCCTGAACTATAGTAACCAGACTGCTGATAAACATACTTATATATTACTGAATACATACATATTATAGATAAATAACGTCCAGACATAGAACAAATGACAGATTTTTGAAAACATATCAATTTACAAGTGATTCGAGTTGAAAGATAGGTACGTCAAGGCAAATTTAATTAATAAAAAAATATATATATATTCTTTGAGGGTTGTGAGTTTAAATGTATTACAATGCTCCGTAAAATAAAATATGTATGTTCACCGATTTTCGGTACTGTCTGTACATATATAACGTAGAAATCTTAACAATTAAAATAAGCTTCTTATATCAAGGAAATACCCATTTCTATTGTACTTAGGAATCATTATTTTACAAAGTATTTGTAATCGCCATCGTGATTACAGACTGACAGTGATTCATATAATTTCCTGTTTTACCTTCTGTGACGCGCCGGGCTGGGACAATACTAGCTCTTGGGTCTTGTTATGGCTCATGAAGCAATTACTACAACATCATTTACGTGATTATTTTACTCGAGAGGTGTATGGTTTAACCTTGTATGTTATACGTTATTAACTTCAACATATCTAGTTACATATTCCACTAGATGTTTTATGAATTTAGAAGAGGATTTTTTGTTGAAATAGAATAGTACGTAATCATCCTGGAAGCCTGGAGGTTTAGCTTATTCGAACACAATCGCACAATCATCGAAAATATAAGAGATACTTGCGGTAATCAAAAACAAAAAAACACGAGTCGTATACAAAAACTCCTTGTTCTGGAACTCGATATAAATAGAATAGCAAAGAAACAACATAATTATACGATGAATAAAATCGGAATACGTAGAATACATATTTTTAAATTAGCTACGGCACTACTGGTCAGTAGTGCAGAAGGGGAAAAATCCCCACCACACTACTGGTAGTGTCGTTGGTAATGCTTTTGTTGGTTGGTTGGGTCATAAGCGAAAAAAAAGTAAAGAACCCTAAATTACTACATTTTCCATTAATTTTTAGTTAATGTACCAAAAAGAAGTACCTACCTATATCAAAATTATTATAATAATATATTACTAAACCTATAGGTAAAAATTAAATACTCTTCGTTGGTAAACACAAACCTTGACAATGTGACGGCTATATGAATTTGACTAATTGTATTATTTGTTCTATATATTATTAATAGTCCGAACAAGGTTTTTAGGTTATAAAAAATTAAGAATTAAGAAAAATTAGGAACATTCGGGGAAAGCTGGAATCGAATTAAATTTATTAAAAAATTGTCAGGACAAAGTCTGTCGGGTCAACTGGTAAGTAGTATTTCTCAATGTGTCTTTAGAACTCAATATTTATGATCCACTCGGAAACTGTACGTACATATTTATGTTCACAAATTGCCAACAATTTGTAGTGTTAAATTGATGTAATGATGTGCATCCCATTGTGCTTACATAGTCTTGCGATTACAGTTTCCTGTGTCAGCAGATCACAAGTAGAACGACCTTGGTAGATCATCCAATTCGCACTTATTGAGATCACCTCGCGTCGTCGGGATTGAGTCCCCCCTGCGGAGACACAACTGGAAGTTGGCAATAAAGCGTTGACATGTGTTGGGTTATTTTTAGTTCACGCCAATTGTAGACTTTTGGTCTACATAGACCGATATTTATACATATACATATTATAGGTACATAAGCAACGGTAGAACAATTCAGTAATCAATTCAGTCTCCAGTTTGTCAAGTGTTGACGAGCTTTAGTCTTGTCAATCAAAAAATGTAAACATTTTGTTTTCTCCTAGCTTCGATGGAGCTTTATTGTTAGATGATATAATAATTTTGTTTGAATTTTGAATTTCGACCGACCACTAATAGTTTGAAATGGACTAGATAAGGTGTGATATTTTTGAAGCATATTGAATAAGTTATTGGTTAAATATTTCGTTTCTACAAGTTTAATCAATTAAAACTTTAATATTTCCAATATAGCATAAAGAGCAGCGTAGGCGTCGAGGACAGTCATCCAAACTGAAGTAGGATTGAGTGGAATATATTTATAGAATGCATCCTACAGGATGTGCAGATTAACGCACACGCTGTCTTTATCTCAGAGTTATTCTGAACCTATCCCCGAAAACTGATTCACTGTTAGATTTACTAATAAAATAATATCAGATACATATTTGGTAGACACAGCAAAGTATATGTTTACAGTTTCAATTATTTACTAGGAATGCAGCGTTTAGGACATCTGATTGATAAAACGAGAATTGCTATACCTATTTGTTACTGCCCCTTTGATGACTCAGACAGTTTGTTGATGACTGAAGAATGCATCCCACGTCATAAAAAACATAGCGAACATAGGATTAAAGTAATTTAGAATTAATATGTCGTCAATTTTTGTCAGTTTTGGGCAACTTATTTGCAGGCCGAATTTACAAATGCGTCATCCCACCAAGCGTGGAGCGCAATGGCTGCTAAATACATTTGCTTAGCAAATAGCACAATAGGCATTAAAAACAACAGCAGAATGGTAACGCGGATGCCAAGGAACTAGTGAAGCTGGTCCTGGAACGATAAATAATGAAAAAATTGTAAAATGTAATGGAAGCCGTTACGGCCCGTCTTAACTTCGTGATCGATGATGTTATTATATTACTCATTCATAACGATTTTAGTATGCATTAGTTTATAATAGCTGCCAGAAATAAATACAATATAATATAAGTACCTACATAATATATATCTAATGATAAGTTGCAAAATAGCAAAAACAAATTTAGGGACATTCAGGGTGATATACTATATGATTAAACAGAATGTATGTATTTGAAAAAGGAAACTTACTTAAATCACTGAAAGGGCACGGACTCTAGCATGTTGTTACAATAAGAATTTTTGAAAATAACTATCCGGTAACAAGTTATGACCGTTTGAATTTCCAGGCATTTTTACCTCCGCTTCTCATCAAAGTAGGTGGTACGTGTGAAGTTAAAGATTTTAAATCATACATATTTATTTTGAAACTATTCACTCAGTTATTGAGAAAATCCCTAAAAACTAACTTAAAAAATTTCAAAGTTAGTTTTTATGGATTTGAGAAATGGAGGCCAAAATACCTGAAAATTTAAACGGTCATAAAAAAAAAACAGATATTTTTTTTTTTCAAAAATTCTTATTGGAACTTCTAGAGTCATGCCCTTTCAGTGATTTAATGTGTTCCTTTTTCAAATACACTCTGTATAGCTAAGTTATAACCTCAATCAGAAACACAAAGAGTATGACAGCGCCTCGGAGTATACCTATAGAAATAAGAAAACCGTAGACGTTCACAAAATGGCAAATATTCCAAAATACACGTAACGGTAAATCGCACTCGTTTTGTTCACAAAACTGTAAAAAATATTGCTAACATACATAGACGGCACAGGCTGATGATAAAATAAGGTGTTTGCTTTGTAGGTAATTGAAGTCAGTGGCATGCTAAAAAACCGGCCCACCAGCTAAGACAACAAATAGATTGGCTTTCGTCTCAGTTTGCTTGTGGTTTTTCATATATTACTTCTCACTCTAATAATGTGATGACGTTTTCAGACTATGTGGATAGTACAATCAATAGGTTTATATATAGGTTTATAAATTTGAAATATGGTCGACATGTCACGACTAGATCAAACAAGTGGACGCGGTCATTAAACCATATTTAGCCCAATGACTACTTCACTAATTGAATTGGGCAATATCTATAAATATTAGTATATATTGTATATATTATAATAATGCTGTCGTGCGTGCATTCTAGAGTGAACATTCAATATTCAATTAATTAATCCAAGCCTGTTTCTGACCGCATATTGTTACGGTGAAAGATATCAGTAATCGATTCACTAACGAGATCAAGCAGTCTCAATCAGATAAATAGAAGGAGATTTTGTATAGCTATCAACATATATAATTACCTAGATATCATCTTCGTGTCCTATTACTTGAATTCACTGGGCTTGTGTTGTGATATTAGCGCTGTACTATTGTAGCGTCTTTATTATTTGGTATTTTGGGGTTCAGTTAGTTACACCTAATACGTGTCACTCTTAGCACAGATTAGATAGAAGTTACTTGCTCTTAGCATGTTGGCTAGTCTTGGTGAGTTTATCTTGGGATAGTGGTAATTCCTGATCAAGAGGAAACACCGATTGTCTATAATATACCGGCATTGCTGTGGCTAGGTAGGTAATATGCACGTTAAAAAAAAATCTAGAAAATACTATCCTATCTTTCAATTTGGACCTCACTAAATTTGGATTACTTTAGGAGGTCATCGCGAACAAACAACGTCGACATTTTTATATTATGTAAAAGATAATAATGTATTGGGCTATTGAATACACAATGTAAATTAACATCAATTTACAAAATAATCTTCACATTAACACCCGCATTATATGTTCACCCCGGGCTTGAGATAAATTTCAACTCCTTTTCTTCTTTCTTTGCCTAAAATTTTTCATTTGAAAATCTAACAACTAGATTCGAATTACCCACCCACCACCACCACCACTACATTACAATGGAACACTAGGTACAATTATATGAAAAGTAGGTACAAAACGGTCAAATGCGTCTTGTGATTGTGAGTGTGTTCCTACCAAAGGTAGGTATATAACATTTAATTCCTCACTGAACGTCACATTTTCAACGCCTTTTGAGCTTCGAAATGGGACTTGAAGTTGTAAGAAAGTGAACTGGGTTGTGTCAACAACACGCTGAATGGAACTAGGTCGTGTTCGGGGGGTTTTACTTGCTCATGAAAGGTCTACACTCACCCGACATATAGCCAGCTTTTAAATTTGGAACATGTAAAGTTTTATTCTTAAATCAAATTAATATGGAAATGGTGTGGTCAGTAATGAGATTGGATTTAGTGCTTGAAACAAATAACGATATATAAAATGGTTAACTAAAGTTTTTTTTTTATTACTTATGTGTTTTTTAAGAACTTTATTTAGTTTTAAATCTTTGTAAGAGTACAACAATTTAGTATTGTAATTCAATTCAGTCAGTTTTCAGTACTTAAGTGCTTATTACACTTGGCTGAATTCAGTCGTCTGAATTCAGTAGTTACTGAATTTAGAAGTTAGAAGCTTCCGATCACACTGTCCTAAATTCAGTTACTGAATCAGTTACCGACTATAGCGCGACGAAGTTGGACCTGTGGTGCGTGTACGAGGATGGCTCCTAGGGATGACGATCTGAGATCGATTACCTAATCGAAAAATCGATTTTTTCATTTTAATATTAGCGCAGACATATAATATACTTCTAATTTACGTGGAAATGATACATGCACCACAGATTGTTACTCAGCAATTCAAAATCTGTTAAATGTAAGGAGAAAATTTGGCAGATTGTAGTAGCCTGATGTGCCGGCCACCCATACATTCTCATTAAACCTCAATCAATAGTTAAATATGATGAGTGTGAATTTAGCAGACATGTTAAAATTAAAAAATTAAGAACTGATTAAAAAAAAAGAAAAACAAAATGCACAATCCATACTTTTTTTTGGTTTATGAAATAATACTAATAATAAAATCGGCACTTTTTTGCTTAAAAAATATCAACATTTCAAAAATTTTAAGTTAACAAATGCCTGCTAAATTTAGACTCATTAAATATGTCTCATTTTTGGTTTTATAATATTTTAAATGCTTGATGAATGTACGAGGTTTTAAAGCCAAAGTACGAGATTTTTAGTTGTTTTAGTTGTATAGTACGAGGAAAAAGTTCTAAGGTTGGCAACCCTGGTCAGGAACCATCCTGGCTTCTGAATTCAGGATGCTAACTTGCTAAATGCCATTACACTTGACTGAATTCAGTAGCGACTGAATTCAGACGACTGAATTCAGCCAAGTGTAATAAGCGCTTCACATTGGGGTTAAGATAGATAGCCTTCAAATTACGCGTCATATATTAATTTTATTCATATTTTTGGACATGTGTTGAGAGTTGCTAAAATAATATGAAAATATAGCTGTAAATAAGTTTTATGGGTTGGGGCGACCTAAAAAATGAGGGAAGGATGGTGTGAAAGACGATATAACCAGAAAATTTGTGAATACAGAACCTGACGCCTGACAAAAGTATGTGGATGCAGAAAATATACTGCACTGACCCCTAGATGTTTGGGACAAACAAGGTCAGGAAGATGATAAAAAAGGACTTTCATATTTATAACAAGAATACTATATAGCACCGTGGGTCACACATTACTAGTATTCTTGTTATCCCCTCCAGCTAAGCTAAATACTTGTGTTGGGAGTGGGTTAACGTCGGTAGTGAGTTCACCGGGTGAGGTTCAAACTCGCAACCACTTAATCGCGAGTCCGACGCCTCGGCAGTAACGCTACCTTTTCAATTGTTTATTTACAGTAGTAGTGCTTTACGTCAATAAAATTAAATATCGTTTCACTCCACTTTGTTCCAGGAATGATAGGACTGGCCACTACCCTCGATTAATTAAACTACGTCTTTTGATGTCCATGTTGCGAATAATTAATGGCTTCTATCTTTATAGACCCACAAAGAGAGCTTTGTGCGCAGACGTTATTATATTATATATATATACATTAAGTATATCCTTTTCTTACTGAATAGTTTTGGTATTGTACGTAGGTATATTTTCTTACCAACTAGTCAGTACCATAGCGCGGTTTAGCCACATAGTTTTGAAAAATGTTTAAAATAAAGACAGAATACGTCCTCGGTCTAAGACATTGCTTATATTATAGGTTAAGTCAGTTCAGATCTTCTTTTTCGTTTTTATTTCCATCACGAAGCATGACACAGTTCATTGCGCTTTTCATTAGGTACATAATACTCATTACTTTTTTATTTTCAGGTAAGTGTCTTCAGGCCAGTGCAACCATCTTTAACTACTAAAAAAACTAGAACCTAAGTAAGTATACTACACTAAATATATTATTAGCGACCGGCCCCAGCTTCGCACGGGTGTAATGTAGATATGGTGAACAATTATCGTCATATGATTATACAAATTTACACAAAACAATATTAAACTATACGTATAAACCTTCTTCTTGAATCGCTCTATTCATTGGTAAAAACCGAAATATAATCCGTTGCGTAGTTTAAAAGATCTAAGCGTACAAATGGCGGAAGCGATTTTGTTTTATAGTTTACCAGCTACCCGCCCCGGCTTCGCACAGGTGCAATGATGATACTAAATATACTACAGAATGTCTTTATATACAACGTTCACACCTTTTTTGTCATTAGACAATACAAACATGTTTTCTTCAGAATTTACTCTTGAAAGAGCGACATATAATTGGCCATGTGAAAAACACTCAACGCTCAAATCTAAGCCTGCAACATTGAAAGTTTGACCCTGCGATTTATTAATGGTCATTGCAAAAGATATCTTTACCGGAAATTGTCCGGCCCTCTGGCCGGTACCGCCGCAACCGCTATGTCCCTGCATTTTGAATCTGTAATATCTTCGAAAATATTCATTGAAATTACATGCTGTAAAGGGCCATTTTGATCTATATTCAATGCACAATGTATTTAAGGTACTTAATTGGATAAGGATTAATGCTGTATTGCTTAAAATCGCTTCGTAAATAAACCATTATTTCTCGTAAAAAGTAAAGAATAAAAAATGGTTATTGTGGGTTATCCCTAAGAGATAGACATATACCATTGCGGACTTTCTTGTAGACCTTTTTAAGGTGTACAATACTGTGGTACATTATTTAGATCTATCTCGTAGGGTTCAGCCAGCGTTTGCAATGTAAACGCAAAAAAATGTGTTTATGTACGACATCACATTAGAAACCTCTAAAGTTACCAGTGTTTCTCTACTATATTATGCATGTATTATACATATAAACCTTCCTCTTGAATCACTCTATCTATTAAAAAAACCGCATCAAATTCCGTTGCGTAGTTCTAAAAATCTAAGCATACATAGGGACAGCCGGACGGCAGGAAGCGACTTTGTTTTATACTATGTAGTGATACTATGTAAAGATGACTAAGAGGAGTTTTGGTACTTACTTAGATCTTTTTTATACGACGCGACGCGACGGCCGAAAAAGGAATGTAATTTTTTCAGGATTCATGTGTGTATATTAGCTTCTTTATTCCAGAATAACTTCTAAACGCCTGAACAGATTTGGATGTACGGTATCTTTGGAATATTTATATCACCATGAGTGAGATAATATGGCGGCTGTATGGCGCGTAATTCGTCTTGATTTCGTCGCGATTGAGGTGTGTTTTTAATTTTCAAAATTAGTGACTTGGCAAGCAAGCATGCGGCGACCAATTTACCCGTGTTTATTCGCAACACTAATGTTATAACTTGCAAGTTGCCAACTCTATTTCAAGGGAGCTCTAGCCACCCTCTCACCAACAAAAAAAAAAACTCTATGCTAACTAAAGGTAACCCCGGTGTTCTGAGGGTAGAGGAAATTCCTCAATTAAAGTCAAATATCTTTATTTCATAAATTCTTTTAAAACGTCTTTTTTTTTAAAGTAAAGTTTAAAAATTATACATCAATACCCGCAGAGTCACAGCAACAATAGGTTGATATGTCAAATGTAAAATTATAAAAGAAACAAAATTGATTACAGATACCGTATCTGCCTGAGTCTATCTATAACCGCCCGTTTTGAAATGGTTCAGCCTTGTGAGAAGAAATCGGGCAAACAAACTCACGGTCACTCTTTTACATCACCAGATTGTTAAAAATACATATTTAATGAAATAATATATAACAACACTGTTTTACCGAGCTTGTCGCTTTCTCATTCAGATAAAAGCCAAATATTAAAGATAGATGAATGAGAATGAGAGGTTCTCACGTAAGCACAACCTTCTATCTTTAATAACTAAGAATATCACTCATGAAAGTTAGTATTATAATATGAGAATAATTTTCTGAGAAAATCTCGCTTAAAACCCGACTTATTTTCTCTTAAATTTATCGGGGAAATCAATAATATTATGGACACAGTGATACGCCATACACCTACTTTATCAGTTAGGAATATACATAATATAATCAATAGTGATAAGATAAAACCTATCAGGTGAAATAGGTTTTACTATTATTTTGTTTCCTTATCTTACTAAGATAGAAAACAAGCACAAGGTCAAATTGATTTCTTGAAGTTAAAAGGGCACTAACTTTATCAATCACTTACAAATTTAAAATGATTTTCCTGAAGTTGCAATGTTCGCAACTAATAGAAACAAAAACACATTTTTTTAAATAAATACAACTCCTGCGTTAGGAATGATTCCTGTGCCTCGGGAGTTTTACAAACATTGAAACAACGGAGACAAAGAACACCCAGACTCGGGACAACTATTTGTGGATCACTCACATTTCCGGTTTCACGGTTCCGTTTGGGAATCTAACCCACAACACTCGGCATAGTGGTGAGGCGACCACTTTAACCATTTGCGCCACCAGTGCAGTAATTTCCTAGTGACAGCATATGGGATTATAATAATAATATAAATACAATGTTACCAACAACTCTGTTATATCTTACTCTCAGAATGGATGTAGAAGTGGGGCACGTGGCACTAAAGAGCTCCTTATTATTGACACGACCATTAACCAACAAGTTCGCCGTAACCGAAAAGATCTGGCGACATGTTGGATAGACTATAAGAAAGCCTATGACTCTGTGCCGCATACGTGGCTCCTGAGGGTGATGGAGTTGTATAAGATTGATACAACTCTATGCAGTTTCTTAGAGGTATGTATGCATCAATGGAGAACAGTTCTTTGCTATCCAAGATGTCAACAATCTCAGGGTGACGGCGAGTATATAAAGATCAAGCGGGGTATATTTCAGGGTGACAGTTTGAGTCCCTTGTGGTTCTGCCTAGCTTTGAATCCACTCAGCACTATGTTGGAGGGTTCAGGACTAGGCTATCGTTTGCGGCGAGGAGGTCAGGTTATATCCCACCTCCTTTTCATGGATGATTTGAAACTCTTTGCCTCCAGCAATTTCCAACTGATAAAATTACTGGAGGTAACTGAAAACTTTAGTAAATGTATCAGGATGGAATTTGGTGTTTATAAATGTGCAGTCATGCATGTAAAAAGAGGCAAGATTGTGGAATCTGAAAGCATGGAACTCTCAGATTCTACACACCTTACACGTCTTTCCGCGAACGAAACTTACAAGTATCTAGGAATGTCACAGGCGTTAGGTTTAAATGAATTGACTATGAAGCAATCGTTACAGGAACGCTTCTTTGGCCGCCTGAAAAAAGTACTCAGAAGTCTTTTGTCAGGTGGTAACAAGGTGCGGGCCTATAATGATTGGGTCATACCAGTTCTAACCTACTCCTTTGGCATACTTAGATGGACTCAAACTGAACTAGATGCCCTGGATAGAAGAGTTCGTACACTGCTTACCGCGTACCAAATGCACCTTCCACGTTCATCGGTAATGAGATTGTATATCTGTGGGGGTCGTGGTTTTTTAAATGCCAAGACACCACATAACCGCGAGGTATGCAATCTCAGAGATTACTTCCTCTCTGTTAACGTGGAGGTGCATCGGGATGTTGTGGCAGTTGACAACGGACTCACCCCGCTTGCTTTAGGTAGAGAGAACTGGCGCAAACCTGCAGTACTCAATATTACAGATCGCAGGGAAGTATGGAAGAGCAAAGAGCTGCATGGACGTTTTTATCGGGCCTTAAATGGGCCCGAAGTAGATCTATTATCATCTGTGTCCTGGCTACGTTTCGGTGACCTCTTTGGAGAAACTGAAGGTTTTATCTGTGCAATTACTGATGAAGTTGTTATGACGAACAACTATCGGAAACATATCCTGAAGGACGGCACGATTGATATTTGTCGGGCATGTCATCGTCCTGGAGAAAGCCTCAGGCATTTATTTTCGGGTTGTTCTCGTCTTGCCAACGGCGAGTACTTGCACAGACATAACCAAGTGGCCAGGATAGTCCATCAGCAACTTGCTCTTAAATATAACCTTGTGACTATGGAATTACCGTACTACAGGTATGTGCCCGACCCAGTTCTTGAAAATGGTCGTGTAACATTGTACTGGGATCGGTCTATTATCACTGACAGGACTATTGTTGCCAATAAACCTGATATAGTGGTAATAGACCGATTAGAGCGCCGAGCAATGATTGTAGATATCACCATTCCCCATGACGACAATCTCTTAAGGGCTGAAAAAGAAAAACAAATGAAGTATTTGGATTTTTCCCATGAGGTGGCCGACATGTGGGATGTGGATTTGGCAATCATTGTACCGATAGTCATATCAGCCCATGGGTTGATTGCAAAGAGCCTCGACCAACACCTTCAGAGGCTCACGTTAGGCAGCTGGATCAAGGGCCTAATGCAGAAGGCAGTCCTTCTTGACACGGCACATATTGTGAGGAGGTTTCTGTCTCTGGAACCCTAACCACCGGTAGCTTGGTCCCTGTACTCGATACCGGTGGGACACTATTTTTATATTTTAAATATATATTTTTTTTATAATAATGTATTTAAAAATGTAATTTATATGTTTTATAGATGTTAATAAAGTGAATATAAATACATCTAGACCCGAACTAAGTATAGCTTGTACTATGGGGTTTATTGTACATACTTACATACAAATTATATATAGAACGCAAGCAAAATACAAATACAAATTTTTGCACTGAACGGGAATCCAACCCAAGACCTCAGACGCTGCAGTCGAACGCACTGCCACCGCGCTACACAGGTCATCAAAATTTTATAATAGTTGAAGTGGGTATATTTATTTATTTAATTAATATAAGTGATTCTCCCAGGCCTCAGATACATCACAAAGCAATAAATTTAAGTACATCGTCTATAGTTCGACTCATTAAATTCTCTGTGAGATACATATGGTATATGCATTATTGTAGTCGCCTTTTTTCTTTAAGCAATATATTTGAAAGCAATTATTTTCTCCTATACACCAAAACTACCAATGATTTCATCAATTAATTGTGGATTTGTCCATCCAAAGGTTGCTTCGAAGGAATTGCTTTCCTTTTGTACATATTCACCTGATGTAGTCCTTGTAAGAATATTTTTGTTGGTGTACAATAAAGTTTATTATTTCTACTCTATTCTATTTTATAATTTTCGTTTATGATATCTATATATTAATACGTGAAGCGAAAACTTTGGATCCCTTTTTACAAAAATTGGGCGGACGGAGGAGTATGAAATTTCGCACACTTGTAGTTTATACAGAGAAGAAGTGACGAATGCTAAAATTTTTGAACAATATTTGCTACAAAGTTAAAAAAAAATGCAAAAACGGGTACATACAGCTATGAGTGTCCAGTATATATTTTGACCTGTCATGGTACAAAAGTCTATACAAAGACAGGTCAAGTAATATTGGCCAATGAAATAAACCATGGTCGAAATTCGACCACCACGCGATCTCTAGTTTATATTAATACTTAGCTGTCTTTTAAAGTTATCTTCTCCTTCTGGCTTCTCTATCACCAATGTTTAAGTAAATCCAATAAAAAGTATTTATTCAGTTATCACTCAATATTATTGCTAAACCAATTATCGTGTAAAAATTTAAATGGGACCAACTTCGATAAAAAAGAATGATCGAAATCAGACTACTCTGTAAAAAGTTAGTGTGGTCATACATAAAAAAATATACGGGTTTACTTGATATCCTCCTGCGTATTTTCGTCGGTTAAAAAGTACGTTACATCTCAAAAAAAATATGAATGAGTTCTTTATAAAAAGCATGTAATTAAGTTTTTTTTTGTGTTTTATAGGTAATAATCACGACATCTACTTACTGAGTATTCTCAACAAGATCTCTCGTTAATTAACAAGCAAGAAGAACCTCAATTACTTTATCATGTTTCATTTCGAATTAAGGACTGCCTTATATGTCGTGACACACAATAAACATTTTAATGAACGCCACACTGATTTATTAAACACGCAACGAGAACGCGTTATATGAATACGTCTCAAATATAAAAGTATAAAATAAATTCATGGAATGATTTAATAGTATTATTGAGCTACCAATCATAGTTATATATACCTAACAAGGCTTTGAAAAAAACATGTAAAACGATTTTTTACATCCCAAAACTTGGGAAATAATTGATTTCCCATACCAAATTTCATCATCTATTTCATCCCCTTCAAGCTTTATTTTCGCAACAAAACATTGCCTATGCCTTCACCAAGGTCGCATCTATCTCTATACCAAAATTCATCGAGATTCCTGGTTCTGTAAATATAACAGACAGACAGACAGACATAGTTACTTTCCCATTTAAAATATTAGTATAAATTTTCTCTGCATGTTCTTAATTTTTTTTTTAATACTACCTACTTTTGCAACAAACAATATCCTGTCCGCCTCACAGTGGTTGACGTTACCTATTAGTACTTGCAACATCAGTAGTGCCTCTTGTACTTGGCCAAACCTATTCCATGGAGCTTTGGTGATCCTAGGCATCAGCAGATTTTTATTTTTTTATGGGCCTGTCCCGGTCACGAGGTAAACGATCAACCGGGTCGCTTGATGGTATGGTGAGTGACTACCACCACCCATGGGCACCTGCAACTCAAGACTTGCCGGCCTTTAAGGTGGGAGTAGAGAAAGGTGGGGAAAAGGATACAGGGGGAGAGGGAAGGGTTAGGGCCTCCGGTAACCTAACTCACTCGGTGAAACACAACGAAAGCATTGCTTAACTGTAGGATTTCTGTGAGGCCATGGTATCACTCCGGTCGAGCCGGCCCATACGTGCCGAAGCATGGTTCTCCCACGCGGTCTAACCGCGATGTGTTGAAGAGTCGAGGCACTGTATCAATCGGTCGGCTCCAATTTGAGCCCAAAGGTGCTATAATCAAATTCTTATAACATAATTTCAAATAGTTTTATTAGAAGTTAAGTGCAGACGCGTTCAATATCCTTTAAAAATCCTGATAATACAATCGTTATCGAGAAGAAAAAAATGAAATTTATTAATCTTTATTGAGCTTTCAAAGGTCCTGACAATCGACCCTAAGAACTCGGTTCCGGCGGTACAGTTGGCAAAGAATAGATTTTTTAATGTGGTAAAATTGGCGGTGGGAATCTTACGTTCTACTTGAGATGATAAAACAGATAAAAACTAACTGGTCAAATCATGATCTGAGATTCTACCACTATTTTGTTGATTTTACATGATTATAACCTACATCATATTTAATCATGGCTAAATCATTGTTTTATCAATTAAGTTATCTCACTCATTATTTTTATCAATTAAATTATCATTTCCATACTAGTTGCTACCTATATTTTATTTTGTGATAAGAATAATCATTATGGGGAAATATTTTACGTTTCAATCAGTATTGCACGCTATTAAAGTTAGCTATTAAAGCTACTATTTAGTAGGGCGAAATACTCTCATATAATAGGGTAGATGACTGTCAAGTCAAATCAGTATCTTTTTAGTAAACGTCAAGACGGTAGCATCCGTACATTTTTGTATGAAATACTAAGGCGTGACGTCACACCTTAGTATTGTCAAATCATTCACTTTCAATGTTAATTTAACAATTATCAACTAAATTAAAAACGTTAAAATAAAACTGGACGACAATTTTCACAGTATTTTAAGTTATTTTATTGCGACACTTGGCAAAATAATTTATTTTGAGCATAGGCATCTACCCAATTATATTGAATCCGTGAAAACTTAATTAGGCATTATTATAAATTCAGTTTTTACGATGACTTTTAAATATACACTTATTAAATGAGTAATGAAACAAAACTAAGGAGTTTTCAAAACAGACATGTCGATTGCAAATAGTTACAAAATATTTTCTGTTCTCTGTTTCGGAAGCTTTACTCACTGCAGAAACTACAAATTTTATCTTCTTTTATCTAGCTTTCAACCCTTACAGTTGAATTTTTCAAATTCATAAAAATAGAGTTTAAAACATTTATATTGGTTTATTAAAGTCTACGTTACCAAGCCACAGTCATGCATGATTTATTTTATTAATAAGTTTTTATAGCAATCGATATCGCCACCATGGATCACAAAGCTTAAGTTTACTAATGATATTAAGCAAGAGGCTACAACCAAAACTTTATACGCTCAGGTATAAAATTTTAAACAAGCGGATCTCCGCAATTTCACCAGTATTTATTTTCACTGCCTAGCTTCTATGGGCCGTAGCTTGAAGTTAAATAGCCGAAAGCCTTCCTCAAGCATTGAGCTGTTAAATATAAAAAAACAATTATTAAATTTCGACAAATACTTCTAAAGATTAGCGCGTTCAAGGAAAAGAACAAATAAAGTCTGATATAATTTAAAAATTGTATTTTAATCATTAATGTAGATAATCGTAAATCATAATTCATAACAATAAGGAACTATGGGAGTTTAATCAGTGGTAAAGTGCAAAGGAAGCACTTGCAATAATTCATAACTTACGTAACCAAATGATGGTGAAAGCAAAGACTTGAAGGTCAAAAAAATAAACTAACAAATATCTAAAAATAACGAGTAACCGCGCAAATCTTTGAATTAGTCAGATTTGAAAAAATATTTTTGTATATGATAGCCAGACTCGTAACTCCTATACTATTGTTTAGGCTATATAACATCATCCGGCAACTTAAAAGTGGAGCAGTGGCCATTAATGCAGATGAACAGTACAGAATAAATTCAACCATTGCGACTTATTCTCATTTTAAATTGTTTAAAAAGTCCTCAATTTTAGCCCATTTAGTCGTACTTCGTACCACAAATTTACGTAGCCGGAATAATTATTGTATCTACTGTTGAATAAACACTTTATGCTAAACATGGATTTATATAACAGGCGGCTACTGTGATTGCATGGAAATGAACTTGTTCCTGATGTTACACAACGTATGCAAATGAAATTTGTAGCAACCTCGCCACATTATCATACGTTTAAGTCGCCTCCAATTTAATGTGAACTTTGAAACGCCTGATAGTGTCCTTCGATGCACTTACGTTACTGATGTTATAATTTGATACTTTTTGAGGTTTATACCCAAACAGGTAAAACCATCTGCTCGTTATCGGAATCCATCCGTAGATACTGTGAAGCCATAACCTTAAACCGAATATGAATGAATACCAATTCCTATGCATTAGGGGGAAACAAACGGTTTCCTCTAAGTTGGTATGTATTGTGTGGCATTACCTGACCACCAGATATAAGGGTCAAGATCGCGATCAATTTGCACTGAATTCAAGAAAAATCAATTTCAACTGTTAAAATCTATTATGGATGGACATGGGCTATTGCGATTTAAATTATCTATCTATACGTATAAATAAAATTCGAGTATCTGTTTGTTATATCAGAATTACAGCTTTTCACTAAATTAATCTGAATGTTTACACAGTACGTATACGAAAAAATCAATTTTAATATTTTTTTTCTGTCTGTCTGTCTACTTGTTCCGGCTAATCTCCGGAACGGATATTATTTATTTTAAAATCTTTCCACAAACACTGCGTACGTGCAAGAATGCGTGAAGTGACAAGATTTATTGTAATAGTAAAGTATTTTTCGTTATGAATTGGTGCAAATAAGTGAACAATGTTCTCACAGTCAAAAGGAGTTCTACATTTTATAAAAATGTATGTGGTGACAGTGACAGTTCCTATATGCTTCAAAACATTATAAAGTCTTGTAAATGAAATGATAATAAAATATGTTATTAATAAACTAATTCAATTAGACTTTTGTGTTATTTATTCGTTCTCATAATTAAACATTATAGCTATAGCTTTAGTAATAATACATTTTTACACCTGTAGTCAGCGCCCCTATAGGTGAAGTAGAGAACTAAAGTTCCCGTGCTTTGCGGTCAGAGGCGCTGACCTACACAAAACGAGTTGCCAGTCTATTTCAGTATAATATATTTTAGTTTATGTCCGTCACCTGCACGTTGCTAATGTGTCTATAATTTCGTTTTATGCTGCGACACAGGTTGCCTTTGTACGATATACTCAGAAACATTAATTTCGTTAATAGAACAATGGGTATCTTGTTGGACAAAACTCAAAACTTTAGAGAACTTTGCGCAAAACTTTACAGGCCTGGAACGAGATATGTATTATTTTAATGAAATTATGATATAATAATTTAATTCAAGTCTATAAGATGTAGCTTTTGCTACTTTGAAAAAAGTTGTATTTCCACATGGCAATAATAATGATTATAATAACATTTATATTCACTTATATAGAATGTGTGGACTGTAGTATGTGTTCGTAGGTTCGCGTACGTGGTGAAAAAGCGGTTGCGGCGTGTACGCGGATTGTAAGCGAAAACAGACATATAAACGCGCCCTGTGGAGTAACTTAGTCTACTTATATTTTAGAAAAATAATTAGGGTTCTGAACAAAAAACATAAATATGTACGCGTGAGCGAAGCCGCGGGCACAGCTAGTCTTACATAAAATCCGCTCCGCGCTTCGCAGGTGGAAAATCTATCAACGTCAGTCATGCCATAGATGTAATGAATAAACGTACCTACTGGACATCTTCTTACACATACTAAGTATTTTCCGAGCGAGAGTCCTTCCCCAACTGAGAAAAATGTAAGTCAACCATTATTTATCGGCAACTTTATTACTTGTCTAAACATTACGAAAAAAAGCCATATTGCCATCTCTTCTAGAAATCAAAGACAAAATTTTAATTAAGACTCCGATCTCAACGATGTTTACCAAAACTTTACTGAATCATTGAGACGTGAAATAATCAAAATATATTTTAGCCTTGAGTCAAAAGGGTGAGTTTTTAGGGTTCCGTAGTCCTAACAAGGAACCCTTACAATTTCGCCATGTTCGTCTGTCTGTCCCACCGTCCGCGGCTTAGTTTAGAGACTGTTACTACTAGAAAGCTGTAATTTGGATTGGGTATTTAATTTATATTAAGTAATCATGTATAAGTTAGCTCTGTTAGTTTAACAGAGCTAGTCGCCTTGGAAAAATATTTTTAGATTAAGTTGTTACTTGATTAAAACGGGTGTTAATAAATTACGGAACCCTACACGCTACTACTCTACCTTACACTACTACCCTACTGCGCGTAACCCGACACACACTTGACGTTTTTTATTAATGTACTCTATCAAAGAACAAAAAAAGGATTTGCTTTAAGTATACTTTATATATTTATTACCTTTTATTAACTTTGTATATAATATAACGTATTTATATATAATTTTGTTCCGGTTCATTAGTTATACTATATTGGCTTGATTTATGTTATAAATAGGTCAATGGAATAAAACAAATCATTCAAAATTTAATGAATTATAGTCGAATTTCGACCACCAAGCGATATCTAATCTATATATTAATCCGTGAAGCGAAAACTTTGGATCCCTTTTTACGAAAATTGGGCGGACGGAGGAGTATGAAATTTCGCACACTTATAGTTTATACAGAGAAGAAGTGACGAATGCTAACATTTTTGAACAATATTTGCTACAAAGTTAAAAAAATGCAAAAAACGGGTACATACAGCTATGAGTGTCCAGTATATATTTTGACCTGTCATGGTACAAAAGTCTATACAATGACAGGTCAAGTAATATTGGCCAATGAAATAAACCATGGTCGAAAATCGACCACCACGCGATCTCTAGTATATTTAATTATGTCAATCAATTTTCTAGAATCGGAACCAGACAGCGCTATGGAATACATTTGTGCCTGAATAATTGTTATTTTTCTACCCTATAAGCATTCCTCTGTGAAGACTTAGGACTTGGGAAATCGAAGAATTGAAAGATAGGTCGATGGATGTCAGCCCGTCATACTTCTCTATATCTTCAATAAATTGAGATAGAAAGTTCGGTAAGTTTAGCCTCATCTTAGTTTTTTTCACATATTCGAAAGCTTCTGGAATATTAGTGATGACGGAGTGAAACTTGATCTTTTCTCCGACTATTAATTTAAACACTTTAGTTAACCAAAGAGAAGTCGTTACACTTTATTAAAGACGATACAGTGTAAAGTGACCTTACTATAATCTTGTATCGTATCTGGTAGTGTGCCAAATGGCGTGGCACTGGACACTGATAAACAGCCAAACCACACGACATGTTTAGTGTTAAATCCCACTGGTACTATATTTTATTGACGATATGAATTATTAAATACCTTTACTTAAGTTACTTCTTATACATTCATTGTAGGCTTATGTTTTTACAACAATAAAAGTGAGTATACAATCTTAGCTATAGAAAATAAAACCGGCCAAGTGCGAGTCGGGCTCGCGCATGAAGGGTTCCGCACCACTGTACAAGATTTAACACTATGTAGGTATTTTATATTTTGTTTTATTAAATCCAAACAAATACAAACTCTGTGAGCATTTCAAGCGTCTACTTATTACCATTATTAAGATCGAGCAAAAAAAAAACACTTTCTAGTAAGATAGTAGCCCCCTTTAATTTTTAACTTAGTATTTGTTATTTTTAGAGATGTGCCGAATATTCGTTTGGTATTCGGTATTCGGCGTATTCGGCATCTTTTCCACTTTTGTATTCGGCCAAATTATTCGGTTTTGTTGCCGAATATATTCGGTTCAAGCATTTCTATTTTCTTGGCTCATGAAGTCAAGGTGTAGAACTAAAAGACAAGACTTCTTATGTAAGATTTATATTATAAGTCGAAGAAAACATATTTATTTCTTAACCTATAGTTAGTATAGTCAACATTTATTTTAAACCTAAAATCAACATTTAATTTGAACCTCAAAACAATATTTATTTTTAGTTATACGCGGCAAAACAATGTAATGGTAAACCGAATAATTCGGCCGAATATCCGGTTCGGTAAAGGTTAAACCGAATAATATTCGGTATTCGGTTATTCGGTGAAACCACTATTCGGCGCATCTCTAGTTATTTTTAAAGGTTTGGGTTTTCAACCTCTCAAAATGGAGGATGTCTCAAGAAAACACTCTCACTTGTGACTCTTGAGCTACAGGTATCTATGGGCGGGGGTAGTCACTTATCATCAGGTGACCCGTCTGCTCGTTTATCCCCTATACAATTAAAAAAAAAATCATTGGTACGTCAGATGTGGAATAATAACTTATATTTGTACATATACACACATATATATGTAAGTACGTATATATTATGTATCTGAGCCTGACTGACGGTCACGCAAGTTCAGTGCTTTTCCCCTTACCTAAAGAAGTTTTTACTTCAAAAAACACCTTCCTTCAAATGGGTGGCAATATTTTTTAATTGATTAAGTAGATAGGTAGGTAGGTTCTTCGGTATAGCGTCATATGACTCTTTCTTGTATTGTAAATAGTTGTTATCTATAATATCCATCGCACGAAATCAGTGTGGTCTGCAATTCTGAACAGTTTAAAGATAGTGTTTTTTTAAGTTTTTTTTTTTTATGGTATGGGGGGCAAACGAGCAGACGGTTCACCTGATGGTAAATGACTACCGCCGCCCATGGGCACCTGCAACTCGAGAGTCACAAGTGCGTTGCCGCCCTTTAAGGTTTTAGGAGTAGGAGAAGAGGGGAGGGGGGAAGAGTAGGAAGAGGGATGAGAGGGGAAGGACGGGAATAAGGGAGAGCGAAGGGTTAGGGCCTCCGGTAACCTCACTCACACGGCGAAAGGCAATGCAAGCATTGCTTCACGGCCGGTTTTCTGTGAGGCCGTGGTAACGAGCGGAGTCGAGCTGGCCCATACGTGCCGAAGCATGGCTCTCCCACATACAAGTACAATTAAAGTAAGTACACACTGCACTGTGTTGTCTGCAGTCCGATAGTATCCTAAGGTCGGTATTGTATTACTGTCATATTAAATAAAGAAACGGAAACGGTAGGTTTCTTGCCTGAAGCTCCATTACACAAAATGGATAAATCGTAGAATTCGGTTTAATAAAAATACCTCTCAGTATTCAGCGTTCCTCCTCTACCAAAATTAATGGCTTGTCAGGATCGGGTCAACCACATCGCTTTAAGGGAATTCGAACCCGTGACCTTTGTAATCCTTATGATGTTAAAGGATATTCGCTCTTATTGTATACTAAGTAATTTCGCTGTATGAAATTATCCATGTTTTGTATTAAAATGGTTGCAAAGAAGTCACAGTGCCCGTTAACTTTACAGAACACTGCAGCTTAACAGTTATACTTGCTACTACAATTATGATATAAAAACAAAAAATAAATTAGGATTCTTCGATATCAGCTAAAAATAACCCCATATCTTAACGAATATTATATTATAAAGGGTTTGTTTGAATGCTAATAATATCAGGTTCTAAAAAATGAGTTTGTGGAATCCTTTTATATTAGTTCGCGTGTTTATTGAGGAAGATCGATCGATCGAACTAAAACTGTTGACGTTAGACGCTAAGGGTTAGATTGCTCAGATATCTTCGTTTTCTCTTTATGCTATCTTTAACATATAATCGAGATCGGTCAATTATAGCTCCTCAAAATCCTAACTAATATTACAAATGGGAATGTGAGTTTGTTTATTACTCTTTCACGTATGAACCACTCAACCTATCATCAGAAAATTTTGCATACACAGGCCAGGGGCTCAGAAAAGCACATAGGGTATCTTTCAACCAGATAAAAAGTATTGATATAATCTACAATAATCAACATTAGCATGAGTAAAACCCGCGAACAAATACTAGTTGGAATGTAACGCTGATGAAACACTGATGATGAACACTATAAATAAAATATGTACCTACTTATGTATTAACGTTCAATATTACTAAGTAACTAAAGTGTTCTCAATACACAGTGTATCCGAAACAAACATAGATTTTCGAAGAACATCTTTATATTCCACGGCTTTCAAAATAAACAGTTGAATCTAGCGTCCATCTCTGTTTCTTAATAGATCTCAATTTACCAGTTCTTACGAAGATAAATGACTCAGATTAATAGTTTTTTCTCACATATGCATGGGAGTGCCTCCCTGGATTTTATATGCTTACGTAGTATTAAGTTTATTAAAGTAATATATAAGTGAAATTTTTAAGTTGCCAGATCTGGACCGCCAAAAAAAGTAACTCCTCCTCCCCCTTGGCAGGGTTAAACCTGGTTACGCCCATGTGTGTATGTTTGAATGTCTGCATACAACGTTAGTTACTGTATACCCTAACCTAAACACGAAACTTAGATTTATACCACCAGAGAAAAATATAAACAATACTAATAGCGATAACTCACATGCTATAAAAGTTGTCCTTTAACTCAATGAACCATGGTAATCTCGCCCCTCTCTCCTCTCGACTCTTGCCTCTCTCTTTTGCAAAAGATTATGTTACTGATTGTCCACAAACTACTTTCTGCTTTGGGTGTACTAAAAATGAAACATTTGGCGACGATAAGCTTTTATTCTTTTTTTTAAGTGAAACTTCTTTAGAATCGTTGTAATTTGAAATTCGATGAAACGAAAAACTCACAATAAAAAGAGACAAACAAGACAAACATTCATAAATAGGATTTAGCCTGCGAGAGAATGAGATAGAATACAAGTATCAGTGTTTCCTATAACCTTTGTCTTTGCGCCTGCGTACTACGAAGCCTTTAAAAAAATGCGTCTTTAAAAAATTGTGTCAACGTGGTGTATTGTTGTGCTTTTGCGTATTAAAATTCGTTGGTTAATTAATTTAGTTAATTATTTGACACATCTGTGTGTTAATTTGACCAATAACTTTCATATAAATTATCTAAAATTAAATTTATTAACATCAGTAAATTATTTGTGTTGATTTTACTTTTTATTTCTCATTCTCTCGTAAGCTACTTTTCTGAAGTTTCACTTCTGCCGTGTGTGAATTGCACACACACACACTTTATTTTAATTATGGCCTCTGTAATTGATATAAATGCAAAGGAAATTAAAAAGTGTTTTTTTAAGTTGTGTTAAAGGTGATGATAAAAATGTTTTTGAAAGTCAATTAGTGGAAAATAATTAAAAAAAGCTTTGTCAACATCGTATCGGTAGGTAAATGGAAATCATATGAAAACAAGGAGTTACGTTTACGTTTAGCGTCGTGTTTGCCATGCCACGACAATACGTAATATTCACAAAATTATTGTTCTTACTTATTTTATGGAATATATACGATTGTGTAAATTATTAAATCTTTATCCTAACGTATTTTGTTTTGTAAATCTTATTGATATAAGTTACAAAAGTAATTTTTTTACTAATTTTGAAACAGCTGTTGGGTCTATGAAAGGATACCGCTCAAATAGTGAATAGGCCTCCTAATGAAAATAATAACAGAATCTATTTATACGGCTGATATTTAAAGCTGCCTTCTATAATATAAATAAGTGTTTTGAGTAAGATATCTAATTAACATGCAGACTAACGTTTCATTTTACAAACTGGTTCCACAATTTTATAAATTATAGTTACGACTCACCTGTGCCAATTTTAACGATGAGAGATCACGAATTTTTCATTTAATCAAATTACTTTCAACGGAGAATTCGTAACATACTTTACATTCATCAACAACTTTTTCAAATTCAATATCTTTATTTCATAAAATTGATCATCAATTACTCGAAATCTTCGATTTAATAAATAATTATTATAAAATTTTAAATACTTTATTATCATCAATATTTCACCAGACAGGAAACGACCTAGGCAGAAAAAGTTTTTTGCTTCCAATAACAAAGTAACTACGTCTGGTCATATATAGCAATGCTGGTTCGCTTGCTAGCTAACTCATATTACGTCATACTACGGTTATAATCATCGTCATCTTAGATATTAGTTACTTAGGCTGATCAACTTAACAAATATGATCCAGTGTACTACATCCCTGGTCTAGGAACATTTCTTGAAGGAAGGAGAAAGAGAGATATTATCATTATATTAGTATTTATTAAGCGGCTATAAATTTACTGTTATTAGTAATGGAAAAAAATAAAACGACAAGTGCGAGTCTGACTCGCGCACCGAGAATTCCGTTAGCAAATTAATTGGCATGTAGATAGTACGTCCATCTTGGGAATCGGGCGGGAAAGACGGGAAAATATCTTGTGTATCTATCTCAATGCTTCCCGAGATTGACATACTATCTACATACAAGTTTGTTTGCTTAAGGAACCCTCTATATTACGGTAAGTAAATGGGAAGTCCCATTGACCTAAAATCATGAAATTTAGTAAAACACAAGGTCTCACAGCACAAGTAAAGGAAAAAATCCGAAAGTCGTTAATTTGTTTTTGTGATTACAAACTTATATTTTGAGGTTGGAAAGTTGACTTTGTCGTAAATCAATGTATGGGAGAGTATTTTTAGAACTGCAAAGTTAAGTTTGTTTTTCGGAAATAACAGGTAAACATATTCGAGAATTGATTCCCGAGATGGACGTACTATCTACATATAAGTTTGTTTGCTAACGGAACCCTCGGTGTGCGAGTCAGACTCGCACTTGTCCGGTTTTCTTAATTAGAATTGTTTATGATGTGAGGATTCATAAAATATAATATGCTTTATTATATTTATAAATGTATAGTAGTAAAACGTTATTGAGGTTAAAATGTTCTAAAAATAATATCCGTTTTAAGACTGCTCTAATGTGTGACAGTTTTATTAGGTACGACTGTTATTAGAGACTCGATGTCACTTCTTTTACTAATAATATTAATTCTTCCGGCACCAACTAAGGCCTCACCGTAACCACGATGAAGTGGTTATGGGAAAGTTGAACTAATAATAATTGATTAGCTGTTGATCGATCTGAGTGAATATTATTGATGAAAATAGTATCTAAGATTATGGGGAGATAGCTAGAAAACGTCCAAGCAGTGCACCTGGTAAATTACCTGGGCAATTGGTGAGTCTCCCAATTTGCTGCTGCCGGCTAAGGTGCTGCCCACAGACGGGAGTGGCATACATTTTATGTCACTCCGTTCCACCACGTGTTCGTTTGATTAGAAGAAGGCAAGGTGAATAAGGACCACAGTTGGAACTAACCCGTGACTTTGAACAGCAACTGCCAAAGCATTCTTGAATTCGAGGAAGAAAAATAAGAGAGTGCAACTTAACTCTTAAGGCTTGCGCGCTACTAATATTGGCCTCTTACAGCAAATCTCCTCAAAAAGAATATTAAGTTTTGTTCAATTTTCGTCATCTACATTTTAGCTCCTTTATAGTAATTATATACAGTTTTTGCCATGCACATTGTAGACAGTTATATAGACCGCGGCGAAATGGTTTTATCAAAATAGGTTAATATTACAAGTCCCGTCGCAGAGTTCTACGCGCAGATATGCTTAACTTAACCATATCTACGTTTAAGCAAGTAAAACTTAAATGCTGCCAGTGCCCAACGAAAGTGCAAAACGAAATCGAAATCTACAATCACACACAAATATACCGATTTCCTTCGCCCAGTCACTATCTGTCATTACTCACGCCATACAGTTTACAAGAATCAACAGTTATTCACAGCTATTCTTAAAATTTTGTTTTATTTATTTTATAAACTCAATTTGTTGTCAAGGAAAATCAAAGAAACTGAACTAGAATGAAGGTAAAGATGAAAATGAACTTCCACACTGGAACATTGAGAAAGTTTCCAAGAATGTTTACGATTTACTTAAACACGTTTCCCGTTATCATTATTTGGCACTTAACCAGAATGTTCTTTCGGGTGCAAACACTAATACTCTCTGAATCAGATCTCCGTCATAACGAATTTCTTCTTATTCATGTTCTTTGTTAAAATTATGCGTAATCTAATGAAGTAGGTAAAAGTGAAATTAAAGCGTTTCATTTCATTCTTGCGTACTGTGTGTCTGTTAATTAAGCTTTCAGTAATAGCATACATACGTAAGCATGACATCTTATTCCTCCGAAGGGATATGCACAGAGCTGTATGATACCCGTGTTTTGACAAATAAAAATCAAATGTAAAACATGTACAGGTGGAGAGACATAAGTATCCGGCACGCGGCGAACAAACAAACTACCAGACCGTAACTAAGTATTACCCCTATATGCCACTGAACCCAGGAACGCAACTTATGAGTTCAGCAGGAAAATCTTATACAACTTATGCAGTGTCATCCCCCATGTAATTTTCCCAAAAATACAATAGGTACAGTTCTTCCATAGTAAAATGGGCACATACCCTTATCCCCATATATCTATGAGATCCCCTCATCTGTATTGAATTAAAATACCCATTCACAGTCTTATATCCAATAAAATTTAATTGGATGTTCTAATATATTATTTAGATTTATACCAGCTATTCCCGCCGTTTCATCTGCTTTACCGTAGTTTACGATTACTGTTCAGTTCCTTCAGATTGTAACTAACGTTGTAAACGAATAATCTAATCCAAAAATATATGTTATTTCATTCGGAGTGAAAGATAATGAGATAAGCACGTTAAAATATTACAAAGCTTAAGAGTTAATTTTTAGCTTTGTAATATTTTTAGGGATTAAATAGTGTGTGAATACAAGAAGCTTCAGGCTACCATTTTAGGTTCTCGGCCTCTCTCTCGCAGTCACGCAGTCTTGCTCCACCATACCCTAATAACAAAACATAACCCTACATCGGGAATGGATTCCATAATTTGGTCGAATATGTTTTTTCCTTTATAGAGCTCATAAGCAATCTTTAAGTTATTTTCATTTCAATGGTCTGGTCTTGTCTGAGGGCTAAGACGTCGCTCTTAGCCGAGTGGTTGTGGGTTCGAACCTCACCAAGTACGCTACCGGAATACACTACACTACACGTACTTAGTAGTATTCTTATTCCTTGGAAAAAAAATTGTAAAGTAAATACCTTTAGCCAACAATCGGACCAGTTATTAAACGTGTGCCACGTGAATGCTCAAAGCGTGCCTAGTCACCATAGTGACCTTTTAGAAGCATTTAGTGACGCTAACGTGCATGCCATCCTGGTTTCAGAGAGCTGGCTCAAACCTCAACTCTTATCTACTGCTTACTCTCTTCCCGGCTTCATCCTCACCCGAAACGATCGGATTGGTCGAAGAGGCGGCGGAGTCGCTATTTACTTACGGAGCGATTTTCATTACAAAGTCGTCACAACTTCTTCCTCTAGCTCTAACGACTGTGCCGAGTATCTGTTTCTTGAGGTATGCCTTAAGGGAGCGAAAGCCATCTTAGGCGTAATTTACTGTCCCCCTGCTGTTGACTATTTCACCGATTTAGAATTGGTTTTTGAATCTTTAGGGTCTGAGTACGATCATCACATAATCATGGGAGATTTCAACACTGATCTGCTCGATTCCAACAGCTCTCGCACCCGTAAACTCCTTACCTTAATTGAGTCTACCAATTTTCATGTTTCTCCTCTCCAAGCCACGCACCACAACAATACTGGACATGATACTTGGTTAGACTTAATCCTTACTTCCCATCCTTCCCTTGTCTCCCTTCATGGCCAACATCCCGCCCCAGGCTTTTCTCATCACGACCTTATCTTCCTATCCTATATCCTTAAAACCCCGAGACCTAAGCCGAAAGTGCTGTTAAGGCGTTGCTTCGCCCGTATGGATGTCGCAGAATTGCGCGTCGATGCCTCTGCCATTGATTGGGAGCCTGTGGCGCTGGCAGATACAGTTGATGGCAAGGTTCATGCCCTCAATGAAATTATCTATAATTTATACGAAAAGCATGCACCAGTCAAAAAAATAAAAATAAAACACCCGCCGGCACCTTGGCTAACGAGAGATATACGTATGGCGATGCGCCGTAGGGACCGAACCTTTCGCAAATTTAAAAAGGATCGCTGTGAGGATAATTGGGTCATCTACAAAACAGCGAGAAATAGATGCAATCAAATGATACGCAATGCTAAACGTCACCACATTCTCATGAATATTTCTTCTTCCACCCCGGCTGGTATATGGAAATTTCTCAGGACTCTAGGTGTTGGTAAGGTTCAGGATCCCGTTACACCTATGACTATTGGTTTGGACGACATGAACCGTCATTTCATTACATCTCCGTCAATGCTGTCACAAACTAAAAGTCAAACACTTGATTATGTAACTGGGCTATCTCGGCGTAACATCGATGCTTTTTTCTTTTCTCCAGTTGCCTCGGACGAGATCAAAAAGACCATACTATCCATAAAATCGAAGGCTGTGGGTTGCGATGATATAAGTCGGTTCATGATTGTCACCATTTTAGACCAGCTTCTGCCTACAATTTCCCACATCATTAACTTCTCCCTCGACTCCGGATTCTTTCCGGCCGTATGGCGTAAGGCATACGTTCGCCCTCTTCCAAAGATTCCTAACCCTTCTCTCCCAAACCATTTCCGACCCATATCAATTCTCCCTTTCCTATCCAAAGTACTAGAGGCTTGTGTTCACAAACAACTCTACAAGTTTATCCATCAGAATAATATCCTCAGCCCATATCAATCGGGATTCAGACCTGGACATAGCACAGTTACAGCAATGCTCAAAATGACTAGTGATATTAGAAGTGGTGTGGAGGATGCAAAACTTACTGTTCTAGTTCTAATTGATTTCTCAAACGCATTCAACACAATAAACCACGATATTCTAATATCTATCCTCTCTCATTACATGGTCTCCTCCGAAGCACTGGAATGGTTTTCCTCTTATCTTCGTGGTCGTCAACAGTCAGTCCGAATTGATGAATCATCATCAAGTTGGTGTGATCTTGACACTGGCGTCCCACAGGGTGGCATATTATCTCCTCTATTATTCTCGATGTTCATCAATTTCATTACTCTCGATCTTCAGTGTGCGTATCATTTGTATGCGGATGACCTTCAAATTTATTCACAGGCCAAACTGGATAATTTGACAGAAGCCATCCAGAATGTCAACAGTGACTTGGAGGCAATCAAAAACTGGTCTGAGCGGTTCGGAGTAAATGTTAATCCCTCCAAATGCCAGGCAATAATAGTAGGTAGCCCCCGAATGGTAAGCAGAGTGGACACGTCAATATTGCCGGCCATGGTCTACAACGGATCTATTCTACCGATCAACCAATCTGTGAAAGACCTCGGCTTGTGGATTGACTCTACCCTCACTTGGCAACCGCACATCGCGAGTGTCAGTCAAAAAGTCACCGGGACCCTGCGATCACTGTACCGACTTAAGAATTTTCTTCCAACCAGCACTAAATTATTACTTGTACAGGCCTTGATCTTCCCAATTATCGATTATGGTGATGTATGTTATCTCGACCTGAATGCAGATCTGCTCAACAAACTTGACCGACTTCTCAATAATTGCATTCGGTTCATCTTTAATCTCCGTAAGTATGACCATGTGTCTACTTTTCGAACCCTACTGTCATGGCTACCTATACGTCAGCGACGTAGCCTTCGTGCATTGACAACTCTTTATTCTCTTCTCAATAATCCTACTGCTCCCACTTACCTTTCTTCACAGCTTCAACTGCTATGTTCCAACCATGACAGAGATCTTCGCTCCACTAATAATCTTTTACTTCTATGCCCTAATCACACTTCTTCTCTAGTTCATTCTTCCTTTGCTGTCCAGTCCATTTTACTGTGGAATGCGCTCCCACCTGAAATTAGGATGTCAACAAACCGTGGCACGTTTAAAGCTAAGGTCCGGGAATTTTACAGAAAACAATTAGCAGAAATATCCTCATAACTTTATAACCATAGGTGTATTTTGTATGTATGTAGTTATTTATATATGTATGTATATATTTATTTTTATATGTGTATATTTACATGTTTATATTTATCTGCAAGGATGTATATGTATATTTTGTATTCGGTTATCTATTATTATATAGCATTGTAAATTGTCTCGTGTATATAACAAAGTGTATTATCAGCTTATTGTCAACTATGATTTTTTTTTTTTTCTCTTTTCTCCCTAAGCACCTGCCATGTCCCTCACTGAATCACCCAAAGGTTGACTGGTAGATAATGCCATGTGGCATTAAGTCCGCCTCGTGCAATATAAAATGCAGGAAGTATTAAATAAAAAAAAAAAAAATAAAGTACATTAAAAAAAAACATAAAAAACGGACTTTTTATAAACAAATAATTACAAATTGCAAAGCCGTAAATGGTTAAATCCGGTAAAAACACCACTTAATGACTGTGTATAGTTCGATCATCATAAAGATGAGTGGCTGAATGAGTCACATAAATGTACAAATTGTCATCAACTTATAGCACACTACGATTAAGAATACTACTTAGATGCCAAACATCTTCATTATTACACAAGAAATAGTCATCGTTAAATATACAATAATTCATAAAAACGAATTATTGAGTAATTACTAGTTGTCGTTCATAGCTCGAAATTCGACTGTAATTAATTTATTAAGAAACTGGTTTCTTTTCTTTATTGATAACACTAAAGTTCCTCAGTAAAAACAATATTGTAGACAGATGAAAAACTTACCGAATTGTTTTGTCATTACCTAGTTATACTTAGATATTAATGACAGAATGTAACTCGAATAAAAGAGTCTAGTTGCGAGATTCGACAAATAGTTTACAATATTAGACAAAACGAATGATGGTACAAATGCTGTCATTACTCCATAAACTTAGTATACTCGAAGTTGATGGATTACTTACAACCTCTAGGACAGAAAAAGTTTGAACACTGATTAAATCCTCAATAGGTTTGAAATCAGTGTTCAACATTTTTCTTCACAATTTTAAGAATGTATAAATGAATTTACTGATCTTCAATGAGGCTAAACTTAGATAGGAATCATGGGAACGAACACTATCAAAATGACACATTTACATTTTAAAGCAGTCTGTAGATAAAAGCACTTCAATCCAAAGCATTTTTACTATCCATATATGCTTTAACTGAATAATAGCCATTAAATCATAATTTTCTTTTATAAAATGTGAAAATGTTTCACACACACAACATGTTGTAGAAACGTACACTGAACTCTAAGACTTGTTTGTTTTATGAAACCTGAAATCTCGTACGAGTAGCTTATCTGTATAGTGTATGTTAACAATATGCTTATAACTTTTCTTATTAAATAAAATAATATGTTTATGTAGGTACATGTACAATTGTACATCAATAAATATTTGCACGCATTATGTTAATTGATTTTATTCGTCTTTTAGCGAATGTCTACGACTAAAAATATAGGTTCCTATTAAAAATAAATAGTGTCTTTTTAGTAACAGAAGAGATCTGAAAAAATGTCTAGTGGAGCGCAATAGGCTCGCTTTCTATTGCATGGGACCAACATGAATGACTGGCGAAATAATGGAGTATGAAACCGTTTTGCCCACTTCTTTGAAAATGTACAAATAAACATAGGCATATTAGTATCACTACATATTTTAAAACAAAGTCCCCCGCCGCGTCTGTCTGTCTGTCTGTTCGCGAAAAACTGAAAAACTACTGAACGGATTTTCATGCGGTTTTCACTAATAGACAGAGTGATTAATGAGGAAGGTTTAGGTGTACAGTTTGGTGAGATTTTGTGTAAATTGATTGAAATATGTTGATGATTGTTGAAGATGTCTCTGCTACCCGTGCGAAGCCGGGGCGCGTTGCTAGTATAATAATAATAGGTTCACCTACTTTCGGTAAGTTCGTATCTGTGTCTTAAGATTCACAAAAATGTTCTAATTTAATTTATGTATGTATCTTTGATGAGTTTATAGATAGAAATAGCCGTCCCTCGTGGTTGCATTCTCACGTTTTATAAAAAACATACCTAATAAATAAGAAAATGAAAAAACTTTCGTGAGTGGTATTCATATTTATTAAATACACACGGTTTTACTCACATTTGTATTTCGGGGATGCCCTAACAACACCTTCGGACCCGACGGGAAACCTTCGTCTAGGGTGAATCGAATTTCCGCATCGGTGTCCCTCTCCCCGGTATGTCCTTAATAAACAAGAAGAAGTAGCTACCCCAAAGAAACCGTGTACTTTTAGGACAAAAGCAAACCATTTGTTACAAAGGCTCGCTGCAAATTTTCAAGGTACATATAAATTTGCCTTGATGCTATATCACATGGTTTACTCGTGCTTAGGATCTGAGCGTAAAATCAATTTTTATTACATGCATGTTGGAAGAGAGTGCCTAATCATCATTTATTAATATATTCAAACGCATATAATGATGTTCAACTGCCAAGAGGACTTTTCTACATAAAAATGTCACCTATTAGGCGAGCATCCAAATAATAGCTAGAACAATGTTGATAAACGCCGAATACCATCCCTGACAGTGCAGTCGAATACTCGCGCCACATGGTAAATATCTATTCAATACAATAATATTTCTAAACTACAGATGACCAATTCTGACATAACCCTCTACTGATGTAAGTCTCCATTCCAGAGATTCAGCCAACTACAACGAGCCAATGTCGCCCTTAGCTGTTTCTGGCACAATGACATTCTTCTAAAATGAGAAGCCAAACGTTTCTTGTAAATTAATTGATGAATTTCTACAAAGAAAAATCGCTATTGTGATTTGTACTTTTTATCAAAAATAAAATTTAAAATAGTTCAACCTTACAAAAGACTTACAACACTTATTGTCATGAAAACGTACTCTTCTCAAAATAATTTTTATTTGGTGGGCAATGCATGGGTGACAGGTGCAATACATTGTATTTGTCCTGGTAAATCGTACTAAGAATTGTATCTATATATTAATACGTGAAGCGAAAACTTTGGATCCCTTTTTACGAAAATTGGACGGACGGAGGAGTATGAAATTTCGCACACTTATAGTTTATACAGAGAAGAAGTGACGAATGCTAAAATTTGTGAACAATATTTGCTACAAAGTTAAAAAAAATGCAAAAACGGGTACATACAGCTATGAGTGTCCAGTATTTATTTTGACCTGTCATGTCTGTACAAAAGTCTATACAATGACAGGTCAAGTAATATTGGCCAACGAAATAAACCATGGTCGAAATTCGACCACCACGCGATCTCTAGTAGATTATAATTATATGAATCATAGTGCCGAGAATGTTACGGTCAGCGTCGCATATCACATAATTTCAGAGTCACATAGCACTAAATCTGACATCAGAAATTTAGTGCTAAGTATGTGAATGTGTGATTTTTTATGTTCTCTAAATAATGCTTAATATCCGTTGTAAGTTTGAGCATAGGTCAATGGTTTCTCTATGGAATATATGGAATGTTCTTTATGGATTTTTGTAACTTAAGTCTACTAAATTCGTAGAAAAACAAAATAACGAGGTAAAGTATGATCAACATTCTCAAAATGGCCTGTTGTTACCTTTAGTAGATGCTATAACAATTCAAACTGTTCCATTGTTCAAAATGTGTTTGTTACTTTTCATGTGTAAGCACATTATGTGACGAGGCCCTATTTTATTTTATTTTTTTTAGTAACAAGTATTGTACCTATTTCTAGCAAAGTGAGTCGTAAAGTCTATTTAAATTCTAGTTTAGCTTTTTTCCTTTTCAGTCTCTCTAACTTTAGTCTTCTGTAAGTACTGAAGATCCAGAACTAGTCGGAACGCTCCTATTCGTGCAGGATTCGTTTTACCTTCTTAAAGATACCAAAATTGGTTGATTTTATGAAAAAAATTATAACATTGTTCGTTCTTTGTGTTCACATTCTCTAGTCATACTGTAATCACTAAATAAATCAGATAAAAGCCGAGGGAAACCGACTAATAAAACAATTTGACACCACGTCCAGTTTTCCCAGTTAAATAAAGCCTTAAGAAATATAAACAAATAGGTTTTCATTGAACTTTCTAAAAGGTTATTCACATATTCAGAGCTTAACACCTACACATTTTCATTCGCTAGAGTAAGTGCGATGAACTTTAAGAGAGCTGAAATGTTTAATACAGCGTAATGATACAAATGATATCCGAAACTTAATACAGAATACGTACGCGTACGCAGCAAAATTTGATGTTGTCATCCCAGGTGGAGGCAACATTTGATTTTGTCGGTCCATGGACAAATAATAAATTTTACTCAAAATTACCTACATAAGCTTGCTAAAGCTGTCACTGAATTCCTCCTAAACGGCTGGACCGATTTTAATGCAATTTTTTGTGTGTCTTCAGGTGGATTCGAGAATGGTTTAGATTTACAATTGGAAAAAAACATAAGAGATGTTAAAGTATCGATAATCTCACTCATATCACTCACGCTCACTTATTTTTTATGACTAGCTTTAGACATTACATTTTGTCAATTAACTCAGGTAGCTATCCCTTGCGAACAATACCTTTTTTCTAGATTAGAAGGACCCTATGTCCTTTTGTGTACCCCTGACAATGGGTTTGCAAAATTTCATGATGATCGGTTGAGAAGTCAACTGTCATGCGCATTTATAATATTAGCTAGGATTACTAGACAATCCTACTAATATTATAAACGTGAAAGTTTGTGAGCATGTATGGGTGTTTGTTACTCTGTCACGCAAAGCCAAAAACTACTAAAACGATTGCGATGAAACTTGGTATGTAGATAGCTGGAGATCTGGATTAACACATAGGCTTTTTATCCCGATATTCCAGCGGAACCGGGACTAACGCGGGTAAAACCGCGGGGCACAGCTAGTTAAAAATAATGCCAGTGTCCGTTGAATCTTTCTTTTGTCGCTGGCTTACGTTTGACTTTCCTATATCATTATGTTACTTTGAATGTAAAACCTACATGTAGAATTAGTATTCTTCATTTGCTACCAGAGCTGTAACAACAGTGGTAAAATTTACTCGATTTTTATTCCTTTTAAATTATAGAGGAATTGTTAAGGCTTTTGTAGCGAAATTAGATATTATTTGGTATTCGCTTAGTAAATTCCGTAAGTTTCTCGAACATAGATGTACCGATATTTATTCACCGCACGTTGCAATAATGGAATAAGAATGGTTTTATTTACATATTTTTGTACATGTTTCGTACGAGACACCTTTTTCACTTATGTAAAGCACTGTAGGTTATAGGCACGTCTACGGGGGACACTAAAAAAGATTACTACTTTAAATAACTCTGATTCCATCAAACTACGTGATACTCTGTTTTTACGGATATGTTATGATCAATGTTTGTTTGACTCGCAGTTTTATAATATGATTACCACGTCAACCACTTTATTTGTTTCAATATCAAAGAAACGACACAGAAGAACATCCGCGGCTTAATGACAGCGAGTTTCTTAATCTCGTGTCTCAGTTGGTCGACTAACAAAATAAAACTGATAAAAAGTCTTACCATATTTTTTTTCTTTTTGAAATTTGTCGTTATCGACCAGACGACAGACAAGTTGTAAGCCAGACGCTGTACTCAGGAACTTATCATTGCTTCATAACATAAACACATAACGTCTGACCTAAAATCGATTTTAACTGAACAACTTTCTGAAGAACCGCCATTAAAACCACTAGTACTAGTAGTACTGGTATTAGTATATAGTGTATAATTAAACAGTGATGACGATGGAGAAGCAACGTAATCTTAAAATCTTACTGTTCTCAGAGCCCCGCCTCCTAAAGCTTTAAAGGAAACGTTTCGAAGATTTATTATACATACATATATTATGTCTTTACTGTATGGGAAAATGTCGAAATAGTTGTGGTGTTATGCCGCATGTGTTATCCCAGTTAAGAGATTAAAATAACAGTTTATAAGCGCCTTGTAGTCAAGGATTATGTTCAATAAATTTTTCTTCCAGACTGGACTCACACGACCTATTTTTGTCACGCGTCGTCAGTTCGACGAAATTTCATTTGTATCCGATGACGATTATTTCAGTTTTAATATTTTCTTACAATTGGAACGGTAAACATTTTTAGTGGATGATACGTGATTATATGCGTCACAAGATAAAAATTCGAATATCCTATGGAATAAACTTTTAATGTAGTAGCATCAAGCAAGTAGCAAGTATGTAGGTAGCATCTATCTATACAATACATAAAATCGATAGGACTCTCATTCACTCACTCACTTACTAATTCTTGACCTGTGGAGATAAAATTTGGTAGGGAGGTACTTTATGAGTAAGAGACGTCACGGACGGATTTTGCGAGAGGACCGGATTAAGGGAGTCTAAGCGCTTTTGCAACTTTATGTGAAAGTTCTTGGTTTTTGCTACAAGAAACATAAGGTTCTGGTTTACAATGGAAAATAAATAAATAGGGTAGTAAGATTATTCTTCACAGGGACGGCTTAAGGTGGTCAAAAGATATATTTTTCTTTTGGGTATTCTTTTGATATTTTTAAATCCCAAAGCTGGCATTTAGCTCACACTTATTTTATAAGTTTATAGGTAGAAGTCGGCAAAGAACGGATTTTGCGATAGGGTTGAATTAAGAAGAACTGAATATGATCGTATGTTTTTACGAAAACCTGTGGGTTTAATATCAACAATATTATATATGCAAAGTTATATCGGAACTATGATAATCAGGCTATCACATTTCTTTGTTATTTTATTTCTTACTTTTATTTATTAATTACTTTGTCTGCTTGTTGTAATTCCGAAAATATTTTGACATAGTGACTTCCCAACCAAGAAATGTTGCATTCAGAAAACAGTACCTACTGTGCCCAAAGGTTTGAAAAATAACTTTTGACCAACAAAGCGACAACGCTAGCAAAGCAGCGGCAGCAAATACTAGTATGTATTTTAAATTTAATTGTATTCAGTTAAGTTGGTTTCACGATTCTGTAAATGATTGTTGGTTTAATGTAAGTAAAGCACATTTGTTACAAGTTCCACTTGTGCACAACGTTTATTTATAACCAGCTGTACTCCGTAGTTACACCCGCAATTATGGTAAATGCTGAGCCTGAAGGGCAGCGCGATGTTAACTAACCTATAACCTTCCTCAAGAATTGAACTATTAAATGCAAAAACATTTTTTTAAATCCAAACAATTTAATACAAACAAAAGAAAAAAGACAAACTCTTCAGCTTTATAATATTAGTACCTATAGATAGATGAGAATTTAAAAAATCGTGAGAAGTATTCATAGGTGTCTGGCGTCTAACACTGACGCGGAAGGTGGCCTTACCACTTAATAAAGGGCCCCCGTCGCGCGTCGGGTTCAAAACCAGTCGGGCATCCTCGAAATACACACGTAGCTAAAACCATCTTTAAAAATAACTTATAGATTGTTTTGATAGGTAACATGCGTAGCATTATTTCTTTCAAAACGATTAACGTAGTTTTATTTAAAACTGATTCTAAAAATATACAAACACAAAATTACCCATATTCTTGTTTCGACTTTCACGACTTCCACTAACAGATTCTACATAACAGATACTGTTATGTAAACGTATAATTTTCTTTCAAGAGATATTTAACATCATTTTTAGGGTTCAGTTCCTTAAAAAGAAAAAAGGAGCCCTAATAGGATCACTTTGTTCGTCTGTCGATCTGCCTGTGTTTTTCTTAGGAAACCGTAGGTGCATCAAGTTGAAATTAACATCAAATACTTTTGTCAGCGGTACCTAGAAGTTGTAAAAAAATCAAGCTTTTAATCAAAAGATATGACCATTAAGCTTTAGATTTTAACAAATTGAATATATAGAATGAAATTTCATAAGAAACAAAGTCTGACAGCACAAGTAAAGGAAAAAATCCGAAAGTCGTTAATTTGTCACATAAAAATAGTGTTTGTGATTACAAACTTATATTTTGCGGTTGGAAAGTTGACTTTGTCGTATATCTTTGTATAGGAGAGTATTTTTAGAACCGCAATTAAGTTTGTCTTTCGAAAAAACGGATAAAAATCTTCGAGAATTGATTCCCGAGATGGGCGTACTATCTACATACAAGTTTGTTTGCTTACGGAACCCTCGGTGCGCGAGTCAGACTCGCACTTGTCAGGTTTTTTTTACATGTGGCAACACCTAAACATTAAACAAATGGTGCATTTCAACGCGTTTATTTTTACGTGATAGTGATAATATAAAACAGTTTAGCATTTTAATTAAAGATTTCAATATTCAAGAATTGGGGAATTGTATTTCGGTATTATCTGATACAACCACACTGTGGGCTATTTTAATTGTATGTTCGAGTAGTTCAAAACATTTTTTTAACTACTCGAACATACAATTAAAATTGCTACTACTGAAGAGAATTTAAGACCTTATGGCGTTGAACATAAAGCTTAGTAGGTACTCGTTTGCCATTTTGTATTTTACTTTTAATCAAAGTAAATAGTAGGGGAGTTCAATGTTGCTAACAGATTGGTAGTGGAAGTTAAATGTATTCAATTTCAAATAAAATATTTACGCACTTATGAGGTGGAGCATTACTTATAAACTGGAAATACTTATTTACTAACGGGGTCAATTTGAAGTTAAATGTTTCTCTGTTACCACTCAACCCTATAAATGAATAGTGAAGTTGGCTATCTTTAGCCTCTTTATTCTGGTAGCCGCGTATTGAAGAAAAAAAGCACTGAAGATATTTTATTATTCTTTCTGAAACAAACTTGATTGTGTCTACATATACATAGCAGCCAAACAGTTCCAGCCTTATGTCTGAAGGTCATTTAACATCTATAACCAAACAGACTATCAATGTTTGTCTTTACAAAGTTGGTATTGTTTATATTCTGCTCTATATGCACTGAGAACATTTGTTACAGGAAAACGTATGACGAGTTCTGGTATCTTTTTTTTTTGGAACGAAGTTCCTTATGGCGCGTTGCGAAAGGAGGCTAGACGGAAAAAATTAAGACCAAAAGTTGTAACGACACTTTTTGCTATAGTTAAAGAAATAAAATTTTATTACAATTCCTTCACTAATTAATCGAAAGACACTTCGTTCACCTCTCATTTTTTTTATGGTATAGGGGGCAAACGAGCAGACGGGTCACCTGATGGTACCTAAATGGCTACCGCCGCCCATGGGCACCTGTAACTCGAGAGTCACAAGTGTGTTGCCGCCCTTTAAGGTGGGAGTAGGAGAAGAGGGGGAGGGGGGGAAGAGCGGGAAAGGGGGAGGGGGAGAGGGGAAGGACGGGAATAAGGGAGAGGGAAGGGTTAGGGCCTCCGGTAACCTCACTCACGCGGCGAAAGGCAATGCAAGCATTGCTTCACGGCCGGTTTTCTGTGAGGCCGTGGTAACGAGCGGAGTCGAGCCGGCCCATACGTGTCGAAGCATGGCTCTCCCACATACAAGTACAATTAAAGTAAGTACACACTGTACTGTACTTGTCTGCAGTCCGATAGTATCCTAAGGTCGGTATTGTATTACTGTCATATTAAATAAAGAAACGGAAACGGTAGGTTTCTTGCCTAAAGCTCCATTACACAAAATGGATAAATCGTAGAATTCGGTTTAATAAAAATACCTCTAAATCTTTAGAACTGTAGATGATATAAGTACCTAAATTTTTCCAAGTAAGCTATTTTGTATCTTTCTTAATCTTAATTATACACAGAAAGACTACAGAATACCCGATTGACTGTTAAATTTATATTTGATATATCTATCTGAGCACAAAGATAAAAATTTAAAGTAGGTAAGTTACATAACAAATTCTATATTATTGGCTACCGTCAGTGCTACAGATGATTTTCTATGTTGTTTTTCTTAAATCGGTAAACTATTTATTTCGTTCACGTCAAAATTTATTTTCGTGACAAAATAATTGGCCTATTATATTGTAACCAAAATAAGCGCTTCCAAATATCAAAAGAATATAATATTTTGATTTGAATATAAGTTTACCACAAGATATTGATTAATTAAACGACGAGTTTGTGCCCCGAGACTTTCCTTAGGGCACAACAACGTCGTGAGTTATATTGTCGTGGTCCTGTCCTTAGGGATGCAAAAATCGCCAAGAAAAACATCGATGTATCGATACATCGATGTTTGAGAAAAACATCGATGTATAAAAACATCGCCTAGAAAACATCGATGTTTCAAAACATCGATGTTTTTTAAAGTCTTTTAATTAACTAATAAATAGGAAAATAGGCATCCTAAAATAAACAAGTTAGATGGCGTATAAAATAAAATCACATTGAACGGTTAATTTTTTATTTCAATAAAAAAAAAAAGTTTTAAACTTTTGTTTTCAAGACTAAAGCAAAATATTTAATAAATGAATTTAGAAATAAAAGTTTTGAAAGCCGTTTTCCCGTCATATGGTTTTTTGTTGAGTTATTGTTGTAGGCTTTGGAAAAAAGTCGTTCACTAGGAACTGAGGAACTGATGTTACTACTATCAGTAAGTATTTTGTTGCATAATTATACAGTCCCGGAAACATAGTCTTCATGTCTTCCCATGTGTGGATAGGATTTTGCGTGATCAGAGCTTTAACTGAACCTAAATACATTTGGACTTCAGTTTCCGTTGCAACAGTAGACGATGAATTCCTGAATTTTCTTTCTTTTTTAGCGTCTTCATTTATCCAGTGTGATCTTTTAATTTTGTTTTGAATTATTTCCTCTTAATTTGAATAATTTTTGGACGGACGGGACAGAGGTACCAAAGATTTCTGATAGATGGTGGGCGAAACATCGATGTAAAACATCGTATAGATTGTATAGAATAACATCGATACATCGATGTTTTACAATAGTGAACATCGATGGTAAACATCGATGTTTTCTTATTAAAACATCGATTTTTCAGTTTGCATCCCTACCTGTCCTGGACTTGGCAATTAGAGACTGTTCACACGATACGTTACGTAACGTTACATTACGTCTGTGTTTTGATAGTTTACTGTATCGATTTCTAGCGATGTTTACTAAACTCCGGTGACAGCAGCATAATTATATCCATCTAAGTTTCAACGCGGCGTGTTTTGGTATAAACTTCATAACAATGGGAACTGCATAGAAAGTTCTTCGCAAACATAACTATAGTGCATACGATACTACGACAGTCCGGTAAGACATATATTTATGTAGAAACGTTAACACATACATAAGTTTTAAATAAGTTTACAGTATAGAAACACCTTAATTTTAGTTTTTGTTTGCGCTTTTAACGATTATAAAAAACCAATAATTTTGATTCATTGCGCAGATCAAATCAATCACGCCTATAACATATAGGTACATTGAATAAAATACAAATTTAGAAAAAGGAATATTGCTAGACTGAATGTCTCACCCACTGCATTGAGAAATTGATCTAAAAGATTAGGATGCTATTTGTGTCGAGATATCGTGTGAATGCATCTAGCAACGTTCTTTCCTTTAGATATTAAATGTGTATTGTAATGGTTAAGAGATAGGTACACGATGATATAATATGGATAGGAACTTGGTTTCCGGGAAAAGCAATCGCGGGAATGGTAGTTTCTAATTATTACTCAGTAAAGCACACCCTACCTCTGAATGGAGTACACAGCAACTTTTAACAATACGATTTTGTTTATATTTTACCAAAATATTTATACTTATAAATTTACGGTATAAATACAACGTAAATACGGTCAAACATAATAATTAACCAACTTTGATGAATCTATTTATCACTGAAATATAACACAGGTTATTTTTGCTTCGATTTATTTTGAATAGTTATCTATTTTAGAAAGGAATTTAGAAGTAGTTACTTTTAGATAGCGTAACGTTGTTTTTCTAAAGGTAAAAATGGATCGGCGGAAAATGATCTCAGAAAGGCAAAAATATATCAGCTTAATCTTTATTTATTCAAAGATATGACTACCTACGACCCTTAAAAAAGGTAAGGACACATGTTACCTTATTCCGGACGGTAACTTTTTTAAGGACTAATGCATATATTGTATAAATGTACCCAGGTTTCATTTTACAAAACCCATTTATTAAAAATACGGGTGTTTTCTCCTTTTATCTATACTTGATTGCTTTAATGTGGCACGTATTATTACACTAAATGGACTTCCGTTGAAGCGAGTATCAAAATTTATATCTCGGAGACATTTTCTCACCGACGACCTTAAGGATGATGTAGACTTCGAAAAATATTATAGAGGTGACATGTTGGCTCGAAGGTGTGCCTGTAGCAGTGACTAAGTAAAAATTACCTTATTCAAGGCATATTGTCAGAGTGTTTACACGGGCTATAGGTCAATTATATATTATACCAAAAGAGCGTTAGATGTCCTGCGTGTTAGTTTGGTGCAGACGCTGAGCAGGTGAGAAACATATGCTTCAATCCTCATCATCCCCCGCACAGAATGCAACCATGGCTTAGTATTTTAAGGATAAGTATTTTATTCCACTTAAATTTATTAACCCTCTAGTATGTAAGTATTTATATTATAACAATCATATGGATCAAGTTGTCTGAAATAAATTATTAGTATTTGAAAATCATTAAGCACGTTTCGCATTCATAGATCTTATGTTTGAATACATCAAGACGAGAACAACTGAAGACGTTTTGGTAATTCACCTTCATTAAAAATTTCTGTCGAAATAATTTTAAAGTGAGCTTACCTTTGCTAATTGCTTTCCCCAACCTATAGGATACATGAATACCACAGCTTAAAATATTTTTCTTAAAATGTAATACACAGGTATTGCACTGAGTAACACAATTATCAATGTACTAATAGGTAAGCCGTCTATTATTGTATTGAATGTTCTTTTAAAAATGGTGATGAAAATTAAGTAATAGATTTCGTTACATTAGTAGCTACAAGTCAAGCTTATTAAGGTTTTGTTACAAACGCAAATTATTTTCATAAGGTCGCCAATTGTACATAACATTAGCTACTATATAGAAATAATTAAAATGTTGTAACCTCTTGCTTTGTGTACAATAAAGAGTACGTCTATATATATATATCCATATACCTCAAACTAGCGATACGATTGTCTACATAGTCGCCCCTAATTCGTAACGCAGGCTTTCAATTACACCGTCTTCACTTCATATAGTTTATGTAACTGATACGATCCCGGAATCCATCCAGAACCTTCATTAACTTTTATAATGTTACGGTTCTACAAACACTTGTGTATATACTTTCTACAGCCATAATCTAAAGCGAGATAAAATGATAGTAGGGTCCCGTGATTTGCATACAAATCTTTCTAATGTTTAATCAAACGTACAACCTTGACGAATATTGATCTTTGCATTAACACTTACATCCTTCGTTAAGTAAGGTTTCATATACAGGATCCGCGAACAACAGTGGTAAAAATGTTGGTGCTGATCTGCTGCATAAATACTTCTTACTTGAGGACTTTTTTGGTCGGAACGGTCAGTACTTAAGAAGTACTTTAGCTGTACCTACTCGAAGAAGATGGGTATGTCACCACAGTATTAATATTGAATCCCTATCTTCCTTGATCACGTCATCATCATAACTTGAGAACGACTTAACCGATTTCATTCATCTTTTTTTATGTTTTTTAATACTTTGTAGAAGGTTCTTATGGAACGTAAAATTAATTAATTCGGATAGATTTCACCAACTTTTCTTTTTCAAAATGTATTTCTTCAAAATGAGGCCGAGCCCGTTGTTTTGAGCCTGTTTTTTTTATTATTTATTATAACTAATAATTACCTACTATAAAAAATTTCAATGCAATAAAATAATATATTTTTCAATAAAAAATTATATCAAATATTATCTACCTACGCATAAGTCAGACATTCGACACACAACTTTTTTGCATTTATTTCATTTCTAGAAGTGACTGAAGCTGGTAATACCATTTTTGCATCAAATCAAACATTATTGAAATCGTGAAACAAAAATATCCAAGTAAATACTTTAGTCCTTTCATGAAATTGCCAAGTTTCTTATACTGGCTAGTGGGATGATCCATAATAAAATATATAATATTTTATTCTACTCTAGAATTCCAAATTCAAATGAAATTTATATTAATAGCTTTATAGCTATTTAAAGTCAGATGTTTATTTTCTATTAATAGTCAGTAGAGTTATTTTTAAAGTGAAACTTCTTTGGAATCGTTGTGATTTGAAATTCGATGAAACGGAAGCATCACGATAAAGTTCCTACGATAAAGTTCCTATAATCTTTGTCTTTGCGCCTGCGTACTACCAATCTTTGTATTTGCACCTGCGTACTATATGTCAATGTAATTGATTCTTATTACTCAAATTTACATTTAAATCCAACCTTAACCTATATTGAAAACGAAGTATTGTTGGTTTTGAAAGTTGTGTACAGTTGTAAATGGACTTCAAGTTTGCTTACTATTTATTATTAAAGCCATTCTTTGTATGTCTTGATCTGTTTTTCTGAAGTTTCACTTCTGTCGTGTGTGAATTGCACACATACACTTTTTTTTTAGTATACTGATTATTATACTTAAGCACTTGTTTAACGACTTATAGAAAATAAAAAATACACTAACTATTAACACCTAACAGGACAGTCTGTTGGTTGTGCTACTATAGACCACAAAGAAAACTCTTTTTTTGTTTGCTTTACTAAAGATTTAGATAACAAAGGATAATCACTACAAAGTGACCTTACATTAAAAAAAAAAAATAGTGTTCTTAATCTTTATATGTCACCGGATTACTAAAGAATAAAACAAGTAATTGTTGTACGTCAGCAACGCGTTGATGACAATCGAGTATTGCAAACTGCTTAGTATCCGTTTAATATCAGACGCGCCTTTGCCATCGTTTGGAAACTAATTTGCTATCTTACTGGTATAAAAACTAACCTCATTCAAAGTGCGGATCTATCTGCCTTTTATTAATTTCGTAATTATTATTTGTCTCTATTTACGGTGAAAACCAAACGTAATGGTCTATAATAATTTGAAATTATAATGAGAATCTTGGCACTTGACAAAATGTATTCAATGTCACAGTTTACTAATTCCCTTTCAGTCTACTGCTAATATTAGTCTCTACTCATTTATTTAGAACCCATACCCGCCGGTAATTGAGCCTGGGTAGATCACAAAAAAGCCAGTCAACGACACCATTCATCACTTCAGTCAGTGCTGCCAACAATAAAGTTTTTATAATTCCGCTGAAATTTTCCATACAGCCGACGGATTTCGACCTAAGGCAATGTTACCACCTTTTCGCATTTCTCCCTAGATTTGAGGTTTCAAAAGGTGTTAGAAATTATGTTGAATAGATGAAATTTGTGTAAGTTGAATTGATGTTTTCCAGAATATGTAAGAAAATTGATTTATACATCGTGACAACTGTCAATGTTCCGGGATATGTAACTACATAACTTATAATAGCAATCCTGTTAATATACTCAACGTTTACTCAGTGTTCATTCTCAAAACATAAGATGTATTTTTTAACAATTTTCGATGGCAGTAGGTGAGTGACGAATATTCGGTGCAGCATATTATCCTCTAACATATACACATAGTTTAATTACAATCTACATTATTATGATTTTATAGGTTATTTGCAATAACCTCCATTCCTTAAATCGAATGCACTAATGCCCGGTTCCTATAATCAAGAAACGATTCGTTTTGCTTACGGACGGCAAATATCGTTACATTTTCAATGAAAATTGTACCGTCCGTAACCAAAACGAATCATTACTTGATTATAGGAACCGGGCACAAGAGGGCTTTAATTCAACAGTCACTTTAAATATTCCAACAATTTTTTTTTAAACCTTTGAAAAGTAGCCCTGGGACACTTTAACGGGTCGTTGGAGTAAGAATTAAAAAGTCATGATGTAAATTATGTAGCAACATTAAATGCTCCGCGGAATGAGGTCTGCCGATATGATTTTTATTTACGACCACTAACTTTTCTGGCAATGTGCCTGAATAAGATCAACACGAAATTCGAAAATTCGGTCACAAACATACCGAAAACAGCTAAATAAGATTTAGATTGATGTAATAATACACCGGTATTAAGAAAAATGTTTTGTAATCATTTGAAATTGTTAATATTATTTGAGATGATCCATTTGTCTAGACGTCGACGTCGTTTTTAAATTAAATTAAAATTTCTGATCCTGATTTAACTTTATGTAATCGAGATAGACATTAATTAAACTTTCCAAATCCAGAGGAAAGTTCTGGCAACATTGTTCAATGTAACATTTAATTATCTTTAACATTTTAATAACATGCTTTATTATCCTTTAAAGCGCGCTCATTAAATAAGTTTCGGCTTATGGACTGGCGTGAAACTTAACAGTTAGCGGCAGGGGCGTTATGGGGAATTGCTATGTTCTTTTTTATTTTAAAACAGTAAATATATATAAATTTTTAAAGAGGTCGGTAACTTTTAAACTTATTACATACAACATTTTACGAATTTGTATGATGTCTGTGTATATCCATTTATTTAATTAATTACATTACAAACACACATAATAGACACATCAAATATTTTGTATTACCTACACATTATGGACGTAGAGGATAGGACATTCATACATCTCTGAAAATGGAAAATTCAATAAACGTATAATTTCATTGAATTTTGACTGTGATGTAAGTCTAAGTTAACTTAAGTTTTATTAGTTTTATTAGTATTAATATGATATTTTCAATACAAATAAATAAATTCAAAGTGTTTTTGTAATGTCATAATAACAGCATGTTAATAAATACATCCGAATGTTTACACGGTATATATACTTCATGTACTAAAAAATCAATATGTCTGTCTGTCTGTCTGTTTGTTCCGCTAATCTCCGAAATAGGTGGACCGATTTCAACGGGACTTTCACTGGCAGCTGGTGTCATAACGAACTTAGGCAACTTTTGTTTTGGAAAAAGAATTAGGGTTCCGCGCAAGATATGTGAAGATGTATAGTGTACACGCGAGCGAAGCCGCTCGGGGAACAGATAGTTGTCATCATAAAGGTCTTCATGTATTCATATTCTTTATTGTACTTAATAATAACAATCATATACGGGAAGAAAAACAGCATGTGCAAAGGCGAGCTTAACCCATAGTTGAGTTTTCTTAGTTTCACAATTAACAATTCTTTAACTTTATATGAATAATGTTATGTTAAAAAATTACTTAATTAGGGTTCTGTTAATCAAAAGGTATAAGATCACTTTGCTGTCCGTCTGTCTGCCTGCTGTCAAGACCCTTTTTCTTAGGAACCCGTGGACGCATCAAGTTGAAATTAATACCAAATACTTATGTTTATGGTCGCATTTTAATCGTGCGGAAACCCCCTCGGGTCATCACCCCACCGGGGCTGCCAGTGAATTGGTATGTCGGAATCGTACCGACTAAAACCACACGGTGTTCCGTCATAAATGATTCTATTGCAAGGGACTCGGGTATACTCTAGGAAGGAAGTCCCCGAGAACCCCGGTAGACCTAACCGCCTCTTAAACAAAAGGCAGCCACGCCCTTGAGTGCGGAGGGCTTTGCCCCCCTTCCAGTGTAGAGAAGCGCGCGCTGAACACGGCGCGCCACCGTCTCAGGCCTGCTTCTGCTAGAGTAACGGGCAGCACGCACTCTCCTGCGTCTGGTGCCTCTCCTTCGGGACGGGAGAGTACTAGCCTATATTTTTATGGTTCCTTTAAGCTGTAAAAAAATCAAGCTTCTAAGTCAACGCAGTCAAAAGATACGGCTATTTAAGCCTTAGATTTGACCAAATTTAAACAATTCGCAGGTAGATCAAAACCTATAGGTAAGTTTTCCCCATTGACCTAGAATCATGAAATTTGGTGAGATGCAAGGTCTCATAGCTAAGTTATTTAAAGAAAAAAATCCGAATGTCGTTAATTTGTTGTTATATCTGTCTGTTTGAATGTGTGTGTCAAGACCCTTTTCCTCAGGAACACGTATAGGCATCAAATTGTAATTAACATCAAATACTTATGGTAGCGGTTCCTTGAATCTATAAAAAAATCAAGTTTCTAAGTCAACGCAATCAAAAGATTACGGACGACAACAAAAGAGACGGCCATTAAGTCTTAGGTTTTAACAAACTTGAACATTTTGCAGGTAAAGTAATTGTAAAAGTCGGGCAAAAGTCATCGGGAATTAATTCCCGAGATGGACGACGAGATACTATCTACATTCAAGTTTTTTTGCTTGCGGAACCCTCGGTGCGCGAGTCAGAGTCACACTTATCCGGGTTTTTTTTTAATCTCTAAGTTTAACCCACATACAAAGTATAAAACCGTTAAAGATACACAATCCATTGAAACCAGAAGTTTTTAAATATTCCCAATTTCACAAAATTTTGTTAAAAAATTATTCAATTTTGGGACTATGCATTTATCATTTTAATTTTTATTGAAACTATTCTAAGTTAATAACTAATTGCTTATAAAATATACTAAACATATAATAATCAAAGACCTGTAATAAAACAAAAATTTGGGAGGCCACTCTAGTTAAACTCTACTTCCTAAGCCTATAAAAAGGAATATAAATATATTTTTGAACAGCCAAATTCTACAGCCAAACCCGCTCACATACATAGTTCGAAATAAAAAGCTATAACATATTCACGAAATAATATAATACCCTCTCGCTGCAACACGAACGCTCAGAACGTTTGATGTGAAAGCAATCACATCAAAAGCCACTCTCAAAGCACATATCAATTCTCAACATGCACGCATGGCACGCTTCGTTCGCCTTACTACATAAAAACCGATGGATTTCCGGCGTTGGATTCTAGACCACGGAATGATTTATTGAAGTAGAATTTGTGGAGATGTGAAGTATCACATCTCCACAAATTGTACCAAAAATAATTTGACACAATTTCCTTTTCCCGGATCTAATTATTTTTGTTTTTTTTGTCAGTTTATGAAATTCTCAGTAGCAACACGAAATCTAAAAACGTCTGGGCATTATCCAGTAGACGGTATCATAAACTAAAATATATTGACGGTATAGGCTAGTTACAAGTATGTCTGTAATAATAGCCTTGTTTTAACTTTAAGGAAATCTATTAAGTCAATGTAATTCATACAAAAAATAAAACAAAATTGATTAATTCAACAAGATGCGTTGCGTCTAAGACTGCTCTAAATACCTTACACAATTTTCATAGTAAGAACGTAGCCTAGGCCATCATCGCCGACGATCCAGAAAATTACTCGACGTTCTAAAACACCCTGCCATTTTTATTTCGTTCGGAAAATACGACAAATTCGTTAACATGATCCCATCTCCATGTTGTCATTTCGTCATGTTTCTAACAATGCTTTTTCCGTAAAACATTTACGACTTTCGTTTTATGATACAGGGGCATTTCCAAATTGTTTCGACCCGGAAAAAAACCACATGGCTCGGTATTGGAGTGGTTTTGTATTTCATATATGATTGATTTTTTGATTTTTCATGATGATATTTTCAATAGTTTTTATAATAAATCTCAATTTATGAAATTCATGTGGCATACATTTAAGGTAAGTTAATTTAGAATCAATATTTGAGATTATACAAATCCTTATAGTAAATCCAAAAAAAAATATTAAATAAAAATGAACATTGCGGCTTATTTTAAATCTTTCCTAATCTTGTAGGTAACTATTCACGCAAATTTCAACGACAATCAGAATTCCAATATTTTTCAGAAGCCTAGCCTAAATTTGGAAATTTAATTAAGAATTAAAAAAAAGACTATTTTCTATGTCAGTTATATTCAAGTATTTAATTTCTATCCAGTTTAAGGACAGGTTAAACGCTAAATTGACTAAAGTAATTACAGATTTTATTGTAACAAAACCCTAATTATTTTTAATGAATAGCAAACATTTGTGTAGAATAAAATATTTCATTTACAAGTTTAACATTTAACTCAGCTCTACAGATTCGCAGGAAAGGTTTACAACCTTTTTTTGACAAATTGGTTAAAGATATGTCAATGTAATTAGTCATACATTATCTGCACAACTAGTAATACCCCATTATAAATTGATTTTCCATAAATAAGTTAGCTAAGGTATAAAATTAGTTACTACTTCTTTTGAAGTGAAATCAGGAACTAATTTAAGTCTCTCCCAGCCCAGGTGGGCATTGTTTTATTCAGCCCAAGTACTGTAAAGTTCGGCTTAAACGTTTCTGTTCAGTAAAAAAATTCTGAAGCGTATCGTAACGAAGCTGAAGGTTTCTATTTATTTAAATATTAAAATATTTTCAATGTAACTTTCTACTTTTAACATACCACCATCATCAGCCCCAGTGCTTACACTGCTGATCATAGGCCTCTCCCAAAGCCACTATATGTACCTACATAATATGTACCTCTTTTTTATTTTTATGTGAATGATTATTTCAACATACTCTTCCAAAGTATTCGTACAAACTATATGATAATCGAATGGCCCTATATTTGGGTAGTTCCGGAAATCAGTGTTTTAACACGTTTTATGAGCTTTACTTGTAACTAACTGACTCACAATATCAACAAATCTTGGTAGTCAATTTTATTCTAGGTCCTTCTAATTGTCTTATCGAAATGAAACTTTGTACATATATGTTATGTAATTCGAATAACAATACTATAATTTGGCATCTCGAAGTCCGAGCTGATCTGGTAATGGAGCCAGGAAGTAGATTGTGTAATACTACAATACCTACTTGTAAAACCTTCGAGTTTGAGCTCATATAATTCGTTTTGAGTCGAACTGATTGAGCCTATTAACGATTGTCTGACTATGAAGCCAGGAAATGGATAATGGAACTCTTTTTTGAAACTTTTTAATTCCCTTCGCTATTAAAGCGTGTTTTTTTTTGTTTTTCTAAACAAGAATTTTTATTATATTCAATATTAAATATATTTATCAATTTTATTTAGAAAAAGAAATATTTGAATAAGGCTTTGTCTTGAAAATACTTAAATTAGCAATTGAAAGAAAACAATATTGTTTCAAGCCCGTTTAATTAAGTGTTTAAGCAAAATGTTGAAAACTAGTGAAATTGTTTATTTCTGAATCTCGATTAATACAGCGTAATACAGGATAACAGAAGAAACAATTTACATTTTCCTAAAGCTCGGCAGAGCGAGCTGAAGGCCATCTTCATCTTTTAAAGCCTCGGACAATATTCATATTTCTATTTCAAGCGAAACTATAAATTAATCGTTTTAATCTTTTTTCTGTGATATATAAATTGTTGTTATGTTTCAATACAAGAATGCCGCAAACTAATTCTTAAAACAGATGTTAAATATGACATCCCAAAACATTTCCCTTTCGAGTTATATCAGATATTTGATTTCATTGGATTCATGATAAAATCTGGTTGTTCTAGGAGGATAACAAGCCAAACTATCTGTAAAAATACTTTGAATAAAAATATAATAGTTTACGCGGAGTTTGTCCACTAAGAATTTGTCTAAACTAGTAACTACATGGTCCGGTAGAACATATTTTTTTGGAAGATTTGGGATATCTCAAAGGTGTTTCTGTATAGATTTGGTCAAGATCTGATGAGGCTTAACTAAATTTATAACCAGATTTACAGGTAGACCAATCCAACAATTCCAACAATTACCTATTATAATTTAGACGTATTTCTCTAGTAACTGATATTTTCAGCAGATGATTCCCTACCCTTTTTCATGGTAACAATTTACGTTAAAACTTCATAGATTAATTCTTTTAATTTTAAGTTATTCAATTCCGTTTCTGAATCGAATGAATGCAGTTTTTATTTGATTGAAAATCGGAACGATCAAGATCAACTCTTTTGACTGGATGCATCAATATATTTTGTAAACTATACTGGAATTGGAACGAAACAGCGCATATACTATCATTGTTACATTGTTTCGGTTTGAAAACGAACTCGGATCCATACAAAGTTTCCTTCAGTATGAAAGTATTGTATCTGATGATGAATAACGAATGTCATTCTTAAAGTGTATTGTTTTTGGATTTCAATAATGAAAGAAATGAAGTTGTTTGTTTGTAGAAATAGATTAAAAAAAATGTGATGATGATTAATAAATAACAGAATTACTCTTGTATATAACTAAGCAAACAAGCACTCCGTCAAACTGATGGTGATCACTAAGCGTTTGCCGGTGCTATTACAGGACTCAGTACCTACTTCAATATTCGGATAACTTCACTTTTAAATAGGAAATACATAATTTTTTTTTTATGGTATGGTGGCAAACGAGCAGACGGGTCACCTGATGCTAAATGACTACCGCCGCCCATGGGCACTTGTAACTCGAGAGTCACAAGTGCGTTGCCGCCCTTTAAGGTGGGAGTACGAGAAGAAGGGGAGTGGGAAGAGGGGAAAGAAAGGAAGGACGGGAATAGGGGAGAGGGAAGGGTTAGGGCCTCCGGTAACCTCACTCACGCGGCGAAATGCAATGCAAACATTGCTTCACTGCCGGTTTTCTGTGAGGCCGTATTATCCAGCGGAGTCGAGCCGGCCCTTACGTGCTGAAGCGTGGCTCTCCCACGTAAAAGAGAAACAATTAGGAATAACACTTAAAATAGTTAATATTAGTTATCACTACATATTATAAAACATGGTCCCCACCGCGTCTGTCTGTCTATCTGTCTGTCTGTTCGCGATAAACTGAAAAACTACTGAACAGATTTTCATGCGGTTTTCACTAATAGACAGTGATTCATGAGAAAGGTTTAGGTGAATAATTTGTACCCGTACGAAGCCGGGGCGGGTTGCTAGTGAATACTAAGTCGAAAACGTTGTCACAATTTATGTAGTTCACGGGATAAATATCGCAACAATAAATGTATATCACTAACAATCACCACTTTCCACGGATATTTAAAAAAAAACATAGTAAATAACCCAGCAACCGCAACAACAACAGAACAGCAACATGTCGGAATATCTTATATTTCATTAATGTAATTATGTTATATTTCATGAATATAACATAATTACATCAATGAAATTAGAATCCATTATTTTGTGTTAGGGGGTATAGGGTACAATTCTTCGTCCTCACATCTGTAGTTACACAACTTACAGTCGATATTCAGTAAAAATTGCTTATTTAATAACTACAGTAAAACATTTGACATATACAACCTAGCAGTAAAGCATATCAAATCAAATCCTTGGATCTTGCAACACATACGGGGCCTAAATAAAGTTGTTTAGTATATAAATTGCTTTTCGCCATATTCCACCGAGCGACATGAAGATTTGTTGTGATAGACATAATAGGTAAATTCATTCTTACAGAGATATTATATTGTCATTTAATTATTCGTTGAATTGATTTGACATTTGTGTAAAAGCATAATTTTAGCTTCTTTCTTATGTAAATAAATTAATGTTGTGGTTGTATAGGAGCGCAGCGCGTTAGCGGAGCCATGCAAAATACACTGTTGTTGAAAAATCCTGTACTGTTTTTAGGCAGACATTTATATTTAAAATGATGCCTTTTACTTTTTAGGAATTCATACAGATGCATATTGTTTCTGCCAAATAAAACTTCTAATAAATATAAACTTGGTAGTGTTATAATATTATAATTAAATAAAACATGGTTTACAGCTATCAGATGACTTTAAATGGCAGAGAGCCCGAAGGCATTACCTTTGTGCCTAAAATACATAGTTACGTCTTCTTTATCTGTAAAGTTCCTCCAGAACGAAATCCCTATTTACAATGCATTTTGTTACATTTACTTTTTCAACTTCTTTATATTTTGTAATTATTGTTTATATCTGTCAGCTTGTTTACGTAGTAAGACTAGTTTAATACGTTCACGGGAACTTAATTACATGAGTCGCCTTTAAAATTATTAGATATCTCACGTATTTTTTTAAATGCGTAACTTTGTGCATATGCGTCTATCTATACGTTTGTATGTCCGTTACTCTTTTACGCTAAAATAAAAAATAATTAAATTGCCTACAAATTAACCTAAATATTACATAGGCTTGCGGGAACACAATATCAACGTGGGTAAAACCACGGGACAAAAACTTAAAAAAAAAAACCAAAGTAACACCAAAAAACAGCTAATTTAAACAATTATTCCCCAACAAAAGACAAAAGACTAATCAACTGGACTTTGTTTACGACGATATGCGTGTTCCATGCGTTGTGTTTAAAGTTAAATTAAAGGCACGTGCAATGTTTTATGTAAGTCACAACCACCTTTGTGGTTATACAACAAAAACACACATGCCTACAACTTCTCATCATTATGTTACACGATCCCTTGTTTGTAAATCAACGCGGGAGGTAGACAGATAAAACTATATGTAGGTATACTGTGAACCCTCTACTGCGTTTGTTTTTGAGGGTAAGATGTTGATATCGAAAAGGTTCAATAGAATTATACATTGTCTATGGTAAAGGAACTACAGGCCTCATAAAAAAACGACGAATGAAGGTTGGCTATGTATGCTGTTTATTTCACTATGATCTATAGAAGTAAGTTATAGTTTACATGATATATTACTTTATGTCAGAAGCCTCGGATTTTCCGGCAACAGCCAGGTCGAGTTACAGGTACCCTGACCTTCTCAAGGTATTGCTTACACTCTCCAATCCATCCGTATAAGCATTACCTATCCCTTTTCTTCCATTGCATGCCCTTCTTACCTAGCTTTCTCAAGGGAATTGAAAAAAATAGGAAAATTGGGAGTTAAAAAAATTGAAAGCAATATACTCCCAACTTTCCTATTTTTAATTCCCAAAGTAGGCGGTTGACGGCAATAGGCTTGCCCTCTATTACGTAAGTGGGATCCTTTCCCTTTGGAGAAGGCATCAGAGTATGTAGTGTATGTAGGTCTGATATTATATTACCGCGTAGATTCCCAACTCCATTCACGTAGGTGGGTAGGTTATTTGCCAAGATTATGTCTACAAATTGTATATCTGCAAATAGTGCAGTGTACAGCGTCTGCAAATATTAAGTAACAGACTACAACCAATACAAGAACACAAATAGTGAAGGGTGTTGTTAGTTACCTAAAAATACATTTTTTTGTTGCGCAATATGAAGAAAAATACGGCACTCGCAGTGTGCAGCCAAACTGTTGGCGTCCAGCGTCCAATGGCATGACGCATTTAATTAAAACTATAACACAGTGTCCTTGTGATCATTTTTTTTTCCTAATAGTCATCAATTTTAAACAGTATTTTAGAAAACATAGCAGTGTTTCTTATAGCAAGATGTTACCGGTCCTTATTTCTACTGATCGTCAAGCCATCAGTTCTAAATGTATGCAAAATTTCAAATCAGGCAAGATTCCATTATAGTGTACTTTGTAGTATAATTAAGTGCTCAAACAAACAAACGAACAAACGGCCCACTTGATAGTAAGTCGTAACGGGTACCTAAAACTACTAAATCAGTAGTGGCAGTTGGCTAAAATTCGAGCAGAAAACCGAATGTTCTGCGGCATCTCCACGAGCTAACTACACGTAAAAGTAGATCTTACTAATCAATTCGTAAGGCTGTTTATAATATCAAAATAATAGCCCTTTTTTTAATATCCTACAGTTATTTGCACGATACCTAAGCCTAAAAATCAGTTCTTAAAATTGTTGTCTGTCTGTCTGCCTGTCTGTTTGTTCCGGCTAATGCCCGGAAGGGTGGACCTATTTCCACGGAACTTTCACTGGCAGATAGTTGGCGTTATAAGGAATAACTTAGGCTACTTTTACTTTGGCAAAAAAATTAGGGTTCTGCGCAAAATATGTACACGCGAGCGAAGCCGCGCGGGAACTGCTACATAGTCCTACTAATATTATAAACGTGAAAGTTTGTGAGGATGTATGTATGAATGGATGTTTGTTACTCTTTCACGGCAAAACCACTAAACCGATTGCGATGAAACTTGGTATGTAGATAACTGGAGACCTGGATTAACATATAGGCTACTTTTTATCCCAATATTCCCACGGGATCGGGACTTACGTGGGGGAAACCGCGAGGCGCTGCTAGTAATATTATAAACATGAAAGTTTATGAGGATGTATGGATGTTTCTTACTCTTTCACGAAAAAACTACTGAACCAATTGCGATGAAACTTAGTATGTAGATAGCTGGAGACCTGGATTAAAACATAGGCTACTTTTTATCGCGATATTCAAACGGCACCGGGACTTACATGGGTGAAACTGTGGGGTGCAGCTAGTATAATAAAAGGTAAATCATGCTTGTAAAAACAAATACCTTCCATACAATATTCTCTGTGTAAAATGCTAATAAATCTACATATTTTCGTTGACTCTTGCTTCTAAAAACTCTCATCAAACTGACATTAAAAAAGTGGTTTGTCTTTACAACGCTTTGCACACAAAATAATGCCAACCTTGTCAACATAAGATAATTAAGTGTCAGTCAAAACGTCTAACGTCATGAATGTAAAAGCTAAATACATAGATTTAGTATGTATTAGAATAGGAGGCGGTTTAAATTAATAATATCATCTTTAATTCCCATCTATTACGTGAGCGGAACCAAATGATATTTGGCAAAATGTGGTTGCTTAATCACCTATGCCTACCCCTTCAGGAATACAGGCATGAGTGTATGTCTGATGCATGTAAATACCTAATGCATGTACAAATAATAATAATAGGACTCTTTTTGTACACCAGGTATTAAATAGAAAAAAAAGCAAAAAAACTTACAGCCATAGACAGGTTTGTACGATTGGTGGCCTTATCGCACAAAGCAATCTTTTCCAGGCAACCATGGGATGGAGAGAATACCTCACAGAGAATTGTGGGGCAGTTTCTAATGCATGAAGATGAAATATGATAAAAATAATCTGTCATAGATACATATATGGTACATAAATACAGCATATTAAACATATAGTAAACGCATACCTTATACATAAAATAGTAGTGGAGTGGACAGGCTTTCCTCGTATAACGGAAGTAGTTAGGATTGGAAAACGGTTCCTAATGCCTGTTAACATTCTCAACATGTATACTAATATTATAAAGTTGAAGAGTTTGTTTGTGTGTTTGATTAAATGTGCTAATCTCAGGAACTACTGGTTCGAATTGAAAAATTCTTTTAGTGTTGGATAACAGATAACCCATTTATCGAGGAAGGCTACACAACATCCCGCTACGACCAATAAGAGCGCAGCAGTGACCATAAACGCAGATGAAACTGCGGGGACAGCTAGTCAAAATATTTTTTTGTTTGTAGCTGTTTGTAAACTGTGAAACTACTGATAATTCTTTCACGCGAAAAGGACGAAGGACGTGAGCACAGCTAGTTATTATTATATTTAAGGCGTTTCACGAGTATATCATATTATTTTTCCACAATAAAACGATTACAAAAATGGGTTCCGCGGAGCCTAGGGGTTCCGTGGAAAGTCACCAAGGTTACGCATAATTATTTATTATATCCATAGTACAAAACAAACATTCTGAAATAGCACAAAATATATGTAGATGGATATATGGAGAGAATTAAAAAAAAAACTGAACTTGATGTGTGGATTCTATAAACTTAAAGGGATTTGAATTTAGGAACCCTTGGTCTAAGTAGACCCATTAACTAACGTAAAAAATGTTAGGCATATTAAAGATTTAAAAAAAACAGAAACCTTATTTTGAGACTGACAATATGAGCTTAGAACATTTACCGATTAATGTAATATTTGGTTATGGAGTGGACTGGCATGAATAAAACTATTAACTTTAACGTTCTCATATTTTTTTAGTACATCTTTGAATCCATAAATCCATAAAATTAACTGAAAATCTTACCAACAGATAGGTCTATCCTCCATAAATATTGTCTCTTTCTAATCTTTACTCCAATTTTTAGAGTCATATTTCATTTGTGAAATCTATAATTCATTGAATAGGTAGATATTGAAAGTACCGTTTATAAGTAAGACCAGTTCTGTTACTATTACATAGACTAGACTTTGTAACCTGTCTGGCGATACTGGTTCAACTTTCGTTTTTAATTTGATCTTCTGTTTATTACTAAGAACACGAATTTCATTTATTGCAGGTAACGTGTTCATCTTTCTCTCCAATTTCTTGGTGTGATCGATAACGAAATAATATCTATGTAACTTAGGCCCGCCTGCAAATTTAGGTATCGCATTTGCGATACGTGCGTAAGTATATTAATTATAATGTTTTATATAGTACCTAATTATAATATTTTTAAATACTATATAATAAAAAAGTAGTATAACTATTATTAAAATTGAAAAATATTATTATGTTATGTAAATGGACATCAATTTAAAATTTGAGAATTAGAAAAAAGATAAATTAGAAAAATTAAGTTAGAAAGAATGAATAATGATTCTAAATTTTAAATTTCTATCATGAAAAAGCCTTCAACTCTTATGATTCGAAAAGTTGAGTGAACTGAAAATAAATTATTCTAAATTTAAAAGTTTACCTACCGCATGATAAAATCTGTTTCAACTTAAGAAGTTTATTTATTCAAGATGTGGCAATGGGTTCCTCCGTATTACATTATTAAATCATGAAACAGTAACGACACTGACCGCATTTCGGTTCAGCCTGCAGCATCTAACACGGGGAAATGCAGTCTACTTTCTTTCCACTGCATCTACAATCACTGGCTCTTCATACGGACAAAACAACGCATGTTTTTTTTATTTAGATGTTTGTCATCAACTGTATGTTTAGCTTGATAAAGTATAAATTTGCCTGCCGAGTTTTTATTTAGGGCCTGTATACATTGCGCATAATCCCGTTTATTTTTCCGTAGCGAGATGGGTATAGTCTCGGTTCTGTTAGTCGCTCGTAAGCCTCGGTGCGAGAGGGTCGCGCCCGTGAGTGCTCGTCGGTGAATCTGACGATAATTTGTGTGTCATTCATTTATTGGAACATGTGCTGTGTTTGATAGAAGATGACCGGTGAAATTTGCTGCAGTCAAAAATGGTATGCGTTGGTTTGTGCGTGTAGCTGAAAGAAAGAGATGCACTTGCGTGTTCTGCTCTCAATTGAACGGACAACTGCCGGCATGAAGGGCCAACCGGTTTGGTGAGATCTCTTACCGATCATGTAGAATAGAAAGCCCTTAGCATTTGATCATTACTTACATGTCGTTCAGTTTATGTTTTACTTTGTGCTTATCTGTGATTAAATTAAAGCATTGTTATCAGTTTTGCTTTGTGTGAACTGCATATTCAAATATCGTGTTTTAGATAATCGAAAGATTTTCGTTGCTGGTCTGAGATTTTGAAGTTGGCAACATTACATAATTTTTTACAGATCATAATAAATACATCAGATCTTGGGACTTCTGAATGGTTTTTTGTTAACAATACTCTTTGAATTGGAACGTGATTTGAATGTATGATTGTGAATTGATTAGAATAACGAAACTGTCTTATGTATAGGTAATAAAAATGTAAATGAAAGATACTTTAACAAATTGAATTGAAAATAAATTAATATTCAAATCATATATTAGTGCAAGGAGGACTTAGGTATATTGTTTTTACTGTCCATTGACACTTTGACAGTATGGGCAAGGGAATGTTAATAATATTTATTTAATCTAAATTTAATCGAGTCAGTCACTTTTCTTGATTAGATTCAAATAAGTAATTCGTCTTTGGTGTGACCTGTGGCACGTGTAATTAATGAGTATACGACACCTCTGCGTAAAGTATAATGAATTGGTAACAACACGACAACACCACCAGGGTGTGGTTGTCGTGTTGCACTAACCTAATGATTTTTAAATGCAAATATGGAAGACCAATAAACATGTACTAATGAACTTGTTAACAAAAGAGAAAATTTTGACTAAAAAGAAAAGCTATAAGCTTGACTGGCCAATGTTTGTGAATCTGTCTGTAGTTTAGAACCGATAGACCGATTTTGGTGCAGATTCTTTTTGTAACAAAACAATTCTTTACTCGGAAGGATTGTATATTTAATAAAAATAAACCCAGTAGATAGTTTAAAAATATTAGTACTTTTCAAAGTTGGTTATAAAATTTCATACATACTCAACGAAATATTTATAACACTTATATACCTATTACTTGCCGAATATCTGATATAACACAAATAAGATGTCGTTTTTATATAGGTCTTGTTAATTTAAAACCTATTGTGTATATCTACATTTTTTCTTATCTTATTCTGTTAAATTTTCTGAGAAATTCGTTACACATTTCATAGATCAATATTATTATTGCGAATGTGTTTTATACCATTATATAGTATTGATCAAATGTGGATCGTGAATTCGTGACACTTATTCATATGATGATTTTTCTTCATCCTTAGTAAGAACTATCGAAAATATAGTAGGTTGTTAAACTGCAGTTTATACTCATGTACATACATAATATACTAAAGCTCCACATACCTACAACAAGTATGAGCAGAACCTCTCGAAACTTGATCGCTCAATATCGCCAGCATGAGTTTTCAAACCGCGAAATGACCCCGATCATCGAGTCTTTTTTTAATATGAGTGGCTGAAGAATGTTTCGTATGAGTAACATTTTTGTAAGGTTTTATTGATTTGGCTCATAGGCCTATATAGGAAACGGGTATTTAGGTGTAGTACCTACCTAGTAGTAAGTAGTAGTAGTAACCGCTAACTTGTGAAATTTCTACTTCAACAGTTCAGCTATACATTAGTATTCTTTATAAATATGTAATCAATACATCTAAAAAAAATGTATTCAAATAACACGGAAAAACAAGACAAGGCAAGTCTGATGATAAGCGGTTAACACTGTCTGTAAACCAAAACTTGTTTCTTGCCAACTCTATCTAATGGACCTCTGGTCAATCAATTCAATCAATTTGATTTACTGTGTTACATAGTTCTCTAATTATGTTAGGTTTCATGTAAACGAACTTTGTTAATAACCATTGTTTATACGGGTTTATCAGCCTATTGTTTACCGATGCTGATAAGGGGCGCATAAACGGAATTTTATTTATTACGCATATTGTTTCGTGTAACCTTCCTTCTTTTTATATCAATAAATTGTGCTTTAAATGCATTTTCCTCTTGATTCTCAAACATTTAAATGATTTTCAGAACATAAATCAAATAATGGCAGCTAGAATAAACATGATATTTTTGTCTTAAGATGTTGAATTGAATTTTTTATTAATATTGATCGTGAGACTACGCTTCGCACACGCTACATTTTTCGTTCTCCATTAAACACGTATCTCTATATCGTATCCTAATTCAATTTAAGGTTTAGACCGTTACAGCAAGCCTTCAATGCTACATTTCACTGTGACACCATGGCAACGCAACCAGTCCCCGCCACCAAAAAAATATATGTAATACCGCTGTATTTTTACTTTTAACTTAAATACTTACATTATTTTCTGGAGTTATATGGTTTCTTTAGATAACTCGTTAGTCGTTGGTAATACGTAGCGTGCTATGCTAATATGTAGATTATCTGGTGTCACAACCTGGTATTACTACCAGGATCTCCAAACACTTCATATTTTTAAGGTTCTTTACAACTTTCACATTCGTTTCCGCTATTAAATTCATCATTCTTTTATGTCTACAATTTCAAACAAATTCATCGTCTGAAAGCAGAAAAAAATTTAGGAACAACATTCCATTAAATTCATAGATATTATTACATAAAACGTGTTTTAAACGAAATTGCGCATATTATCCGTACCGTAATAAAGACTCTTCAGATGAGAACTATCTTTTAGCATAGATACTACATATGGTATTGATATATATGTATAATACATACTTCATTGATATTTTTTAAATATTATCTATTCCTTACCTTACATATGGCTTAAACTACATATAGCATATATGTAGTAGTATATGCTAAAGGCCTTTTGAGCCCCGAGATACGGATATTTGTCCAATTTGTGCCTACAACCGCAATAATAATATATCGGTAAGCCTTACTTTCATTTATTTTAGTGTGGGTGGATAAAAGGACCGCATAATAGATAAAAGAGATGGATAAAAGAAGTATGTGAAACACGCTATACACAGAGTAAATCGACGTGATAACTAGAATTATCTGAATAGAATTACACTGTTTTGGTTGTATGAAACATAACATGTGAAATGAAAATAGCTATAGGAACTAAAATAGCGACATTTCTGCTTGAGTTTATAAACTCAGGTTCAATACAGATCCGATTCTTAAAACTTCGAAACGAGACTTCAATATCGCTTTTGTGTGACGCGAAAGGCCAAGTTTTTAGAACTGCGGTGATGGTCCATTTATAAACAATAATGAAATATTATTATGATTTCATGATTACTATGTCTATCAGATTTATTTTCCAATTTAAAAGCTTCTTATAAATTACGTTTCAGCCAGGTTATTATCAAAACATGGCCATGAACATTTTTAGAACGCATTTTCATTTTTTCTAATTTGATGAGCAAAAAATGGTCTATAGTCTATGTAAGTTCCGGTACATTTTCTGATAGGTAAATCAGTTCAACATTTATTATGGCATAGCTGCATAAAAAAAGTGCTTTAATACATCAATATAAAAAAATGATAGATAAAGATCAACTACTTTTTTTTCTTTTTAATTAGTCAAGTCGCACGGACAACGTGCGAACGAAACCTTACTATAAATTAAGCCGTTTAGGAGGAGAAGAATAACGAACACACGATTACCTAACTTTGTACGAACTTTGTTTTACCTCTAAATCGCATAGTTAACTTACTGGCAAATTTTTATATGGCATAAAGTGAATTACTTTAGCTATACTTGTATAGTGCCTACTATAGAATTTACATAAATAGAAGGCGTTTGAGACACCCTAGGTAAACATTCTGGGAGACGTGTTGACTTGACGCAAGCGTTAGATTAGTTTGCACCTCCAGTATAGGTATTCTCTTAGCGCTTAGGTGTTGATTAGAATCGCCAGCTTTGAGTTGGGAACTGTAAAGTACTTGAGTTAGCATAGAATATTATAATACACGGTGATTTTAGCCATCCAAGACTGCAAGCAATAATCAAAACTGATTTTAATTCACCATAATATCAGAGACTCTCAATTTTCGATTTATGACAGTTATGTTACCAAAAAACGCTTTTTTTACTCGCAACCACATTTTTTTTAAATGGCCAAAATGACATCTCAACTGCATTTAGTAGTAGTGTATACACACATACCATAATAAGAAATTATGACGTATCTAGAATTAGTTGTTCGTATTAAGTTTCTGTAAATAGGTAACTTTGACGGTCATGTTCACCTAAGGTTCGTTAAGTGTAACAAAGGGAAGGGTTGAAAAGGGAGGAAGGGAAGGGTTAGAGCCTCCGGTAACCTCACTCACTCGGCGAAAAGTAAGAATTAAGAAAAATAAGAATTGCTTCACTGCCGGTTTTCTGTGAGGCCGTGGTATCACTCCGATCGAGCCGGCCCATACGTGCCGAAGCATGGCTGTCCCACGAGATAAATATATAAATATCTTTCATTCAAATAAAGAGTGTTATTATAAAACGTGACATCTGCAGCCCTATCCTAGGGAGACAGGCACATTTCACCCACCGCAAGACCACGTGCGCCGCGTGCGCTCTTCCAACGCGCGCCAAAGTCACGCGGTTTATAAATAAAGTAATAAGCGCACGAGTTACTATTTGTATGGCCTTTATTATAATGAAATACATTTGTAAAGTTGTTTTGATTATAATGAATAGTCACGGCGGTAATACTCGAGGACAATCGTTATTTATCATATAGGTACACCTGTAATTGACCGCGGTGCCCATTCACGGGAACAGTCGAATATGTCTCTTAAGAAATATCGTGGATACTTTTTAATCCATTATTAAAAACAAATTTTGTTCTTTTCCTCTGACTTCTCATTAGTGTTATTCTTTTTAGAAATTTTAATCTCGGAGATGTTAGGCAATTTTTGAATATATTGTTTTTATTCAGCAAACTAAAAGGCAACGAAAACTGCTTAGCGTGTTATATGATTAAGTCACGTTAATTTCAAAATTGATTATTTTTTATAATCACATTGAAAACAGTTTTTTCTTAGAATTTACAATAACAAAATAATACCTGAGAAGGCTTTTAGAAGCCAAGCTTGATTTTGAACATAGCTACTTAAAAAAAATCTGTGAAAACGCTAAACGTTGCGAAAAAGCTACTTGAAAAGAATCTAACGTAACCTAAACCAATGACTATAAATAGTGAATCGACGTAGAGTAATGCTGGCGAAACGTTCGTGTATGAAAAGTCCATTGGACGAAAAGTTTATGGTTTAAAGATAATGTTGACCAACGGTTCATGGACCAATTGACTGTTGGTAAACCGTTTCAGATCGACTTAAAAAACAAAGAGTACCTTCCTACTCTTTGTTTTTTAAGTATTGGTGCCGTCCGACAAACCACATATTTTTTTCAGTTGCTATGGGATTGTCCATTAATATTAATCACGTGAGGCTCGAAAGGGAGGGAGGGAGTTCGAAAAAATCACGAAATACAACGCTGTAGTGAGATGTCACGTGCATTTCTTTTTTTGTAGAACTCGCTATTATATCTATATTTAAAGATAATATTTTTAAATTTTAAATATATTTTTAACTAAAAAAATACACGTGATTTTGGCTAGGGGGGTGAGGTTAGTCTAAAACCTCACCATGTATCACCAGGGGGGAGGGGGGTTAATAAGTTGCAAAAAAAACCATCACGTGATTAATGGACTACCCCTACCAGCTTCTGGGTGAAGCTGAAAATGAAAATCTCAAACTGGACACTGCTTGGCACCAGCGTGAGTAAGCTATTATAAGCAAACTGTAAAACTACTCCTTGTTCCCTCACATTTATAAAGATCTCTGTCTTTCTTTCTTTATCAGTAAATCTAGACCATCTGTAGACATAGAAACACGCAAAAAGGACGTCTAGGTACTCCATCGAATTAGAAGAGGCTCTAGGGGCAACTAGAGCCTTTTCTAATTCAATGGATGTTTTGATGCACTGATTGACGAGGAATCCTCGTCAGCGCATTGTCCCCGCTCATTGCCCGCGCACCGAGTATACGCGGAATGTATTACTGGTTGCTGCCGCTCAATCTCGCGGGATTTCGCCCGATTTATGCTTCGGGATTGATTACGTAAAAATGGTTGATGACGAGATTGTATAAAGAGGGCACACTTAGTTTCTATTTGACTGAATTAATGCCTTTCATTCTATACATCAAACATTATCAATCGTACAAAACGAAGTTTAGTGACAGCGTCTAAACAAATTTTGCCTAATGGGGAAGTAATTTTCAAGAATAGCAATAATTAGGTAATCAATGTTTCAAAATCTATACTAGTATCTATACAAAAAACTAAAATTGAAGTTTATGTTTGTAATACCATAATAACAGCGTTTTACTAAATGCATCGGAATGTTTACACGCATTTACCTACCAGATTCGGAACAGATCAATTTTTAACATTTTTGCCTGTCTGTCTGTCTGTCTGTCTGTTGCGGCTAGTCTCCGGAACATGTGGACTAATTTCCACGGGAGTTTCACAGGCAGACAGCTGGTGTTATAAGGAGTCACTAAAGCTACTTTTATTTCGGAAAAATAATAAGGGTTTCGCGCAAAATATATAAATATTAAATATACAAGCGAGCGAAGCTGCGCGGGGAACATCTATGTACCTATAACAAGGCTATTTGTTTTCTGTTGAACGCTAATCTCTAGCTAGACCAGACGGATTTGCAAAATCGTTTTTTGCATTTTATAACTCATTTTCTTGAGAAAGATTATACGCTATTGATCATCGCGTTACGACCCCTAGGAGCGAAACATTGACTATATAAACCTGGTGAAAGGAGAACGTCTAGTACAATATATTGTACCTATTGTCAGATTACTAGGTAGTTACTTTGTACTATTGTAACATTTTATTAATTTGGATGGCGCTTTGGTTAAGTTGCGTATGTATTTAAGTGGTCAATACACCCATGTAAAAAAACAAATTTATATAAATATTCATAACTAGCAGACTTGACGCCACTCCAACGGTATTTTCAAACAAATGTTATCAGCGAAAATAACACGCTGTAGAAATCAGCTGTTGTAACAAGTCTTGCTATAAATCGGGTACGTTTGCTAGTCATACGTACGTTCGTAAGTCGTGCAGTCTTGTACGATTGCCAATGTTCTTACTTTCTTTTGAACACAATTTGAATTGAATATTATTTTGTGTTTGCGTACACCACAGTGAAATGGACGATTACATTATCGTTACAGAACAATTGGCTATTTTATTTAAACTTGTTACTATAACATAAAACTTGGTATTAAGATAGTAAGAATAGATATATAATAGAATAGGCTAGTGCTAACTTATAACAATGGATAAAACCTGTGCTTCCAAAAGTGGGTTTTGTGGAAAAGTTCCCGGGATTCCGCATAAAAATAGATATTGTGGCAATTGATTAGCCCCAATGTCAGTTTATATTTAAGTCATCAATAATTTTGTAACAAAAGAAGGAAAAGACAGCACACATTCTAAGCGACAGAACGCTCGGCCGCCATTCTAATGAAAACCACGGCTTACTCATTGCTTAGTAACACTACTACTAGTATTGTTTTCAGTAATTAAGTAGGGTTGCCATGACACCGTAGCCCCCCTCCCCCCTGGGAGGGAGATAACTTTGGTTATGCACGAATAACTTCTTTAGTAATAAAGCTTAACTAAGAAACTCTCTCGCATACCACGATATCATTATCATTACAAGTACTTTATGTCTCATGTTCAGTGTTTATACTTTTATTAATTAAACCTTACTTTTGATCAGACTAAAATATTTATTTATTTACAATAATAATAAAAGCCGCAGGGAACTCGCAATTATCATCATCATCAAGTACTACTTCAGGAAAGAGGGCGCAATGGCAGTCCCTGTCTGACTAACTCAACTGTAAAACTCTGTCCGCTCTCATTAAAATTGTCGACGAACGATGTCCATTGTTCGCCACAACGCTCTTGTGAAATTCTATGCAATTACAAAAGCCATTATTTATACTGTGTAAGATGGAGTACGTACAATATTCTAGTCCACGGTTTTGGTTTGCAAGTTTTCATCGAAGAAAACAAGGAGAGAAGTTCCACATCAGATAGGTAAGCGACAAATTTTTTCTAAAAGTATGCAATAAACATCGACATTTTTAAAAACATCTGTTGTCTTTTTGGAATGGCAATTCCAATAATTCGATAGTAATTTATCTGAATGTAGTGAATTCGGTATTTATAAAATTTGCAGGAAGTCAAGACTCCTCAAATTTCTTTTAAATAACATTGATTATATATAATCTAGGTACTTCTTTAAATCTGAAGGTAGCGTATTCTGAATTTATAATATATACAAGAAGTCGTATCTTGTCCTATCTCAAAAAAGAGAAGAAGGCAATTATAAAACACAAGACACAAGTTACTAGTTTACTAAGATGTAAAACGATTCTATAACGAAATAGTACCTACGTACCTACGTTTCTAACATAAAGTAAACACATCAAACTAAATGAATCATCTACTCATCTTCAGATTAATAAACAAATATAAGTTTATTAGAAAATATGAGATACAAACTAAAAATGTTTCATATCAACCTCATTTACACAGCGGGGTTTATTCATAATACTAAAATAAAAATCAGGTTAAGTCGTGGTATGATTTACTCTGATACTTCATAAAATGTTGGAAGGGGTTTCGCTGTTTGTACAAAGGTTTAAATACAAATTATATTTATTCAATTTAAACTCATCAGATCTTTATTTTTTTATTTCATTGCTCAAAAATGAGGTTGATTACTTTTAAACCTTTAACACTATATAGTTATGTATATAGCACTTGTTTTGTCGCGATGTAATACTATCAAGACAATAACAATTAAAAGCACTTGAAGAATCTAATTTTATTTCATAGAATTCGGGAAACTTTTTTTATCCATAAAGTTAGTAGTAGTAGACTCACAAGTTTATAAATAATTTATTTTTGTCCATTAGCTCCTTGATATGATTTATAGATAAAAACAATCAGCGCTAACGACGATAGCTATCGCTTACACTATTGCTCTTTCTGGTCTATGCCTTGTCCATTAATACAATAGATTGCGCGACCAGCTTTTCGATCACGAATATTATGAATTCTTCCTTGGCCATACTCATAATAGAGAAGAATTACATAAAATATCCCGACCAACATAAGACGAAATAATTGTTTATTTTTTCAAAAAGTGTGACGGCTATTTAGCGATGCGATGCGAAAAAGATGTTGGTGTGGCTACAGGATACGTCAGTTTCTGGATTTCAGAAGCCAACCCAACATCTTATTTAATCATCAGGAATCAGTACCGTCACTCTATTTTTGCACATTTTTACTGTTTTATATACAAAAAGACATATGCATGTAGTTAGCATGACACCTTCGCATACACCATCCTATTAACTGTGTCGTAAATGCTTGTCATTATATTTTACACTTATACTTACTAAAACAATGAAAGCGCTCACCACGATACAGAACTCTGCGAAGACCTTAACTTGTTACTGTTTCGTTATAAAGTGAAATTTAAATGCAAATCTGTAACATCATAAATATGTACGACATTTGGGGTCATACCGACTCAACGATGAAGATGGCAACATTCTAGACGCTGACGGCGACAATTTAATCGATTTCCAGTTTCACAGATGCTAATATTGAAAATATACGTCTACTTTTATTTCCCGATGATATTGTGATAGGAAACTGGATAGCTATTTATCGCTCACCTCCGAAGGGATAATAAATCACATTCAAAAATAACTAGAGAAGATCGTAACAAAACACAAGACAGCGACGGCTTTACGGAAGACATTAAATCAAAAATAGACAAACTCCATTTCTCCACACTAACTTAAGTGATACCTAAAATACTTTGTTCTCCTCGTTGTCGTTCCTAGAAAACTACTATTCAGATAATTTTCTGTTAGTCTAAAAACCAACCCTAAACATTTTGAATACTCGAGAGTACTATGAGAACGACTTAATCCTAATAAGTGAATGCGACCAGATTCAGAAGAATAATAAATATCAAACAAAACAAAGGCGCGAATATATTGTCACTACCATATATAAAAAAAACTTCAGCTGAAAGCAAAATAAGTGGTGTGCTCCAATAATGACAGTATATTAGCCAAATATGCTAGAAAATTGTACGGATACACAACATAACCTAGTATTAGATCGTAAACCTACTTCCTTTGCCAGCAAAAAAAGGATACAAACACATAAAACATTATTAAGTATATTATATAGGAACGTTTTATCAAAATGAATAATCTTTTAGGTCGTAGCCTAAGGCTTTGACTTTGATCATCTTTGTCAAAACAAAATGGCCGACAAGCGAATTCGACGGCATTTATCCGGCCAAGTTAAACCCGTTTGATCTGCAGTTAAATCTGATCTCCCTTAGATAAGGTCGAGCCTTCAATGACTAATAAAACTAAAAATTAGGAAAGACTGTACTGTTAACACAAAAGAGAGTGCTTTGACCAAAAATGATTTTCAAATATTAAATATATCATCCGTAATGTTGGAAAGCGGCATTTCTTTTTTTAATACAAATATCACTAAAAGAGGTTTTATATATAAATGTTACAGGTTACCTCTTTTAGCAACATTCTAAAGACTTTTATTAAGTATAATAAACTAGCTTGGTCCCTTGGCATTCATCACGGACACGTACAATTTTTTAATGGATAATATAATAGTCATCATATTAGTAGGTATTCGTTGTCTATGTTTTTTACGGTTAAGTAGTTTGCTTTGTAATGATGTACCTAGTTACTTTTCCCCAATGCTTGTTAGTTTAAAAAAAGTATAAAACTTGTGGTTAATATTGCGCTGCAAAAAATCTCGCCTCATGCCTTGTAATAAAAAGTCATCGCATTTCCGTTCTAAAAACAAAAACTTTTAACATTTTCTAATAAGTAATATTAACAGTAATACTTAAATAATAATTAGTCCCTTTACATTAATGTCAGTAAACCAACAGTCAAAATAGGCACTTTGTTCAACAAATAACATGTTATTTGATACATATTGAAACCGCAATTACCTATATTCAAGTTGGGAATATAATTTTGTAACAAAAGCACTTAGTTCGTTAGAGCGACTAATATTTCATTCAAGTTAACAGATATGGTGCCAGGTAGTCGTACACGGTACATACCTACTACGTAGTCCACAGACTGCAGACATTACGTCTGATCTTTCTACTTTCAACCTATTTTGTTGAAGTGTTTCAACTGAACAACAAACTCAAGTGGTAAAATTGTACTACAACTGCAAAACTTTAACTTTTTTTTTATATCTTGTAATTTTTGTTCTTCTAAGGTTGCCTGGAAAAAAAATGCATTTAGCCATAAGGCCGCCCTTTGTACCCATCAATTATTATTTTGTGTACTCACTGCAATCAATATTTTAATGGTGATAAAGTAAGTTCCATTCTACATAATATCTTCTTGTCTAAATCAATTTTAGTTATTCTATTGTATTGTTTACATTGCTTTTCTATACTTATAAAATAAAGCTGAAGAGAAAAGTTTGTTTTTTTATTGAACGTGTTAATCTCAGGCACTAGCGGACCACGGCACCTAGTCGGATTTGAATAGTTATTTTTCTTCTAAAGCTACCTATTCTATCTTACTAATATTATAAAGGCGAAAGTTTGTGAGGATGTATGGATATTTGTTACTCTTTCACGTAAAAACGGCTGAATGGATCTAGATGAAATGTGGTACAGAGATAGATTATAGCCTGGAATAGCACATAGGCTACTTTTTATCCCGTAAAATTAACGCTTCCCGTGGAATAGATTTCACCAAACTTCCCAGGCGAAGGAAGTCACAGGTAACAGCTAGTAGGCTATATATCTTGATTAAGGCTATTAAGCAACACGCTACGAGCCTTGGGGAGCAGAACAGTGACCACAAACGCGGTGAACAGCGGGGAACGGCTAGTTACTTAAATACTAAAATACCTATAAAAAAATACGAGTAAAGCCAGCGTTTAATCAGGTCAGACAGTTAAATAGTCTAATATTTATTTAGAAATAAAAAAATTAACACTGTTCAGCATCAATTTTCAAACATACTTTGATCTAGATTTTAGTTGTAAATTGAACCACTTCAGCAACAATTGGCGATTGATGAATGACAGAAATAGTTCACTCATTTATTCAGGTGAACCGTTTGAAGTTTACAATTTGATATTCAAAGAGGTCGACGAAACAATACTGGGTCAATAGATGTGACCGATTTTCTTTACATACAGTAGTAGTTCATGTAGGTCATTTTTTGATGATAAATTATCGCTTCATAATTAGCGTATCTTTGGGAAACATCTTTCGTATTTTTCGAGGACTATTAAATCTTTTGACAGCTGTACAACTGCCAACCATAAAAACTAACAGGTTTATATAAACATTTTAGATTTCAATTTTATAGTTCAAGATCGTTTTTTAAGGTAATATTAGTGCTACATGTTGTACCTAGCCTTTATAATGACTATGTAGGTATCTATTACTTTTCGAATTTAAAATATGTATTGTACCTATGTTAGTTTTAAAATTTTATTTAAGAAACCCCTGTGTTCACCTGTAGACGTCATATGAATAATAATGACGATGCTGATGTTTATTATAAGTACATATATATTATATCATCGGCATACAGACAAAATAAATCATACAAAAGGTTCAATCATCTTACTAGATAGGTATGTCAAAGATATTTGTGCGTACCTAGTATACATAAATTATGTTACAATACTTGTTAACGGTGTATCTTTTAATGCCGAGGTGACGTTTCAAAAGATGGCAGACGTAGCTCTGATTTTAGCCACGTCTCAAAAGAACCTTGTCACACTATACAAAGGGCAGAGATCGCATAGTTCAAAATTAGTCTGAGTAGATTAATTTTCTCAAAATTGAGAAAATTAATCTACTCAGACTAATTTTTTTCAATTAATTCAACACACTTTAATAAATATCTGCTACAAATACTATAATGCCATAATAGCCGTAAAGTACGACAGCAGTTCATTCATTACTTTAGTTGCTTACTTTATCGCTTTGCCTTTACTTACTTTAAGCAGAAAAGAGACAGAGAAAGAATCGTTCAAGAAAATCAAAGCATTCATGCACACACACTACGCTATAAATAAAAGAATAAGGCTCTAAGACTCCTTTAACTGTACAGATACAATACATTTACATTACATTACACACGCATTCAATTTTTTTTCGACGTTAAATTCTTGTTAAGTTCGACGATTCTTAGGATTTTTTTAGAGTTTTTTATCGGTTTTATCGGCATAAAAATTGCCTCGTTTGTACTGTGAACACGTCTATACTTTATATATTAGAATGGCAAATATGATAGTTCTATCCCGAATATGTACTGGTTTTTAGTTGCCATGCTAACGAAAACGCCGGAAACAACATTGATTACTAATATGTAAGACTGAGCTTATTTTATTATATCAGTATCAAGACAATATTTTAAGTTATACGTATTGACATCTACATACAGAAATAATATAATAATAATAATCTTTATTTGTTCAAACATTAGTACAATACATATACATTTATTACACTTATTACATCAGTTAGACTTAGACAATTGTATCTCTGGCCCCCACACTAGGGTACCCTGTGTCGTGGGGTCCAGTCCCTTCCGTAAGTTTTATAATAATATAATTTTTTTTTATAATAATAGAAGATAGTGTGTGTGCGTGCGTGCGTGCGTGTGTGCGTGCGTGCGTGCGTGCGTGCGTGCGTGCGTGCGTGCATGCGTGCGTGAGTGCGTGCGTGCGTGCGTGCGTGCGTGCTAGCGTGCGTGCGTGCGTGCGTGCGTGCGTGCGTGCGTGCGTGAGTGCGTGCGTGCGTGCGTGCGTGCGTGCTAGCGTGCGTGCGTGCGTGCGTGCGTGCTAGCGTGCGTGTGTGTGTTCGTCCTACATGTAAGTTCTTGTGAGCATGATATTAAATACCAATGTTTAAGAGGTTCTCGGTATGGGCATAGTCTTTGGGTTGTAGCCATTTCTAGATGGTGGTTTTAAGGCGCAATGATAGTATATTATAGTTTTGTTAGTTTGAAACAATTTATTGTAAAGAAGGGGTCCCATAAAAGTAGAGGATTGACGAGCAAAAGCAGAACGAGCTCTCGGTATGTCCCACTTAAGAGTTTTGTGAGAGGTTCGCGCTATGGTCTTCGCGAGTTTATGAAATCGGAGGAGTATCGAGGTAATGCAAAGCTGTCTCACGCGAAGGAGATTACATTCTGAGTACAGAGCATTAGTAGAATAACGCCAGGGCTTTTTAAACGCTATTTTTAAGATATGTTTTTTTCGAAGCCCCCCAAGCAATTACACAGTAACTCAAAATGGATTGACAGAGACAGAAATATACGGTTCGAATAAGTCGCGGCTCTGCTACAGACCTAATTTTTTTAAATATGTGTGCTAGCTTCCTTACACGTTTCGTAGCTGCATCAATATGTGATTTCCACGAGAGGTGTTCGTCAATCATTATGCCCAAGTGATTGATGAAATACAGCTTTAAAAAGTAAAACTATACGATTTTAAATGTACTGACATAACATTTAAAACTTAAAACGTTGGAATATTAATACTAATTTTAGGGAAAACATGAAAAAATATCACAAATCCTCATGCAAAGTGACATGAATTTAGACATGATAGACATATTAATATTTAAGATTCGAATGAAATGCTAAATCTCCTAATCTACAAAGTATCTACCTATAAAATAATAACTGTGAGTAATATGCCATCCATTAAGTTGAACCTCCCTGTATCACTATCTTGTGATCGTAATACTAGAATTCAGTGAAAAAGGATCCATTTACTATTTAAAATTAGGACAAATCTGGAATTAAGATTACCTAGGAATGTTAAGTACCTAAAATTAAAAATATTAAAGCCCAAAAAGAAACACATATACTGGTATATTGAGAAATTATAAAATTAAAATAAAAACACTGAAAGTCTTCTTATCTACTAAGTATTTTGTTATTCTTAGATTTATTAAATAACAATAGAATTTTAATATTCATGAAGAATTGTAATAAGTTTACATTTCGTATTTTTCAAAGATCAGCGACCTCGAATTATAATAACCATAGTAGGTACTGAAATAATTATTTACGTACAGAAAATATAAACTTTAAAATAAACCAGTAAAATGAGGGACGCTACAGCATCAGCAACACATTTAAAATCTATTAAAAACTGCCATGACATTATGTTAGAAACCTCCAAAAATAGTATGTTCTCGATAATATAATAATTCAAAATAAAATAAGCAAATATCACATCCAGATATTGAATAACAGTAGGTGTCTATCTACTCTTCAAACCGTTACTTCTCATCCAAGACCTCCGTTATTTGCAAACACCTAAGGCAGCCTCACAAATTGCTTTAACAGCATTATAGTAATTACAGAGTATTGAACTAAGCTAGTTTAAACATACCTAGGTTAAAAAACGCCAACGAGGCCGCAGAACGAACCTTTGCCCGAAATGTAGAATGAACGAAGAGATGACAAATAAGATCAAAGAACGAAGTAAAACATGAGCAATAAAGCTCATTCAATGTTAATAAAATGTATCACATTGTTAACCTCGTACATATTTTTAAAAGGTACTTCCCACTACTGTGGGAACCAGTATGTTCAAAAAGTAAAATAGTATGTCAGTCTTATGTACTTCCTTCCCGCGGTATCTTAAAATATTCCAATCGAAAGTGGTACCACTTAAATTGTGTTAGTATGATTCAAGCGAGAGATGGTCATGGAAATACAAGTAGGATGGAAAATCGCGATGTTCTTATTTCTTAGCTGACTTTCTACTGAGACCAGCGGTTATAAGACGTATACCGTATACTCGTAGGTATAAAAGAAAAGAAAAACGTGTAAAATTTTACAAGAAGACTGCATGCTCATTTTTATGTCACTACAAAAGGCAATATGAGTACCTAACGTAATTTTTTTTAAATTCATTCGTTCAAAAAGAGTATTCTAGTTGGAACAAAAAAGGTATCACGTTTGAAAAAGAAGAATAGGTATAAAAACGATAAGAACAGTTTCCCCTACTTATGTTAACTATACGAACGAGAAAAATAAACAATATTAACAAAGAAATGTGTGTAGGTCGGCAAGCTAATTACAAGCCGAGACAACGGTATTCGTGAATCATATTTATGTCGGAGTCATAATTCAAGTACTCACCATGGATCCGAGACAGTTATAAACATAATGTAGTTCAAAGTTCATTGACAAGTTTGTTAAACATACGGCGGAAGTCGTCGAAAAGAAACCACAATAAGGTTGGTACAATAATATTTTTGAAAGGCTGACGCCCGGTTTCTGAAAGGCTGATCTACACAAAAATTAACTATTTTGTGGTCAATTCTCTGGTTCGAACCATAATAATATAAAGTAAGTAAGGCACATTTATAAATAAAGTGACATGTTCGAATTATAATTTCTGTACAAATGTAAAAATATTATAGTTTTTTTGTGTGGACTTTGTGGTGTTGCCGCCGTAGATTAGATGAGATTATGTGGCTCTGTAGAGCTTCGTCTTACATTAATTAGCATAATATTATACTGGTAGAGTAGTAAAATGTTTACGCACGTCATCGTCACTCTGAGATACCGTTTCGAGGTGCAAAAATAGTAAAACAAAACTGCGTTGAAATGTTGATTGAGATTACTAGGCCGTTTTGCGTGTAAGTACAACTACGATACATTTTAACAGTGTTCATTCAATTAAACGGCTATTAATATGAGATTTGTTGCGGTAAACTAGCAACATCAACAACAAACAGGAACACGTTAAGAACACAAATAACAACAAATTACAAATTACCTACTTTATGCAATAGTATAAAGTAATAATAGTTATAGGTACATGTACAATGTAAGAATGTCCAATGGCCCCAGCCACGCCAGGCAAGCCTGTCTTGTGGGTACCTAGACGATTACTAAATACGAGTACAATGCCCGGTCGACATCAATAATTAATTGGCTTACTTATTAACAGATCTTTTAATTGTTATTTGATGCGAGGGAAGAGAAAAAAAAGTGTAAATAAAAATAGAATAAGAATAAATTTGAGGGAATACAATAAAAATTATTACACATTATATTACATTTAACTATTTTAATAAAATATTTGGTACTTATATGATCCAAATATTATATACATATTTGATAACAATATCTATATAATTAGTATTTATATAAATATGTATAATTAAAACCGTGTGGTTAATTTACCTTAAGTGCTGTAGGAGGTTTTCAGTAGCATCATTGTTAATAAAATGAGTCATTTAAAAACCAAAATTTTTGCCTCTTTTAGTGAGCACTCTTTAATGTCACATTCTTTAGGTATCCTATTATAGATGTAGTGGTCCATATATGGACTGGGACAAGTCCAAAAAAACACCTATGCTAAATTTGTTCCTATCAAGATGCGATGCTATCGTTGATGTTAGTAATGTTAGAGCTTCTTCTGTAGATTTTCCTCTCCTAAGTCCGAACTGCCTAGCAGAGATAGAATTATGGGTTTCGATATATTTAATAAGTCTATTATTAACAATGTTCTCAAGCAGTTTAGAAAACTGGCAGTTGGTCGTTACCTTTCTGGGAAATCGGTAGGGCCGTGCTTGTAAATTGGTGTGCTAGATGCTGTTTTTTAGGCACCAGGGAAGATACCAGATTGCATACTTGAATTGAATATTTCAGTGAGTGGTGGAATAATTATGTTCTTAATTTCTTTTAGTAGGGTATTAGTTAGTCCGTCAGTACCTGGGGCTTTATTGTATTGCAATGTTAGTATCTAAGAGATTCGACTTCAATTTCATCAGTGGGCTGTAGAAAGAATGAATTTGTTACCAAGACAAATAAATATACCTTTTGGTAAACAGTTAAAAATATAATTTCAAGTAATTTGTAAGAGATGTATGAATACATAAAAAAAATATATATTTACGCCTAAATATGAATTTAGAATAATTTATAACTACCTTCGTGACCAAGGTTACAGATAACTCTAAAAAGAATAGACCAAAATGTAATATTTCATATAACGGTAATTGAATTGTATCGGTACTATGTTTTGAAGCACCGAAGCACGTACTTTACCCTCAAAACAAAACGGTACAATGTAAGGGTACTCGTAAATAAATAATATTGGTTACAGCACCTGTTACTTACAGATTCAATTGAAATTTATTTTATTTGGACACCTGCTCGGTGCTCCCTATCCTACATTTTGTAACATGGAATACGTAATGAATTACAGCGTTTTGAATAAAATAGGTACATAGTTGATATTTCAATGTCAACCCATTATAGGTTGATATCTGACATCGGTGTCAGATATCATGGAGAGTGTGGAATCTATCACGTTCCGTATTAATTTATTATCGGCAAAAAATGTAGATAATGCCATCACCGAGTTGGTAAAAAATAATACGATAAAGTGATTCTTTTAAAATTGATAATCTGGGTTTATAATAATAATATATTTATTAATATACATACATACATATACATATATCAGTAATATATTTCTTGTGTTGTTGTGACATTTAAAAAAATCGCTTAAAGATTTTGTTGGTACGAATAGTTAGGTAGGTACTATACTAGTAGATTTTTTTTTTGTGTAATGGAATAGGCGTTTGTCTTCCAACTCGCCTGATGGAAAGTGGCGATGAAGACGAAGATCCTACACGCCTATCCAAGAGAAACCTATTCACTCTACACTTGAACGGTCCAGGATTATAAATGACTGGAAAAATCGACGCAGGCAGTTCATTCCACACCTTAGCGACTCGAACCAAAAAGGAGCTGTCATAGCGTTTAGTTTGACTTTTTAACCGACGAAAAAAGAGGAGGTTCTCAATTCGACTTTTTCGCATTTTCGCACACTCACCAAAGTGAATCCTATAAAAAACCGATAAGCAAGCGACTTAACGACGATGCTCAAGGTTATGTAGTAGCCTATTCATGAGCACAATCAATTTCATCAATGCCTCTTGACACCTGTTCTGACGTCGTCGGTATTAAAATACTATTATTATATATAGTATAGTAATATGTTACCGCTTTGCCAGTACCCTTTTTTTAATCCAAACCGAACAACCTTATTGAATAAGATACAACAAAACGTTCAGAGCTTCATTATATTTAATATACTCAAAAAAATGAGAGGTGTCAAGGGACACCCGGATGGAACGAAGTTCCTTTCGATTAATTAGTGAAGGAATTGTAATAAAATTTTATTTCTTTTACTATAGCAAAAAGTGTCGTTACAACTTTTGGTTTTAATTTTTTCCGTCTAGCCTCCTTTCGCAACGCGCCATAAGGAATTTCGTTCCAATAATCCAATATATTGTTAGAAACAGTCTCACAACTATGCTATAAACTATCAAAACTATTGTTAACAACTTGTAATGTTAGCTGATCCTTTTATAACCCCACTATTCATCAATATTTATCAACCGACTATTTGGTGACCGGTATAACTAGTCATAATATTGTCTATTAACTCATTTTTATTAAATAGTGAACTGTTTTATAATCTATTAAAGCTTGCCCCCATTTAACAAAATTTTGTATGATATAATTGGAAAAGCGGTTGTTTAAACTGTTCTATCGAAATGATTAATAACTAGACGTGAATAATGAAATACTAGATCTTGCAATAAACTCAACCACATACCAAGTTCGATGAACTATTTTTTGTCGTACCCAATCTTGTTTTTTTTTCTATTAATTTCTATCAGGCAAATTTTGGCGATCAAACACGTATCACGAATAATTTAAATACTTATTGGCTAGATTTTATTATTTATTTGAAAAGGTCAATGTACTTTTTTTTTCGAAAAAACTGGTCATGGTGCGTTCAGACGCCCGTCGCGCAGCAGCAGCGCGGCACGCACCCTGGCACGCAGCCTGCGCACCTACACGTGACAAGTAAACTATTTACACGCTTGCAGGCATGCTAGTCAGGGCAAACATGGGAGACGACGCAAACGCAGATCTCGTGAGGGTTACTGCTTTGGGCTTGATCAACGTTTATTGGAAAAAAGCAGCCCGACATAAATAGTCACGCGAAATTGTACTTATTATACGTAACTATTAGGTTTTACAACAAAAAAAACATTTATGGTGTAAAAGCGCTTTTCAAGTAGCCAAAACCTTAAATTAGATTTTTTTTAATTGACATGATATAACTATTTTTTTTGATTCGTAACTGTTTTAAGGCATACATAAATCTATTTATTTTACTGCATATCGTGTTTTTGTGTGTTTAGTTACAATTCTCTAATCATCAATTAATCAATCAATACTAACTCTAATCCTAAGAATTGACACTATTTTGTTTCATAATTTTCTGGCCCTGATAAACAATATTAATTTTTACTGAAAGAATAGTTCAGAAACATCTTTCTGAACTCTTCTTTTGCTTTCGATTCGTGCATGATAAAGGTTCAGACCATTCCGATATATTTGTTAATTTGGTGACGTCAAAAATTAATTTTGGTCGCCAAGCACAAGCACATTCACCCTTTGATCTGAATTGACCACATTCACGCAAGCGCGCACAAACAGCCTATTCACATGCATGTGATCGTGCTTGTGCTCGTTGAATGTCGGTTTGAACGCACCATTATAGGTAGACAGTTGAAATTTTGAGAAAAAAAAAAAATTAAAGGGGGCTCTTCTACTAGAAACGTGTTTTTTTATGATGGTACGGAACCCTTTGTGTGCGGCACTTGGCCGGTTTTTAAAAAAGCATTATAATATTACTTCAAAAACGAACTTTGCTTCAATAGTTTCCAAATAGACTTTAACATAGACGAAGTTTTTCGAAGTTAAATCGCAAACAGCTGATTGTGCAAGTTTCTCACTGCTATGTAAAAAGTCTAAACTTAGCCACATTTGAGACTGCAATATTTGAGAAAACATTAAAGAGACACAGTTCATCGACGTTGTGCCTGTTTTTATTAACTTAAACCATCAAAATAATTGGATCACAAAGCTCGAAATAATCCCAATTTACCTAAGAAACAAAGAACTATTGTCTGTCACGCACGCAACTGTCGTCATTACTTCTAATAAACAGGTTTCTACCATCAAATAATCGTAAATAAACAAATTAGAATGTTTGGCACTTTTCAGTCAATTTTATCCTACTTCTTTATTGTCGTATCGAAATAAAAGTTTGTATGTATACAGAGTGTAAGTACACCGTACCGAATACTGAAATAGTGTATTCAGACCATCATTCTGAGTCGAAAATCATTGTAATTTTAATTTTTTTTTTGGTTAAAAGTGATATCACAATGAGTAAACAGAACATTTTACCGAAAAAAAATAATAAATACCCCATACAGCCAAAAACTGCAATGTAATCAATTAAACAACATTTATGCCATTAGCTGCTTCGACGGCGGCGAACATTTAAGGTTTTTCACCATACCGTACAAAAAGAATACCGTGTACATTGCGTAGCGCCAAATGATACTAATGACTATAAATCCTTAATCTCGCATTTTTATGATGAACTGACTTTTGTATTGTGATAAGCATAAACAGGTTTTTGTAAGTTTTTCGCGTAGCTCATACTTACACGCTGTATGTAGGATGACAATACTATAATTTGACTTTTTCAAGCTAATCTGATGATGGGGCCAGGAGGTGGAAAGTGGAAGGTGCTCTTCAGTGCCTACTAGTAAACCCCTCGAGTTCGGGCTTATATCATTCATTTTGACTCTAACACATTGTGCTTGGTAACGATGGTGTGATGATGATGGGGATTTTGAAACTAATTTTAACTTTTAAGACGATTCGCCATTAAAGAGTATTTTTTTAGTTTTACCAAACTATCATTTTCAATGCAAACCATTATTCTTATAATACTTTAATGTATTTTACTCGAACCACAAATTTCATTGTTAAGGGACGCAATCAATAATAAATTCCCACTTAAATGAAATTCCTATAATTAGGTGATACTGATGATACAAAATATGATATAATCCTAAATATTATAAATGCCAAAGTGAGTTCGTTTGTTTGTTTGTTACCCTTTCACTCCCTTAACAATCTACCGATCGTCATAAAAAATTATGTACTCTGTCAGGAGTACAGAAATGGACTGGATGGAATGGATAAGTACCGAAACAGTTGCCGAAGGATAGAAAATTACTTTTATTTAACTCGAGCGAAGCCGCGAACAAAATAAATTATAATTGTATGCTGTATTTACTCTACAGGATCGAGACTTTCGAGGTTTTGTTTGTTTAATACATCACAGCACTGCTATTAAATATATTGACAAAATGGGCCGAAATATTACTCAAAATGATGTGGAAACCTTGTTAATTATACTCGTAGTAATAGCACAGAATACATAATAGTACAGGTACAGATAATGATAATAGTAATTTATACTCACGGTTAACTACCTCTAGAAAAAAATGTTTAGTGCATTATTGTCGCCTTGATGCAGGATATCGATTTATCTACCATGAATTCTGAAATGATTTACAAAATTTATTAAACAATTAGGACACCACTGGAACTCCACACATAAAAAAACATATGCTGTGCCAATAACTGTTACTTAGTTGTACCTACTTAATATTTCATGGATAATGATCCAAGAAGGGGTAAAAACAATTACAGACATAGACAATTACCTCGGTCAACGTTGAACACCTGTAACTACACTTTACAAAAGCTTTTACCTGAAAGAAATGTAACTTCAAAGCCAATTGGAAAGTCAAAGTTTTGGCCTGAACTAATTAATTATTTTATATTTAAACATGATTTATTAGAGCGCACGACCCCCGCGCTCGCGACCTATAAAAGCTATATTTAGACAACACACAATTAACTTCTCCAGGTTATTTGTGTTAGCTTACAAATACAGTATTTATTAAGCAATTTAAACTATAAACTTGAATATTATACTGAAATACGACGCAATTGTCGCCGTAGGACAAGTCATCGGGGAAATATAAGCTGGGGTTTTATCGATTTTATCTTACGAAATCCTCCTGCCAATTGGGGCAGCTGGAGATCTCGAACCCTCATAAGATTGATTGATTCGCACAGTCAGCAATGATTACAAAACTGCATAAATATACAATGGACTCAGTGGCAGAATGCTTACGAGATTAAAAGCAGTAGATGCCCCGAGACGTCTTAATAGAGCCTCAATTTTTTTAAACGAAATCTATAGCATTTCTTTCAATGGTGTGCTTCTCTTACTTTCTAATTAAGAATTACGGTCTAATTGATAATATATAGGTATGGGCATACAACAAGCAAACAAATTATGGACAAAAACCAAAAATGGACACAATACAACTTAACACAATTATTGCACTGTCAATATAAACACTAACATATTACTTAAGTAATTATTAGCAAATTAACTTTAATTCCAATAATAATAATAACTTGACACATCTCACACACGGCCGTCTGATTTCAAACTAGGCAGATACAGACTGCTGATAAACATACTTATATATTTCTAAATATATATTATAGATTAAATACACCTAGACACAGAACAAATGATCATGCTCAACACAAAATAATTTGTTCTGGGTGGGAGTGGGAATCGAACCCACGATTCCAATATTTCCAATGACCTAAATAGATGTGATTATCTCAGTAGTATTTAAATGGTTAAACTACTTCTGATACACAAAAACATAAAAATTTTAATCAATCGCGTTGACTGTCAAGTCAAATATAGGACCATCTTTTTACTAAACGTTAAAAGTTTAAACGATAGGTTCAGTACAACTTTTTATGAAATAACAAGGTGTGACGTCACACCTTACAGTTGTCAAATCATATGTCAATTGTATTACTGAGAATAGACAGTTCGTTTGTCAAACTAATCGTAGAACACTAGACTATTCTTTTATTAAATAACGAGGTCATAATCAAAACTCTCGGTGGAATATGAGCAATATCCACTAATATCATAATACCTTATCTTCCATACCAATATCACTAAAGGCCAAACTTCTAGATGTCGTTAAATAATGAAACGGATGCAAAATGTTTTCCATGACATTAACATTTAAACATTCTGAGGAGATTTAAAAACCGGTTAAAACAGGAGATGACCAAAATTTAGATTTCGAAGCACGTGAACTAGATCATGTGAAGAAATCTCAGGTATCAAGTAGCTACAGAGTAACACGTTTGAACGCTTTACTTTTTTATTTGTAATTTAATGCAAACATAATTTTACACTCTTTGTTTTTTCTACCCGCACATGACCTTACAAATTTCTGTTATGAAAATCATGTAACGCAATGATTAAGTATAAATATGCGTGTAAATGAACGTCGGGAAACTGTTCAAATTATCGCGTGTAACAAAACGTGGTGAAACCTGCCCTTTGTAGTGCAGTACCAAAACATCGCAATGCGGCCAATTCACGCTGCATTTTATTCCCTTGTTTACGGTAAAGACCATTTGCATACACAAAATGTTAATGTAAATTGGTTTCAATAGAATGTTTTTAATATTTTCTTGGAGTTTTTTTTTTATACCAAGTCTGTGGCAATCAAGCATACGGCCCGCCTGATGGTAAGCTAGTGTGGACGCTTGAATTTCCACAGAAATCGAATGCGCATTGCCGACCTTTTAAAAACTTATACACTGTTTTCTTGAAGAACTCCATGCCTAGATTTATTACTGATACGATAATTTATCCTTTACATGCAAAGAATACTAAGTAGCATATTGATTTCAATTAAAAGTAGGTAGGCTAGATAGAAAACGATGCTAAAAGTCGACTGACAGTTTGAAGAGTTGTGACAACTGTTTTCTATCTATTTTTATCAGGCGTGTGCAGTGACAGACTTATTAGTGTGTTTATAGATATTAATCTAATCGTGATATTAATTTACGGCTGGTGACTGCTTTTACGTTTTTACTCCATTAGGAATGTTGACAAAGTTTCGGAACTGCTTCAATTTTATAGCTAGGTTCTTATTCAATACAAGAAATAATATTCTACTAAAGATAAATTTATTTGGAGAGAAAAATACAAAAAAGGTTATTTTTAAATTCCCACAAACACTCCATCACATTTGATTACGTCACTATCCGATTAACAGACAGTTCTATAAAGAGAGAGAGAGATTAAAAATGTAGTTAAAATTATGATACCAACTGACAGCTGTCAGCTCGAATATGGGTTAATGACGCATTGAATTCGGTTGGCGAATGCAATCACGTGATAATAATTACTATTTTAGGCTTTTACCATCGATTTAAATATATTTATTATACTTTTAAAATTTAAAAATGTGATTTATAGTTTTAAAACAATGTAGTTACAACGTAACATAAATTTGATCGATTAGTGTCAACATTCCTATTTTTGTATCTCTCTACTTAAACAATTTCGAGAAATTTTGATGTTCCTCTAGTGGATCGCTTCTTTAGATTCTTTATGGCCAGTCGAGGTCGTACTCAAAGTACGACCTCGACTCCTACTCCTATTAAAATTTAAGTGAGCAGATTCGGTATGAGTATACTACTAGAATTGCAAAAAACAGTCCATAGTCTACAGTTGGTATGAAAACACATCCTTATAATCATCCTTTAAATCTCCTTCTTGCATCGAACCATTTGGAATTAATGGTTACCAAGAACATAAATAAGCTTATAACTACATTTCACAACCACCAACATTCCACAGCTTCTATTTGTTTCTTTTCTCAGTTTAAATGAAGCTATCAGACAAAAATAACCCTTCTAGTGCATCCGGAGAACGGTGTGACTGTTAACGCTCACTGGCGTCGCTTAATTTCTTCATATTTTAACTCTGCTCTGCTTTTTCCCCAACCAGAAAGGAATGTTATGAAATTCAATAAACTTAAAATGTCAAAGGTGAAATAGTTAGAAACCTTAAACTAAGCTACAATATTGTCAAGCACAGCAATGTCAAGATCGAGTATTTTGAGTACGAGTACTGCCAGATTTGGAATGTTAAAGAGTCCAAGAAAGATATCTGGTTAGAATAACTCGGTAAAGCATCACAGGTTAATTGGCTCACCACTTGTTACAATCGACTGTTTTCAATAGATATTATTTTCTCATTGATATTCTTTAGATATATAGGTGAAACGTCGTAAATTCATTTTGACGTGACAACGTCTTATAAATTGGTTTGCCGGGTGACACTTCAAGAAACTGCGTTACGCTCCGCTCACGTTATGCGCTCACAATGAGAGCGAGTGAGAGGCACGCGTCCCTTCCACTCGGGCATGGTTAGCCCGCCTAAGAGCGAGAGAAATGTTTTAAATTGTTACTATTATTTCATCCTTCTTCCTACTATACGAATGAATATTCACATTAAAATTATTTTACCACTCAAAGTCGTTGTCACGTAAAACTTTCGCCCGTATACCGACTTTACAGGCAACCAATTTTTTTAAAGTCTAAATATTTATACGACTCATTTCGTTTCCGCCACAAACGTGTGAAATGCAGTACGTAACCCAGTCATGGAAGGAAATGAAGGTTTGATATTCTAAATAATCATCTGCATAAAATTGAGGATTTAGACCAACCTATTTAAATAGCAAATAGCATATTGTGGCATAAAAATCTTTATTTTAATTTTCTAAACAAAAATGTAAATCGGGAGAAATGAAATCCGACTTTGTAGCAGACATGCATAATGTATTAAGGATGATTCCGACTATCTGGTAACCGCAGGTGTTTATCGTTACAATTAAGGATTTGTTCTTTTTGTCTCGTAATTCTTTTGACAAGCTTTTATTTATTACAAGTTTTTATAAATAAAAGTTTCTAAAGTTAAAACTTGCCTCGTTAGTATGGGTGAAATCTTGAAACTCAATTTAATACCAGTAGTACCCGATTAAGCTGTAATTTGGAATACTTGTGCAACTTCGGTGGCCATAGGTATTCTTCATCCACTCAACATAATAGAAATAGTGGATTTAGGAATCTATCCATGAGACCACCACACCATCTTCGTGGCCATAGGAAATCTTAATCTACTTAAAGTGACTCCATCGTGTTGGGGCTCGTTGTATTTATCTTAACGAGTACTATAGACCTAGATGGTTTCCAGGGTCTGATGGATGTTGTTGGCTGAAATTGAAAGATTAAGACGTTTTAACTAAAAAGCATAAAATAAAATAAACAAAACATATTTTAAAAAACAAGCTATTTTAGGCCATGTGCTAAAACGAATGCAATAAGTTAAGGTGTTGTTGAATTATTTGTATTCAAAAAGCTTCCTTGCTTGTTCGTCTCTTAATTCTTTTGCGTTTATCTTTTCATACGAAATATAAATACACGCTTTAGTACTCCAAATCGCTACCCGCCCTGCACTAGGTGCTCCTTAATAATTACATTTCACTAACGCTAAAGTGTTCACTACATTTACGCAATTCTCTGAAAGTTTTCAAAATCTTTGCTGGTAAATCACTTGCTAAATTTTCATTACATTTTAACGATTTCGATAAACTTCCTGGTTATGGATCCAAATTCCCACACTGCTATCTACGAAATCTAAATCTAAGTAATAAACCTCACAGCATTTCAGCTACAGGTATAGCACAGATAAAATTGTTGTAAAAGTTTTAATAAAAATCGGAAGCTATGGAAACAACCTTTGAGGGACTTTACAAATATATAAATAATCGAACCAATCGGATTTGAATCAAATAGATTTTAATCTCACAAATCTTCCATGTATATATTTAAACCACAACACCCAACGCAGTGAGCACTTAACGTCATAACGTTCATGTTTTTAAACTCGTCCTAAAACTCAAAACAAGAACTCGTTTTATATCTGATGTGTTCGATCCCGTTCTCGTTCGTTTATCCTTGGTTCGAAACTGAGAATTAATATCAATATTAAATGTAATAATGGATAAATAAGTATTAAAAGCACTGAAGTTGCAAATAACATTAACTGTTATGGGCGTGCTATTTAGTTTACTACTTACGTATCAGCATTAACACCATGTGCTACTTCTCCGATAGCCTACATGACTCATGTCTTGATACCTACCGAATGGATTTGCGTTTAACTTTCAACCCAAACCAAAGCTAAGTCTGAATACAATCTAGTCATGAACGAAATATATTGCATCATATTAATATACTCCCAATTTAAATTTTTATTTTTTTGTTTTTTTGTTCGATTTTGTATATTTTATTTCTTCATTTGTTGTTCTATTGTTTTCGTGTGAAAATTTAAGTCTGTGTGCCAAAATAAATCTTTTTCTTTCTTTCTTTCTATATTCAGAATATGGCAAAAAAATTAAGTAGTATGAAGTATTCATGGCTAATGTAATGAAGCGGAAGAGTTTTTTGTTTGTTTGTTTAAACGCGCTGATCTCTGGAACTACCAGTCGGATTCGAAATATTCGTTTTTTATTGGATAGAGTATTCATTGAGGAAGGTCATGGGATATGTCACATTACGCTACGACCCTTAGAGGCGGAGCGGTAATCATACCGCGGGTGAAACTGCGGCTTCTCTTTACACTACTAACAAACACACATACACACATGTTTACAATACATTTGCCTGTGTAACAAACGCAAAATATAGGTAATACATACGTCGGAGGACGTGCACCGCTGAGCCAGTCAGCCTGTGACCACGGCCGCACTGGCCGTGGTCACAGGCTGACTGGTCGAAACGTCAGGCAATTCAGAGGAATGTAATACCTTTTCGTGATCGCGTTAATACCCGTAAATACATAATTATATCATGGTACGCGAAAGTTTAAAAGTTAGTATAGTTAATACATTTCAATGCATACGATAATAATAATATTTCCTCATATTTTAACAGAAAATAACATCAAATAATATGTTACAAGGTTCTTAGGGAAATTAAATTAAAGTACCTACTTACAGCCTTTTTGTACAACCACATTTAATGGTAATGGCGAATGTACATCTAAAGAAGTTGTAAACAAATCTATATACATCTCATAACATCAGATTGCTTTTGAGCAAAGGTTACGTCGCCGACTGCCACGGTTCCGACCTTCACAACGCAAGGGTCATGGCTTTCAGGTAAAACAGCCACTTTCAGAACACCTACCATTCGACCTACTCCCGATAAATAGCACTACTTCACAATTCGCCTGTATAATGTCTGCAGAACATGAAAAACATCTAATGCCTTTACTACGAAAACTCGAAGCAATTTAGTGTCTCTGAAGATATCTGTTTAGTTTTACATTAAACAGATGTGGCAATTTCGGCAACCGAATAAAATATACAATCGACAAATTGAGTTACCTTAATCATCGATTTATTTATGTCGAGCGGAAATCTATCGTTGTTTTCGTATGGATAAACGAGATATATCAAATAAACGATTGGCAGGTTAACCTTACATGGTTACACACAGCTTGAGCATCTAACACAAAACTCGATCGAATCTTAAATATAAGTGTTTTAACTGCACCTAATCCTTTTTTAAATCTACCTATAATAATATATATTCACTTAATGACAGACACTCATTAACTAGCCTTCAAAATTGCTATTTTGCTAAATTGTATTTCGGTATACAATTTAGGTAAATTAGCAACACGGGTTTAAAAAAACATTCCTTATCTTCCTGGTGATTGAAGAAGGCTCAGGAAATTGGATTGGGAACGACTTAGTCTCACATAAAGCTATTGCCGAGGTCACAGTCTAACGACGTGAATTTATTGAAAATGTAAAAATCGTACCACATAGTTTTTGTTAATCAGCAATGAGATTATCTCATGAGTGACAGACATTTGCAAACAAACTAAACCTGTATTGACCGACCAACTTACACGACAAAGTTTTCTAACTTGCCACCCATTAAAACTATTATAAAAATGAAAACTAGATCACTAGACTTATAAATATTACAAATTCGATATGTTACCGAAAACCAGTAGTAGATCACATAGTAATTTATACCGACCAACTTTTAATAAGATCTAATCACGATAACTGTGACCATGAACGGTGCGTAAGGCAAGCTTTCTTTTATTAATCATGATATAGCGAGATTGACGCCTACGGACTAATGAGATTAATAAATAGCCCCCCTAATTAGGAAATGGAAACATTTTCTTTATGTAGGTACTCAAGGAGTTCTATACGGAGCCACATTTTACTAAAAAAACTTTCATAGGTATCTTGGAAACGGCGAATATTACATATTAAACTAGCTTTCGAATATATTATTCTCAGTTGTCTTCTCGAACAAAAACCAGTAAGTAGACACATTAATCCATGTTTATTTTAAATCTTTGAAACATCATTTTCACAAGCACTTGTCATTGTCACTCCGCTCGCGAAACGTGCCGTACTATTTTTTTCTAACTTTTCCTTTTTAAATAAATAAATCTGTTTTGTTAATTTTGTCCTAATAGACCCGCATATTTTAGTTTAAGTATATGTACTTTAATGAATATTATGAAAATTAAAGTTTTCGAAATAAGAATAAAACCTAAATATTTCTACTCGTTTCGGAGTATTTTTTTTATTTATGATGATAACTACTGCGATGCGTAGCGGAGTTCAGCTACAGATTTCTTTAAATTTTCTGTCTTTAAAGTGTGGACTATAATAACTTAACACATTTAACGGTAAGTATATTTTAAATATTTCTTAACATGTATTTTTATATCTCTAACGATGGTTAATTTACCCTTGACAACGTAAATGCCTCCCTTCGAAGGTCCTAGAAGCCCTATCTAATAAGGAAGTACAACGTTATCTTATTACTGAACTGAAAATAATTATTACACTAGTTTCTAGGTTTAAATCTGGTATTTTAGAAACATCCCAACAACTGATACAACTGATTGCATTTTGATAAATGAGATATGTCCATGTTTAACAGTGACTGCGTTCATCCTTTTACAATAGTCGCCTAAATTTGATAGAAAATAATTCAGTTACGTCTTTCTTTACCCGCATGTAAAATAATAATAATCTTATCAAATTACATGTAAGCAATTGTGAATACAATACTTTTCAGGAATTAAATGTATATTTATACCAACTTTCTTCAATAGCTATTAGACTAACCTTATGTTATGACGCATTTGAATAGACAGAACAATTTCAAACTGACCAACCGGGAGTGCACTTTCGATGCTTTGCTCTACATTTTAATTTAAAATAGACGGGCTTGCCCTACATTTGGAACCCTGTGGAATATGCCAGCATATTATTATATTTAAATTTTATTAAAGCCGGCCTAGATATTAATAAATCATCATTATTGCATATTACGATATGAGTTGTAATTATAACTTATTTTAATATGCTTAATGTAATTTTAATAGGGAAAAATATTTGTAAGAAAAAAAGATTACTTCAAACAATGAAACTGATTATAAAAATAATGATAATGAAATGAAAAATGAATAAAGAAAATGAATACTCACGTCATTATTTGCTTTCTTCGTGTATGTTATATACATATACATATAATGTAGATGTATATAAAAGGATTGTTTATTCGTTTGTTTGTAACATATATGCTTTTCTGTACACTATATTGATCCTTGTACAGCCGTTATCGCCATTTTCGTGATGTGATTGTGATTTCACAATTCCAAAGAACAAGATAACTCATCATAGTCATCATCTTATTTTTGATATTGAAACTGTATTGTTACTAGATATAAGATACCTACATAAAATATCATTATTTTTTAAAATACAGTAAAACCACTAAGGCTAATCTTAAATAGTCGCCCATTCACGTCCAAGTCACATATTTCACGTCCAGTACATAAAGTGTTTAGGTGCCACATTTCTCATATACACATTTTATACAAAATAAATTAATAAATAAAATCGTTTGGGGCAATAATTAATAATAGGTTAAGATAGTTTAACATACGGGAGTAAATAAATACATTTATTTGTGATTGTGTATAACATAATAATTTTTATTTAAAATTATTTTAAACTTCTCTTTGCTTCAACTACAAACGAAATGCGTTCATGCACACTTCCGTTAACGCATATGATGTGAGTTATGTCACCTCCCTGACAGCAAATGTATGAAAAACACTCATCGTTTCAAAATAAGCTTCTGAACTCGATTGTTTTGGACTTTGATAGAGACTCATATTTTTCCTATAAGCTATAACTTAACTCGACGCTAATAGCCAATTTATTTTTATCCAAAGGTATATAGTATTCACCTAACTAAGTATACATATAAAAAAATATAACAACAAAGCGAAGGCCAAGTAATATTCAACTTAATTTTTCAGTTTCCTATAAACACTTTTTTCTGTCAAGTTTACCTCCGTCACGTACCTAACTCATGTCGTCAGTTCGTCACGCACAAACACTTGGCACACGCGTGACCTCGACTCGACCGAGACCATGGCAGGGCTTCAGTAAGTCCTATAATGAACTGCTAATACTACTTAACTAACTAAAGAGGATTTTCTAGTACCTAACGTTAAATACGGTAAGGTGGCGACTGGCGAATTCACGGTTCACGCTTAAATCACCTAAATAATGTAATCCGTGTATGTTTTTCTACCTAAATCACGTTATACATAACACGTGATTTAGGTACAAAGCCTAACGCTATATATAAACTTGGTTCGATGTGTACGAACGTACTTTTTGACGTCACGGATTTCGAACGCAAGTTTCTCTGTTAATTTATTTAAAGTATTGCTTATTTTAGGTTAAACATTGTCAAAATCAGTTAATTAAAACAACCAAACGGAAATATTATGCCTTTTTGAAACTTGAAACCATTATATTACATTAGGACTGACTGTCGTAAATCATATCTATATTTGATAAGACTCATCTTGTCCCCCACTGGGATTGTGAACCTTTCTGAAATGTCAAGAACTACTTATGGTAACTTAGAATAATAGACCACAAAGGTTTCCAACAAAACATTTCAAGTATTACAGACGTGCATAAATCCTTCTTATACGTCATCCAACTGTGACATTTTTGTAATATATAGTAGTAAAAGTTTTGGTAGATTTTGTAGACACAATACCTGTACTACTACTTGTATATTATATTGCGTCCTCATCTTCCAACAACATTTTCCAACATAAAAAAGAAAATAAAGAAAAGCTGTCCACTTTAAACATTTCTTCGAATCTTGCTTTTGTGAGTTTAGACAAAATTACTTTTTTCCACGAAGACCAAAGATTAAACACGGTACGGTCGAGTATCTATTGTTTTGTTATAAGTTTAAACTCATTAAAATCTAAATCATTTCATTTTCATTTGATTCATGAATTAAAATGTTCTAGCAGTTTTAAAGTGTGTCTATGAAAAGGATTGTATTAAATTACATTTAAGTAACAGGTCAAAAACAAAATGATTATCTTTTAATAAAAGTGCGACCAACTTAAATACTTTAAGTATTTAAAATAACCTTTGGGGTCTGATCTCTTTTCACTCTAAAGATAAAATTTATCCAATTTAAAAAAAAAGGAAAAATTTAAATCTGTTCAAAAGTGAAAAGATATTTTCATTTTGGTTTTCTTTATCTTCGCCACAAGTTTAGTGAGTCAAATTGGATAAGTACATCATGAAGTACTCCGCCTATAAATTATTTTGTTAGAATTGACTCTGGTTCTCATGATAAACCGTTAATTTAAAAAGCCGTTTTTTACTATTCTACCTTCATCAACGTATCTGTTTCTAAGTATAACGGGACAAATACTTATCTTCATCGTTCATAATTTTTGAGTTTTAAAAAGTCACAGTTGATTATATTATTTAATTAACGCAAGTCGTGTGTTAATAACCCCGACCATGTTTACTACTATGTGGTAAATTTTACCAAGAATAGCAACGAAGACAACGAATAAATGATTTTGTAAAAATAAGTTATTTATATATATATATATATATATATATATATATATATATATATATATATATATATATATATATATATAGCCATATTTAAGAGAATGCTGAATATTTTGTTTTAATAATATTTGCCGAACCCTGTTTTTTATATTATTTTTGTACATAAATTAATAAAGTTATTTTTTGTTTCAGGTATGTGTTCTGAACATCATCAACTTTCAAGTAACAGTTTGTATAGGTATTTTTTTTAAACAATGCAGTAGGCAGGCATACGACCTGATGCCCCTAATTAAAAGCTTGCACCGTTGTCCGTGAACGCTAGGAATATTGGAACGGATCGAAACTCGGGATCTGGAGACTAGAGGAGAGCTTGCTCTCCTAAAAAGTAATCCTACAAGAGGTTAGATTAGTCATCGTGTAGCCTGTAAACAGTGGTATTATGTAGGTATACAAAGAAAATATAATCTCGCTGTACAGTAGTATTTTAATTATAATTTATTGTAAATCTCCCAAGAGTTTGTGCGGAAAGAGAACCGTCGTAGGATTTGAGGTCGTAGCAGTGCTAAATTACCTTTTGACACTGTTACGTCATTATTGTTTACTGTATTGTACGGTATTGTTTACTGTCGAACTATAATGGCGTAACAGTGTTGTCAACATAACAAAAAATTTAATTTAGCACTGCTGCGACTTCAAATCCTACGACGGTTTTTTTTCCGCACCGACTAGATAAGTTGTTCGTTTAATTTTTTTTTCTCCATAAATATTTTATGACTACACCCTTGTACGTAAAACATGTTGTACGTTGTACATACGTACAACGTATGTACATGTACGATAGCACTCATTCGGTCATTCACTTAATTATCAGTCGCGCCGGCTTCATTAACGAACCGGATGCTGTTATTAATGTGTCCCCTGAAAGATTATTTTATTACACTACCGGATGGCCTATATGAGGCAGGTTTACACGTATCAGGTGCTAAAACTGGAGCCAAGGACTCTTTTCTGAATGACACACAGAAAAGAGTCCTTTATACGTGTATCTTTGACCTTGATGATATACTGTCTGATCAAGAATAAAGATCATCTAGTGTATGAAAAGGTACACGTTTAAAGTGGTCATAATATACTCTGTAGGTACCTGCTAGCCTGACGACAATATCAATTGCGTGGTAAATTTATTAATGAAAATCGCAATAACGTTATAGACTGTGTCATTAAGTTTGATTGTTTGTTAATTAAAATACCGGCACATTATGCACCGGCAACAATCATAACTAAGTCAATAAACTTGAACTAAATTGAGGAAAGTATTTTAGAACCTTTAATGCGTTGAAAAAAAGATCTAAAGTAAAGATCGAAGTGGAGCACAACAGAATAATTACTATCACTACATATTATAAAGCAAAGTCCCCCGCCGCGTCTGTCTGTCTGTTCTACTACTACTGCTACAAAACTACTGAACGGATTATCATGCGGTTTTCACTAATAGTGATTCATGAAGAAGGTTTAGGTGTATAATTTGTTAAGATTTTGTGTAAATCGATTGAAATATGTTGATGAATTGTTGAAGATGTCTCTGCTACCCGTGCGAAGCTGGGGCGGGTTGCATATTTACTATCAAAAGTTCACAGCTATATTAGCCGTCATTTATTTTTGATTGATCATAGTGCAAAGAAGTAAATTTATAGCTGGAATCAAAATCAAGGCTTTTTCCGAAACGCGGAGGCTTTTCATATTATGTAGATACCGCGTTACCGACATTGACGTAAACAAAGCGACACAATGTAATTATGTTTACAATACAACTACATTAATCAAATACACAAGCAAACGTTATTCCCGTGAAACATTAATTAGGTACGTACTGTTTGCAATATAAGAGTATGAGAAATTTAACTTACGAGACACACGAAGTCAACTTACTTATGTCAATATCTGTAGTTGATACATCAAATTGTTGAAACAGATAATAACTATTAGTTATACTGTGATTTCAGTTACTAATAAATATAAATCTAAGGCTTAATAGCCGTATCTTTTGATTACGTTGACTTAGGCGCTGTACGGCACACCGTGTGGTTTTAGTCGGTTCGATTCCGACCCACCGCCCCACTGAAAATCCCGGTGGGGTGACGGCCCGAGGGAGTTTCCACACGCACAAAAAAAAGGAGCTTGATTTTTTTGATTACACAAATTGAAAATAATCCTGTCCAGAGTCTACCAAACACACGCCAGCCCCTAGTCTCTTTAGACAATTCCCTAAAAAGTTAGTCTATGTCGTCAGTATATATATTATTATGTCTTCTTCCCTTGTCACGTTGATTAAGAAAACTAAAGTTCGGCGCCATAGTATCGATTAGCTCAACATTTCCTCCGCCACTTTGTCTACAAAGCTTAGTAAGCTTATTGCTTCTCAGTTCACGTACGAACTGGGCCACATAACAAATACTTTCACTAAAGTACTAATATCAACATAGTTAAATAAGTAACAGATTGCAAACACTTCGTGAACAAAATTAGTAATTATTGTATACTTTACAAATATTAACATCAAGTTATAATTACTCTGTCTTAACATGCATACTCTGTGAATAATTTTGAAACATCGTTTCACATCATGTGCAACTAATTTCTTCGCATTTGTTTAAAAATCCGGTTTCATTTGGCAAAAATATACTTAACCAAACCAAAACTTGCTATAACTTACTATACTTGAAATACCACATGACTTAAAATCTGAAGGATACTAAGGGATTAATAAGGGCTGACCTCAAATTACTCTTGTAAAATTATCTGATAATGACTACAAACCCTCTATCACGTTTACCATGTGATTGTTGAGACACCATACTAGAACAAACGCCCGTGGTTGGAGTAAAGCGCGACACCCTTACACTGCAAGGCCATAATGACAGACAGTATGTACATCGCGAAAACTAAAAGCAACTACTAGACTGCACTGAGAATAGATCATGTGGTGGCGTAAAGATTGAACTTCATTTATTTGTAGGGAGAGTTTGTATTATTTTAATGTCTTGTTAGAGTAAGCAACCTGTTCTACTGTTAATTAATCTCTGACCACACTCAAAATGTTATTACAGCCTTCAGATACGGTAAAAACCAAAACACTTTGAGTTCCTTCTAGAGTGAAAGTCATAGTGATCTATTGCGAATCGGCGCCTCAATTCAAAGGAGTTGTAGAATATGGTTTAACTTAATGCAGAATTCTGTTAACTTCAATATCGGCCGTACAATATCTATGTTTCAATTCATAATCGATTGCATTCTAGTAAACGATTTGCCAGTGCTTAATTTAATTTTCCTTTTTCATCTTTTCGCCTTACGTATTCAGCGTGGGCAGTTATGTTTCTATCTGGTCATAGAATAATTAACGGGAAAAACGTTTATCTTATTAAAATCAACGACTTAAAAGTGACACATAGAAACGAATGACAAAAGAACTCTTTCTATTCGTGCCTTTTTTAGGAATGCTGTGCTAGTCTGATCCAGGTTTTTATGGTGATTTTCTTTCCTTATACCTTCAGATAATCAATTGTTACGGCTTTGAAAGCCCACTGTACCTTATCTTATTAAGTAATTCATTCCAAATCTGGGATGGATCAAAAGATTCTCAACTCGGCCTCGACATAGAAGATAGGAATATAACACAACACACTACGTAAATGTAACGTAACAATCTACGGCCATGACCTCATTTTCTGAAGTTCTAGTAAGATTTCAGGCTCCCTGGAGACCATTTTTGTAAAGGTGTCAATAATAATCTTCATAGATAACAAAGTTACAAGAATTTTACAACTAAAACCATTGGTAAACTTATCGAGTGTGACTGCGGATAATCATATCGGGTCGTAAAAGTTCCGCTTAAGTGTGTGTGTGTGTGTGTTTGTAGACACGATCGAAAATAAAAAAAATATGTGTAAGAAAGTTACGGGTCGAAACTCTGTTATTGAAAGTGATTTTAATACCACTTCTTTTGATTCCATTCGAACAAATCGAAAGATTGAACTCGATCCGATTGTATGTGTATTGGTAAACTTTATAATAAGATTTCGCATGACCTTAGTTCATAGTTAGATTGTCAATGCATGCATGACGCGACTTTTGTTGCAAATGTCCATAGGTTACGGCCACAAATACGGTAGTTGATTGTCAAGTCAAATCAGCTTGTTTATTTAACGTCGAAACGATATATGTCCTGTAAACATTATCAAATATGAACTCGTGACGTTATACTTTGCTATAGTTAAATCATTTACTTCCAATGTTTGGTTTCAATCAATCAGCCTATTGCAGTCTACTGCTGGACATACGCTTCTCCCAATGTGCGCCATAGCACCTGGTCCTCGGCCTTCGGCATCTAGTCCATCCCAGCATCCACATAATCTAACTATGAATTAGGGTCATACGAAATGTTTGGCTTAACATCATTATCCTCCGCGCCTTTTCCACGTCTTTCAGTGTAACTACCGCCGAACTTCAATATTTAACGTGAAGCGACTGTAGTTCTCTTCTGTAGTTAGACCAAGTCGTTGGACTGTTTAGGGCTCCAAGTACCCGTAACGAACGCCACAGATGTTCGTATGGCGACCGGGATCGACGGCTTAACGTGCTCTCCGAGGCACGGAGGGGTATCAATGTGTTAAGAATGGTCACCCATCCTAAGAAATTCATTTGGCATAACAATGACCAAATAATAACAATCTTGAATATAGTAAAAAATCTAGTTTTTAAGTCTTAGTCTTATAAAACACCTAATTTCATAAAGATCAAACCATATTCAAAACTACCCTACCTATCCATAAACATATTTTTTAAGGACAACTCCCGCATCAAGAATATTCCTGTGTCGCGGGGGGCTTCACAAATATTCAAACAACGGACACAAAGAACACCCAGACTCGGGACAACTATTTGTGGATCACACAAATTTTTGTCCCGTGTGGGATTTGAACCCACAACAGATGTACGAGTATACAAAGCCAAAATACTTTAGAATTTGTATTTGTTTCGACAAACTTGACAGAAAATTATCATTATGTTACTGCTTAATTTGTAGATAGAATTGAATATAACTTCATTATATATAAACTGCATTATAGGAATCAAATGAGCCGCATTTCAACTACGGGCATTTCAAATCAATGGATGACAAATTACCCTTTAAAATATTCACGACACGACCTGTATACAAATCAACTATTAACATACCCACGTTCGATGCAGATTTTAATTTGCTTTCCAATTATCATTTTCAAATACATATATGTGTGTACATATTTATAACTATAATAAAAGTTTAAGTACACACAATACGTCAAGTCCTAACGTTAAGCATGTGATCTACGTAATACCAATTAGTATAATATAGTATTCTGAATTTGACGCTTTTGTGAGTTCGTGACTTCGTAACTGATTGAACTGACAGACAAACATGGAATTTGAGATAATGTATACTAGTATGGTTATTAATTTATGTAAGAAATAGAATTTATCTACGTTTTTTGACTGGTTAGACGTTTTAATAAATCAATATTGAAAATAGTAAAAATGGTATTTAGTTCGTGAATGTCAATAACTGGGTACTTCGTCGATTCACACCACAAGCTGTTCGGACCACGTTGTGAATCGCACAAGCCCCCTTTTTTTTTAATTCGTCGTTTCGGACCAGTGGTGTGAATCGACGAATGCCTATTTTGTACTCCGTCGTTTCGCACCACTGCACATTCCTATCTCGCGCATACTATAGTTCTCAGGTAAAAGCAACCCTGTTAATACCTTTACTGACATGTTGTCAATTAAAGTGTCAGTAAAGGTATTAAAAGGGTTGCTTTTACCTGAGAACGAGTAGTATGCGCGTTATCATCTGAGTCGTCAGGTCATAAAAGTCAAAAGAGATAGGAATGTGCAGTAGTGCGAAACGTCAAAGTACAAAATAGACATTCGTCGATTCACACCACTAGCCCGAAACGACGAATTCAAAAAGGGGCCTTGTGCGATTCACACCGTGGTTCGAACAGCTTGTGGTCTGAATCGACTAAGTAACTCAGGATTGGTAGCAATTTTTTTTTTTTTGCTAATTTTGAAGGCCTTTGAAGCTTAAACTATTTAAAACTGTTTTTTAACTATCTAAGTTAAGACAGATACCACAACGCACAGTATACCTATGTAGACTGCCCATGTAATGATAGGAAAGTAAAAAGTTATGCAAGTTTGTATATATATTAGGTTTGTAATTCGGGACTTAATCGCGATAATATTTAAAAGGTACAATACCTCTTGTTTACCCGACGTTTCGATCGAATTGCACCGATCGTGGTAACGAGTGGAGTGGAGTTTGAATATAATTTCTTAGGATTTATATTTTGATAGAAGGAATATTTCAGACTTTCACATGAGTGGCTTCGAAAAATATTAGTTTTATGTTTGTGTTGTACTTGTCTTACATAACTTACACTACATAACTTTAATTTTGTTATAGTTATAGGCCTTCTCACCCCAAAAGATCTAGTACAGATATCATGTTTAGGTGCAAACAACAAAACGCAGAGGTAGCATAGTATACTTGATGTAACTAGAACAACATTGCTGACCTGATTATCATCCGCACAAAGTAAAACGTTATTCGAGTCTATTTTATGATTTACTATTTTTATGATTTATATTAGATTAAACAGGGCACAACATAGTATTTATGTTTTTAAAATAACTACTTAAGTTGGTAAACATACATGACAGTCATGCTCTGTATAACAGACTGCCAGTTAGAGATTGTGAGAACGATCCTCTGAATGTATACCGATGATCGCTTACTATTCGTTGTTTTAGACATCAGATTAAGTATTATAACGTAATAGTAATTAACTAGGATAAAGGTTTTTATCCTTTTAAAAACTATTGCTCCAACCAAAACTTTCTTAAGCTGCCTCAATCTATATACTCGTATAAGCAAAAACAATATTATCCATGTTTAACAGATTTATTTCTCACAAAATGTTTCAGAATCGGAATATGCCAAAAGGTTTCTGCACAGCCCGTGCTATCGTACAAATACGTGTAGGTTCATCATAAATCTCTTGCCTCATGTGCTTGTTAACTGAATTGGAAATATTGTTTTTATTATTTTTAAATTATCCTACTAATATTATAAACGTGAAAGTTTGTGAGGATGTATGGATGTCTTTTGCTCTTACACACAATAACTACTGAACTGATTGCGACCTTGTCTTGTCACCTGGATTAACACATAGGCTACTTTTCATTCCGATATTCGGCGGCATCGGGACTTACGCGGGTGAAACCGTTATTTATAAATATAAAAATATGTCCTCTAATCGTCAAAAACGTGTAATCAATTCTATTTCTCTCTCTCTCTTTACAAAAGGCATCACAGTGATAACACCAGCTGTTTCCTTAATTTCACAATGTTAGTGTTCCGAATATATTTTAACATTAGCCTTTGCCCGTATTTACTTAGTACTTTTTTTCTGGATGACAGGTACCCTATGTACCTTACCTTTCTGTAACCCTGGCAACGTGTATGTAAAACTTTCATGATGAGCGGTTGAGTAGTTAAAGCGGGAAAGTATAACAAATAAACAAAGTCAAACTCGTATTTATAATATTAATAAGGAAGTAAGGATGTTTCCCAGAAAAAACTAGGTAACTATATCTGTGGGTAACTACGCCATTTGTTTAATCATCAAACCGTTTAATACAATGAAATTTATGTTCCATTATTGTAGGTACCATGTGTTGCCAAATCAACAACAACAACCAAAGAACAGTTCTGTAAACAAACACATTTATCCTTCATAAACAAAACTGTTCCATCTGTTCATCATCATCTTCGTCTAGCCACTGTTTGCTCATCGAATATAAAAAGTGCAGCACCAAATGTTTAAACAACGTGGCTATATAACGTGGAAGGCGCGTGCGCCGGTGCCCGCCATGCTTGACACGACCGGGACAGAACGGGACAAGGGCATTGAACCCTGTCTGGTTTTCACTTCGCTGCTTCCGCACGACTGACTGTACAGTTCACTTGTTAGTTGATTGACAACTTTAGGTTTTTATACGAGTAATTTACACATTTAGTTGAGATGGGATTGAAAATTATCTATTGAAGTAGTTTTCCTACCTAAATAAAAGCTCTACTTATACGTAAATAAAAGCTCTAGTATTATTGACTAAATACTTGATCGCCGAGACTTCATAATGATTTGCACGCGAAAAGAAGATATTTAAACACGTTTGAATTCAATATACAAGGTAAGAGTAAGCGAGAATCAAACGCCAGTAGGAAAAAATGTTTTGAGATTCAAAAATCGAAAAAAGAATAAAACGCTTCTTAAATCCGCTGGTGATCACTTCACTCCACAAAAAATAACGCTTGTAAACTTAAATCTACCAACTACTACCGTAAAGAGTTTCTTAGGTTCTTTCAGTGAGTAGTACGAGTAGTTGCTAACACAAATCCAATGTGCTCACGAGCTTCATAATATGCTTATTTAAAATGCATACAGACAATATTCGATAAAAAACGTCTACGATAATAAGTAGATTGGTCAGAACACCACACGACTATACACTGGCAGAAAGGAGATAGAGCCGACAACGATGGCAGCGGAACACCTGCGGTGTCGTTAACCTGTTACAAGTATAAAGAGATTCATCATCATCGCAGCCATGAATGTGGGGAAAAAGAGGTTATGACCAAAAAATTACGACTGGAATTTTATTTGGCAAACAGTAGTCTTATATAGCTCGGGAAAGATAAGAGAGTTTGAAAAATAAATATGTACGAAGTTGCCTAATCTTGCTAAATACTGCGCGTCTTTTTGTTAACATTGAGTTGTAGATAAGATTGCTTGTATAAGATAATACACCACTTCTGTTACTTTCTAGTTTAACATAAAAGCAATTAAGGAGCTCACAGCTCATTTCCATGTACACCGCTACTCCGCTTTTTATTACCTAACATTTCAATAATAACTCAAAAATGATTGGGATACGAATATGATAATGATTTTCATTTATTCACAATTAATTCATCTTCGAGCAAACGTATGCCTGTGAAAAAAGTATTGTCAAGCTACTTCGGAAAAAAAAAATCATCTGTTGCTAACAAACAAAAGGGAGTACCTACCTAATGGATTGAATCTATAAAGGTTATTCAAATCAAATTACAGACAGCGAGTCTTATGAATACCAGCAGCAAAAACGTCCTCATTTCTATTTCAGGTACGATAGAGCTCAGACCCGGTGTCTATAATTTGTGACGTATACAAGTTACTAAAAATTAAATATAATACTTAATTAAAATTAAAACTTATGTTCCCCGTGTCGGACTGTCCTAATGTCAAATTAAAATTATGTAACTTATTGCTGTTTTTCCATAAAGTCAGGTGATTTTAGTAACGGGAAATTATAAAGTTACACCTGCACCCCCTGCCGTTGTCATCAACACGTCGAAAGATCCTTATCGCACTATATTATTATAAAGCATCGTGATCCATTAGCGCCACTTGTGGTCATTTAGTATCGCGTCATTTGTTTTTAAATACCTACCTATGTAGCTTATTGGCCTTTGCATAATCCTAGCTCGTTATAACTGTGCAAAACCGCACATTCTTTCTCTGTTTGGTAGGTGTTCCTAATTTGAATTTAGATAACTCAGATAAGCATATCTGTTACAATGGTACATTGCCCTTTACAGTAAATTTAGGTAACATTGAATTTCATTGTAAGTAGGTACTCGTCCTATTGAATAAAAATGATCAGTTGTTATTATTTTTTCATGCTTAAAGTGCCACCACATATTTAAGCACAACCTGATGGAAATGAAAGATTTTTAGTAAACTTTTAGGGTTCCGTTCCTCAAAAGGAACCCTTATAGATCACTTTGTTGTCCATCCGTCTGTCTGTCTCTCTGTATGTCTAACAAGACCCTTTTTCTCAGGAACCCGTGGATGCATCAAGTTGAAATTAATACCAAATACATAAGTCTGCGGTCCCTTGAAACTGTAAAAAAAATTCAAGCTTCTAAGTCAACGCAATCATAAGATATGGCCACTTTAGCTTTAGATTTGACCAAATTTGAACATTTCACAGGTAAATCAAAACCTATAGGGTATTTCCCATTGACCTAGAATCATGAAATTTGGCAAAAAGCAAGCTCTGCCAGCACAAGTAAAGGAAATAATCCGAACATCGTTAATTTGTTTTTGTCGAAAATCGATGAATGGGAGAGTATTTTTAGAACTGCAAAGTTATGTTTGTCTTTCGAAAAAGACGCAAAAATCTTCGAGAATTGTTTTCTTACGGAACCCTCGCGAGTCAGACTCGCACGCGCGGGGTTTTTTTATAAGAAACATAGTTAACGACGAGTTCGTTCTGGGTATTGAGGCGCCAAGAACACAGATAACTTCCTTTTTATTGCCCAAAAATCTCACTAAAACCAACAATAAAGATGGCGGCTGAGGAGCGTGCGGGATACGCCGGAGTTTGCTACGTTCGCTACTGAATTTCTTTTTGGGGTGTCTTAGCCATAAACTTAATAACTAAGTTTATGGTCTTAGCGATAACTACTTTTTAAAAATGAACGTGCGCCCCCGCTCGCTTACAATGTGTGTTTATAAAATGAAACCTTTTTGTCAAGAATTAAAAGTAAATCGCGTCGTCGCTTACAAACATGATATCAAACATCACTACATATTATAAAACAAAGTCCCCCGCCGCGTCTGTCTGTTCGCGATAAACTGAAAAACAACTACTGAACGCATTTTCATGCGGTTTTCACCAATAGATAGAGTGATTCATGAGGAAGGTTTAGGTATATAATTTGTTAAGGTTTTGTGTAAATTGGTTGAAATATGATGATAATTGTTGAAGATGTCTCTGCTACCCGTGCGAAGCCGGGGCGGGTTGCTAGTATTAGATAAGAAGACTAATATTCGGACAACTAGACTGTCTCAGAGCGTTATATAGCGGATATTCTGCCAAAACTAAAGTCAGTATGAAAAACTTTAAACTTATCTTGAACTTGAACTTCCGCCCGCAGCTTTACTCGCGTTTTTTTTCTGTTCGAAAGGTGTCCATTTCTGTACCCATGCCAACGAGTATACAAAATTTCATGATGATCGGTTGTGTAGTTAAGGCGTGAAAGCGTAAGAAACAAACGAACAAACTCACATTCGCATTTATAATAATACATGGTTAGAATGTAAGTAGCGGTAGCATAATTATGTATATCTAACCCCTATATTTGTATATAATCCATTTACACGAGGCTTTGCGATTACATTTAGCTTCAAAATATAATTTCCCTTCATCTCCTTTCACTATCATCTTGTCATGTTTACTTTTGAGTGCCTTTAACATTTCAAAGCGGAGTTTAATACTGCCGTCGTAAATGAATACACAGTAACTACAGTGATACAGTAATTGGAGTTACTGTGTTTTCATTTACGACGGCAGAATAGATAAAGGCGATTTTTTAAAATGACCCCTTCAGTTTGAAAAATCCTATTTGATAAACCGTTAAGGTTATTATTGTGGTTGTTAATTGAGGTAGGTAAATAACTTCTCGTAATCATATTCATCCTTTTACGAGTAACACAATATAATGCAATAAACATTAATGTGATCACACGTCTATTAAAGACATAACGTCAGAAAATTATCTCTGCTTTTCTTTCTTGTCATAAAAATATGCACACCGTCAGCCAAGTGTATGGTCAAAGTAAACAAACGTTAATTGATTTAGCAAGAATTTGACAATGAGTTAATACAAGGTATATCAAATCAAAAATATTGACCTTGTTGGACATTTTCAACTTTCTCTAACATGCCAGGCAGTTCAACAGATGTGATTCTTTTTTTAAATGCTCAGATAGTCTTAATTATGTCGAAAGGACTTAACAATAATCCGATTGATGACAACAAAGTACTCAAATTACATTTGCATTGAGACCTTATGCCACGGAATGAAAATAATAGTCACGCGTACCTAGGGTAGTTTCTACACTAATATTGTTTTATACCACTAAAATTTCAAACACTACAATTAATAAAAGATAAAACAAATAAAAGATCTCTTAAGTGCTTTGGACCAATGAATTGAGAATAAATTCTCCATTCTGTGCTTTCTACTAACCCAAATTACATATTAATAATACGTGAATGTGACACGAAGATTTACAATACATAAATGTAGTGTGATTCATTAACTTTCAGCTAAAAGTAGGTATAATGTGTACTTTTGTATGATCGTATCTTAAATCTTAAACCCACCCACTGCTATAATAAATATTGTATTAGATGTTGTTTCTAAGGCAGTAATTCCGGGCGGGCCGATAAAGTATTACTATTATTACATGAAATGTATTTTAGTATGAGTGTAGTATTTTGCATAACAAGGTACACTAAATAATGCAATACGTGCACGCTTCGCAACTAAGGTCAAGCTCAATTACATCTTTGTCAAAATAGGTACATAATGCATATATAACTCAAATTACTTGGTTAGAAGTAGCTATTAGGTAAATATTCAAATGGAGGACCTTTTTGACATCTACATCTGTTTGTATATAATCTATAGCGCATTAGTAGGGCTGCCATCCGTCCGGGTTTCCCCGGATTTGTCCTAGTTTAGAGGGCGTCCGGGGAGCGTCCGGGCGGGGTTTTCAAAAAGTGTCCGGGTAAAACCCGGACACTGTGCCAGGGGACAATTATAATTGTTAGATAAATCGTTAACAAGCTAAAAATTTAAATGGAATCGGCGTTTTTTTTTTAAGGTGTCCGGGCGAAAATCTCAATTTCACGCATGTGTACGGGGATTTTTTAAGTGTTTGTCCGGGGTAGGCAATTTAAGTGATGGCAGGCCTACGCATTAGCTATGGATTAGTTATGATATACAGCTAAAACATATTTCAGCGCCACCTAGCGAAGACAAATCGAACTACATAGTAACTACTGATCCTGTATCGCGCATAGAAAAGTTCTGGTACCGATTAGTATATATGTTATGGACCAAGTGATTTATATGGCACAATTTATAATGTCCAGACAGTTTGAAAAATGCCTACGAGTATTAATAAGTAAACAATATAATAAAAACGATTGAAATAAGCAAATTGGCCGGGCTGTATGAATAATGTCCCCAATCTATTTGGCAGAGTAATAATGAAATAAAATATGTGTCTTATTCAATTATTGACGTGACAACGTCTTATAAATTGGTTTGCCGGGTGACACTTCAAGAAACTGCGTTACGCTCCGCTCACGTTATGCGCTCACAATGAGAGCGAGTGAGAGGCACGCGTTTTAAATATAATTCTTTGTATAAATAAATGTTTTAAATTGTTACTATTATTTCATCCTTCTTCCTACTATACGAATGAATATTCACATTAAAATTATTTTACCACTCAAAGTCGTTGTCACGTAAAACTTTCGCCCGTATACCGACTTTACAGGCAACCAATTTTTTTAATGATTATATAGGTACCTAATTATTTTAAAATTAATATAGTAGAACGAATACTACATATAGGCTTCTAGAAAAACCTAATGCAATAAGCGTAAGTACATACCAAACTTCAATGTTGAGAAAAGACCGGCAATAATGTGTAATTCGATTCTCTCAAAAGTGTTCACTTTATAGTACCTAGTCTAATCCGTGGTCAGATAACACAGATAATTTATTTTTCACATAATAATATGTATATTTTTATATAAGTGTGCTACAAACTCATCGCGATCACTTGCGAAAAAATCTGACCACGCGAACCTTTAATACAAACGCGTAGTAACTCCTCCCAATCTAAAAAAGGTTTGACGTGCGAATAGCATCTAGATTTCTCTGGGGATAGTTATTATTGTTTAAAGCTTTGTGAAAGAGTAAAAGTATCAATGAAAGCCATCCTCATTATCGATTCGAAAGTAAGCTGGGTCTAAGAATCAAAATATTACAACTGATATAAATAGTATTTTGTAGTTCTTTGCGATTGTCTTTACACACGGCTCCTTTTAAGATCAGTTTGCAATCTTAATGTCTGGCTAAATTATCTCATTGAAATTAGGATATTTTTACGAGATCAGTATCGTAATCTGGCGACTCCGTTTCTAAGAAAGTTTTGTGCAATATTTACTTACTGCGTAGCCAGTCAGCCTGTGACCACGACCAGTACAATCTGGTCTAAACGTCAGGCAATTCAGAGAGAATAATTATATCATGAAACGCGAAAGTTTAAAAGTTGAAAAGAAAAGTATTTTTTTGTTGTATGGAAAGAAAAAATAATTCTTCCTTTGTTCTCTCTCTAATATTAATACTGGCTTGTCTAACCTCATTTCTGTTGCTACCCAACCAGTTTTTTTTAAGGCTGGGTGGTAATTCGTTCCAGTTCCATAACATGGCCGAGCTTAGAGTTAAGACCGTAATGTCCCAACCTAAGCGGGCGGATCCACTTTTATTACTGAATGAATGTAGTATTTAAGGCGTATAGTCCCTTGACATGGGCTTTAGGAATGTTTCATTTTGGACGTAATTATGTTAGGTACTTAGAAGTGATATCGGGCGATTGTTTTCGTATTTTATTTTGTCTAATTTTAAAAGTTTCTGGATTCTACACTGTATGCGAATATCTGCTAGAGACTGCTTTGTTTCGAGATAAGGCTTTAAGGCTGTTAAAAGCAGTGGCCTGGTCAGCAAGATTTTTTTATGAGAGTGCAAGTTTCAGCGGATATTCATAGTGTGAAAAAAGGTAGATAAAAAATCGGTTTAAAAAGCCCTAGGACACATTTCACTGAAGTGCATATTCAACTGAAGAATAAATTTTCTTAAAATATAAACAAAATACATATTCAAAAACTAACAAAAGTCTAAGTTATTATGTAATACCACAGAATACATAATAGTGGTAACACTGGGACTTGACCGATAACTTGTATCTTAATAACTGATTTAGTCATTTTGGGCAAATATGTACACTTGAAGAATAAAACTCCAGCAAAAGATTTGTTCGCCAAATTGTTATAACTAGTACGTGATCTGCTGTTCTGTTCGTGGTTCTGGCTTTTTTTCATTTCTAATTATTAGCAGTTTATGACACGTCAGTCCCTAAAAACTTTTTGCAAAATAATCACTTACATAAATTTAAAATGCAACATTAGAATAAAAAATCAAGCAATGTCATTCAACATGGCAATACCGTTAGTCAGTACTCATTATCATACCTACTTGACAATACTACGTAATCAGGTGACAGTGATACGTAGGAATTCTAATGTATATTTTAAAATTATGAATTATGCAAATATTATAAAACGAAAAGATCGCTCGTTGTGGCAGTCTTTGATTGATTGTGGGTACCTTTGTAGTGGACTTGTCATGACTGAAATGAGCATGATGGCTCATTATGTGTTATATTTTATGTTATTTTCTTCGATCAAGAGATACAACTGTTATTGTAACGCTAATTTTAAATGATAAACCAACCATTTGTATTTTATTTTAATTTTCTCTTTGAGATTGTTCATAATTTTTTCATCTATGAAAACAAGAATTACAGGGTCATAGCTATTTAATTATTAAGTTAATAGATTAACCAGAATTAGCAAATATACTAAGCAATGAAGTATGTTTAAACCATTCGTTTTCATTGTTTTAGGACGATTTAAACCTGTTGGTATTTTCCGTAGGTAGTCCACGTTTTATAAAATAGCGGACTAGGTCTAAGACAGTAAAAAATATGTTTATGTTCATAACTTTTATAACATAACTTAGTACTCCTTAATGAAATGAGGACTTTTACAAGTAGAATAGTAACAATAAAATAATCATAGAGCAGATTTCATAATATGTAGTAAAAATATAATGATAAATAAAAATTGGTAATACATTTTGTTACAACAAGTAGGTATTGAGAATAGAAACAAGAACTTTTAAACGGCCGTAAATTTTATTTTATCATTTTACTGATACAAATTACGTAGTATGTAATAGGTTTACATTCGTAGGAAATAGTTTACTGCTGTTTAAAAATTAACAACGGTTACAGAATCCTGTTTGATTGTGTTTATTTTTATTGGTTACGCAAGTTTGCAAGCACGTAGATATTTACCTTTCAACGGGCGAGATAATGTAAGTACAGTTTTATCGTCAATCACCTAGTAACACCTATGAATCGCACGCATAACTATGATTATATTATTTGGAGACCTTTAGAGCTAATACCCCCTCGTTGATATATTTTTTAGATAAAGATACTAATATGGCAATAATAGAGAACTGTTTCACAATAAGTACAGTTTTAGACTGTTATGTACGCACGTTGGAAGACATAAAAATAAACTAACTAAAGTCAGTAGCGTTCGATAGAAACAAGAATAAGAAAATGAGCCAAGTGCGTCAATGGGCAGATTCTTTGACTTTTTTGGAGTTTACTCCTTAAGAATCGATTTTCATATAAGGCGCCCGGTATGAAAAAAATATGAAGAGTAAAATTTAGTGATCGTAGGGCAGCGTAACGCTTTAACGCTTTGTTGTGCTTTTTGTGCTTTATTGGAGTTTACTCCTTAAAGAAAGACGCATGTAATATGTGTATTTAACTTTATGTTATGTATGTATATGGAATATATACTATACAGCGTCTAGAAATGACGTATATATATATAGAAGAGAGAGAGAGAGACAGAGAGAGAGGAAGAGAGAGAGAGAGAGAGAGAGGGAGAGAGAGAGAGGGGGGGGGAGATAGAGAGAGAGGGGGGAGAGAGAGGGGGGGAGATAGACGGGTAGGGAGAGAGAGAGAGGGGGGGAGGGAGAGAGAGAGACTCCAGTAAATTGTAAACTCCAGTCGTGGGTCGGAGCTGACACACACCTTTTTTTACCAGTCGTTTGTATCTATGCATAGATACAAACGACTAGCTAGAGCTAGGCTCTCAAATATGTACGCGAAAAAGGAAATAAAAAAAAGTTAAAGAAAATATTCTCCGAAGATTACCTCGTTATGTTAATAATTGCGAAATTAAAATAAATTATTTAAATCATGAACAATAGTAATATTGTTCATGATTTAAATAATTTATATCCCTAGAGATGGGTAATCACCCGGGTTTTTACCCAGTCGTGGGTTTTAACCCGGGTGATTACCCATCTCTAGTTTTCACTGATGTCTCAGATGCCACGGCGCTATCATGACAGAAGTTAGCAATCGTTATAAACGCACGGCCCAATTTATATCCATTGTTTGTAATAATACCAACTGCACAATTACTACTAAGAGATACATTTTTTCAAACAAATTCAGGTCAAAATATTCCAGGTGGCTCCTCAATTAACACTTTTAAATTGAGGTGCCATGAATATATTATTTGAAAGACCTCTACAAATTTATCCTCGAAAATAGACTTTTTTTTTTAATCTAGACTGGCTCCTCCTTGTTCTAAATTATTACATACATATTCACCTTTCATCTTCTTCTCGTTCCAATGACTCTTCCTTCTTGATGGTTGACGATTGTAGATTATAGATAGATTGTTTTATGGGTTCGTCGTATGAAAAGGAAGTTCTTAACCAGAACTAATTTCGCTCTGTAAGCAATCTTTCCCATTCAATATTAACCATAATTAATTAACTTTATAAGCCAAGTCAAACTCCAAAGTTGTTCTAAACTGATACTGCTTCTCTATGTTTCTCTGTTAACTACGTAAGTACCTACAGGATACGTTCGTCCGGCGTCCTCACTCATTGTGTGGGGGCCGGCGGTGACTATTTTCGTTCGCCTTCAGTTAATGACACCAAATTGCCCCCCGCATCTACCAGAATAAACTAACAGAACCAAAATAAACGTTGCGTGTAACCATCATATATAGTAGAGGCATACGTACATATAAATTATTATCTATTCTATCTAAATTGAAACTAATTAAAAAGTTATATCCTAAAATAGCAGACAATAGATTTATTGTTTCAAACGATAACAAAAGGCACATTAGCCTTATTTAAACTTTCGTTTTGTATCGTCAAGGGAGTAGGTACTTAAAATGATGTCCCATATTAAAAAGGGACTATGTAGTTCTTTTTACCCGACTGACGAAGGAGGGTAATGTTTTTTGAAGTACTTATATAATATATGTAAGCTTGTATCTACGTATGTATGTATAATTCTTTGGCACGCTCTACAGCCTAAACTCTTTGACAGATTTCCACAAATGAGGTGTCATTAGACTCGTCTCAGTTGTGTCACACTATTTCGCCATTTAGTATTATTAACGCAGTAAGGTTTTATGTTCCATTTAACTATTTTTTATAAATATAAATTAACGTAATAAAAATAACTTAAGAGATCTCACACACGCCCGTCTGATCCCAGTGATCCCAAACTAGGCTGTTGTTCTAGTTGGTTGGATACACAATCAAACTATCTACTAGAATCTAATTCCACAAAATACATGGCCAATAACCTCATAGAAATAGATCGTAAGTAATTTTAGTTTTTTAAAGAGTCGGTTTCTAACAGGATGTAACAAAAATCGCTAATAATAATATTTAACACGATAAATTCCTAGATGAACCGAAACATCAGTCAAATAGTAAAAAATACGTGGTTATAACAAAAAAATATCAACTCACATCGGCTCACAATCAATGAACACGTACAAAATCCATCATAATAGTGAGTTTTGTCCACGGTCAGTGGATCGGAAACCATGGTTAATTGACGTCGCCGATCCGGAACCACCGTTAGCGATCCCGCCCATTATTCTACTGTCATTGTCATGACGCCATGGTAGCCACCAATTGATTTCGAAATTTCAAATAAAGAACAGATGAAAATCGAACCACAGATACCTTAATAAAACTACACTAAAAAGAAAGATAGAACGTAAATATATTTTTATTGCAGAACCACTGCGCAGCTACATATTATTAGTTTGTAATTTAGAAATTATGTAGTTATATAATTTCTAAATTACAAACCAATAATATGTAGTTGCGCTGTGGTTATACTAACTAAATCCAATGGATTTAGTCTGTAAGGATATTGTAAAAAATAAATATTATGTGCATTATGTCTACAGTGACAGTTTTGTTAGTTTTACGATAGTTATAAATGAAGTCTATAAATATAATCAAACAAAATTATTGCTATATGTATCTGCACCAATACTACTAGATTTCTGCTAAAAATACAGCCGCCGGACCTGATGAAACAAAACCTTCACCTTTGAAAAGTCAGGAGTCAAACAAAATCTGTTTTTCTCTAAATGATCCGGCTCTTGAGAGCTCCATGGGTTAATAAGATTGGTAACGGCTAAAAAAATTCTTAGAAAAGGCCATTGCCTCAACAGTGTAACTCAACACTGACAAAAAGTTGATATAGCATCAACCTTTTTACTTTGTCTATAGACAGAGTTTAAAGAGAGATCCTATTTCTACTTTAGTTAAAGTTATGTATGAGAATTTCAGAAAAAGTGTGTATTTTGAAAAATTATATGTGTAACAGGGTCACTAAAATCTCTCAACTCAAGATCTGACAATTTTCTGAAACAGTTAACGTAAAAAATATGCAGACGTCTTTTGCGCCATAGATTTATTTTAAAATGTGGAACGCATTTTTAACCTACTCAGAACGGAAATAACGTGGATTGTGTATCATATTTATTCACCGTCCTACACGAGCATTGTTCCTCAAATGGGAAGGCACCCACAACGGCGAGAAATTAAAAAGGAACAATTCATTTTGCCCCACTCATTATGACTTTGCGTACATAATACATTCAATTGATGTGCTGTAAATATTCCCTGTGCCAACACCGACCTATTTCACGACCGCACCTTAAAGTTCCCATGTAACGGGTGCGTGTAACTAATTGGTTTAGCAGGAATTGACGCGGTGCGGTGTGGTCAGTGGTAGTATTTTCGCCGCATGGCTGACTAATGAATTCCTTCTCTCTTTGGTAGAGACATATTGATTCATTAAATGCACAAATAGTCGTTAGAATTCAAGACCAGTATAACTTGTACCGTCATGGTATAGACTTTTCTACCATGACAGGTCAAAATATATACTGGACACCGATAGTTTTATATCGCCGTTTTTACTTAATTTTGAACTTCATTGCACATATTGCTTAAAAGTTATAGCTTTAGAATAGAACAATCTTTTTCTTCTGCACTTCTTCTACATATTAACTTTAATTATTCCAAATTTCACATACTTGTCTCTGTCTTTTCGAAGAATTCTCCTCACGTATTAATTAATCAAGTCAAAAAAGTTACTACACGAATTAAAGGTAGGTAGGCAATGTTACATAAATAACATTAAAACATGTTTCACAGGGTAATTGAGCGTTACTTTGTGTTGTAACAAACCAAAACAAGTGAAATCACTGAGAGATGAGTTGTTGAACCTCTGATAAAACATTTTTATTATTTATTGCAAACAGTATTATTTGCATATCAACATCATCATCATTTCAGTCGTAGTACGTCCACTGCTGAACATAGGCCCCCCTCATTGAATCTTAGAGTCATCTCATATTAACAACCGTCTCTCACATTTAGAAAATTGAAACATTCTAATCTAATTACCTAGTTAGATAATGACTTCATGCATTTTTTGTTCTATTTCATCATCACATCACAAAAAAATCGGTTTAGGTGTCTTGTCGGTTGGATAGCTTAATTTATTTACCAATTTTAAATTCAGATTAACGAAAATAAATAATAAAAATGGTTATTATTTACCGATATTTTGCCACTAAATGACGCGGTTTTATGCCAAAATATACGTCATTAAATACCAGCCTCATGTTTTAATCCATGTGAACACTTTTATGACAAAAGTATGTGTCACTAACAGCGAAAGCACAGTATATATTATATATACTGTGGCAAAAGTGTGTGTCTAAGCATAGTGAGGACTTAAACACAAAAAAGTCCGTAAATATACTTAAAATGAAGTTACTATAGTAGCTGGTAAATTTTTGATTAAAATGTCCATGTAATCACGAAGATTTCATTTTGCAGGTTACGTCATTAGAGTATGAAATTTTAGGCACTTAAAACTTATGAAGAAAGATCCTGTACTTATTTGAAAGGTTAAAAGAAGAGGAGTGTTACGAAATCACGTTCATTAGCTAAGATTGCTTTATTATTAATAAAGCAATCTTAGGTAATGAAAGTGAAAATATAAACAATAGAATTTTATGTAATCAAACAAAGAGGCAAAGAGAAATTATGGTATGAATAGAAATAGTCCTCTTAAAATGTGTATTGGTATTTAAAGTCGGACTATTTACCGTTTGTTGTATATTTTCTTCATTTTAAGATTACGTCTTAATTACGTCGGTTAATAATAATCTGTAAAGAGTTTTTATTTAAACGCGCGTTTTCTGCGTCTTTTATGTTGATATAACTTAAAGAATCAAAACGCTCTTAAAACATCTTAATAATCGTCCACATTGTGTTGGTATGTTCTTAAAAAGTACCTATATCACAATTTTTAAACTGTAAATTGAAAGGTTGTTTTATAGCCGTCTTACGCCAGTCACTTGACTTAAAAATAAATATGCATCCTTAGCATACGACGGCGGCGTTTGCTCGCTACGTTTTTTTTTATTATTCAGCAAGTGATAATGAAGGTCTGTAGGTTGAGTGGGTATAAGTTGGTGGGTTAACAGGCCGTGCATCTGTGTACATCATTGAATCTGCGGTTAAACCACTCAGAAAGAATGTTCGATATCTGCAGGCCGGAAAAGATTTTAAAGAAATATATAATACGAGAACGTTGCCAACAACCCTGACCGAGCAAGAGATCAAGCTTTGCTAGTAGAATTGGATTGGCAACTCTCTGAAGGATGCAGTTAATTAAAATCCAAGAGTAAGCGTTTTTGAACTTAAACAAAATGAATAGGGGTTCTTTGCTCTTATATTTAGATAGCAGTAAGAGATTGCATCTTTATTTTATTCATCATCTCACTAGTAACTTGTTCAGCTATTCACCCATTCATAGCAACACCCACAGTGTGGATTATTTTTCGGTTTCTTGAGCCTATTTAAATATAATTTAATACCAATTTGCAGACGTAACGAACATGAAATAGAAATATAAGTACATTCATATTTCTTTTTATATCATAATACTTCACACATATTATACACATGAGACAATGGTGATGACAAGCACAAGACTACATCAAAGATAATAAATTAAACAGTAATATATTCTCGTGTTGGATTCATTTCATTGTCTATTATCTTTTTAAATAACCGCCATTAATATTGCATTTGTAGAAACAAAATAAGTAATAACGACTAAAAAGTCAACAAGTTTTTACTCCGGGGTTCTCCGAAAATTCAAACTCCAGTCGTGGGAAACATAATATATTATTTTGCTTATATACCTACTTATGTTTTATTACCGTTGGACGTAAAACATTAGGTGATACCTCAAAATATTGTACATTTCAATAAAGTATTTTTACTGAGTAATCAAAACTTGGATGTTTCTGGGATATTTTAAGAAATGAAAGACTAATCAATTACTACTTTATAAAACCACAACACTCACAATACGTTTAACCTAAGCTAACAATAAGCTAATAACTTCCACATTTTAAATATAGCCACCACCGCTAGCGTAACTACAGTGGAATGACCGGATCTAAACACAATGCAATATTAAAATTTGTTACGCGATATAAAAATACTTATTTTCGTTTAGTATAGGAAATGAAAAAATCGACACCGAATCCTATCGTTTATGTGCTAACAGAATGATAACTAAATGACACTAAGGTCAGCAAAGGTGCCATTCCAAATAATTTGCTCCGTAAAAACTTTTAAAACTCACTGCCGGGATATCTTTCTCAGATTTAACCAAACCCATTGTAAATCCCTTTCCATACAATTAGTTCGTGACGATTCTGATTTTTAAGTAAAACGGGAAAACTGGGGTAAAGGCTGAAAAACGTACTTTGAAATACTTACAACAACTACAAATTAGAAGTCGCACTGTATAATTCTTAACGTCGCGGCATCGTTGTGTAATCCTAATGTAGTCAGTAACTAAGTAGTTGTTTTAAAAAGTTTGTAGTCATCTGAGAAGACTAGGGGACGTGGTTTAATACAAATTTCTAACAATATGTTCTAATCGCAGACGTATTTTGGACGTCCCGATACAGTGAATGAATATCTACACAGACATATCATATGACATACCTACTTTTATCGCGACTAGAAAGACGAAAGGGACTTTAGAACTGTAGCGATTAAACAAATTTTAGTTATGGAGTGATTTTTATTGATTTGTGTTTCCAGCTAATTTTCATTTAATTATGTAGTTGCGAAAGTCGCTTTTTATTGTAGTGTTTTCAGTGAGCTGTCTGTACGAAAATACCATCTATTCAGTGGCCGCGTAGATTATTACAGTTTGTAAATTTAGATTAGGTGAAAAACGACCTGGTATTGTTTTTGTTGTATTTCTAAAATGTTAATGTACTATGTTAGATGGCTAGAACTTACCGGCAACAGCCAGTTCGAGTAAGAGGCATGCGAGTCTCGGCTGCTCGGGTATTGCACTGCCCAATGCATCCGTATAAGCAATACCCCGGTTCTTCCATTGCCTTCCTTTCGTAGCTCTTCTTTTCAATACACCGCCAATTTTCTCAGCTTTAATTCTAAAAGTGCCCGGTTGACGACAATAGGCTTGCCCTGCCTCGCGTGAGTGGGATCAAATCATATTTTGCAAAATGAGAGTGTAAAAGTGTAAATACGCCTCTGCATACCCCTACAGGTGTGAGTATATATGTTAATGGTTATTTGTGTAATCCACTAATCGGCTCTGCGTTCTATTAATAATAACTTCACTAATCTCACACACGGCCGTCTGATCCCAAACTAAGCAGAGCCTGTACTATGGTAACCAAATTGCAAAATATTATAGATAAATTACATCCAGACTACAGAATACATAATAGAACCAGTCCCAGACACAGAACAAATGAACATGCTCATCAGGATCACTAACCACCAGACCAACAGGCCAGTCATTGTTTCTTCTTTAATAGCTTATTTTACGTCTTCATTGCATCTGGTTGAGGTTTATGAGGTAACGTAGAATCGTAAACGTAAATACGGCTAGAATCACTGTCGTTTTTGTTCTCTTTATCGTTTTTTAAATACCATCTGCATCGCTGTTGTTGTCATTTGAGTTTTTATACATCGCAAATAATTGCAAATCGAATATCTTGCAAATATTTCCACTACAGAGCCGTCATTCGCCGTCTTCATAGAACAGCTATATTGACACCAGGTCGATTATCCGCTTATTAGGGAGAGGGCCTACTCGAAGCATTTACAATCAAAGTTTCTCGGTCCGATCGGATAGGGATGTAGTAAAAAAAAGGTACCTACACCGGACGACCGCCATGGCACTGACGTTGCGCCGCCGCGCCGCCGCTCGTGTTCCGCGGTTTAATGACCGAGAAAAAGAAATTTATATAACATTGTCGTTAAAAATATGTGACACCCAAAGGTGACACCCATATCCCGTGACATGTATACTTTATGTACATACGTAATAACCAAATAATGATGACAAAATACCAAGTAACAATAAAGAAAGCACTAATGGTCAACAAAAGAGACAATTAACGTGGAAAGAGACGAAAATAACGTGGACCCTGGACTACAATGAGCTGTCAAGGTTGAGCCAAGATTTTAATAGACACTTCCCTGCGCGCCAAAAAAGTATTACAAAACAATAAATTAGCTGTAAAATTATCCTCTCTTCTCTATTGCATTTGATTTTATTTAATAAAGTACAAATAAAGCACAGATTTTTTAATATAATACAAAAAAGAAAGTTAAATACTAAAAGTGTATGCTTTTTGTGCTTTTCTTTAATCACAGCGGAGAAGGAAAAGTATCAATCCGCACAGCTTGTTAAGTGTATTTCTTACTACTTACATATTAATTGTAGATTCGCACTTTTTTAGTAATTCTTTAAGTCTTTAAATTCAATTCCTTATCCTTTTTGACAGTTATTTTTTTAGGTTTTAGTTGACGATAAAGTTATTTCAATATTTGTATATAGGTATTATTAATTTTTCTTACATTCTCTATATTAATTTGATTTACAAGGTTGTATCTTTAATTTTTTTTAACCGTCGTTTTTTTTTTGCCTACAGGACCACGTCGCCTCCCGGAGAGCCTTTAGTACGAGCTCCGGTGGGTAAGCCAAGATGTCCGCCAGCTATATCAAGACTGCGAGTAGAAAAGGTGGAAGGAGGGCTGGCAGTGGCCGGCGTGGTCGTCGCAGCCAACTGCCAGATTGTTCTGCCAATATTCGGCTTTCTATTTATGCTCGTTGGATGTGTATTGACAGGTAAGTTTAAAACATGTTCCTACGAATTATAAAAAACAAAGGTGAGAATGACACCATGGTGAACCACGAAAAAGTTCAACTCCTAAGGTGTATGAAGTTTGTAAGGCCTCTGTTTTTTTTTTTAATTTTTTTTTTGTACGTTTGGAAACCCCCTTGGGCCGTCACCCCACCGGGGTTTTCGACGGGGCGGTGTGTCGGAATCGTACCGACTAAAACCACACAGAGTGACGTCCTCCCCGACTCTTTCCGCCGCCTCCTTCTGCGAGATGACTTCCTCACAGAAGGTCGCGACCGCGGTAAAATTCCTGTCGCCACCGGCCATGGAGCGTATGACGGCCGGTAGCGAGAGATCCCCTCCGATGACTGCAGTGAGGGCCCGGCACTGCGTTGCCCAAACAGATTAGACTCACTGCAGTCGCAGTGTTGACAGGCGGGACTCAATTCCCTCCTAGCGACTGAGTGCAGGTACTTCCCGAAGCAGCCGTGCCCGGAAAGAACCTGCGTCAGTCGGAAGGAAAGGGTCCCATGCTGCCGCCCTGGCCATTCGACGATGACCGGCTGGAGCGCCTCCACGGCGGCAAAGCCTCACGCCATTCGCGTACCTCTTCGGGCGGGGGCCGACTACCACTACCTGCCCGGAATTCAGCCGTTCGCCGATATACTTCGGCAAGCACTTCCGCCTCCATATCCCATGGGGAGTCCCGGGCAACGCGCACGCCACCTCCGTCGAAACGGTGTGGTATCCTCGTATGGCTCTAACCGCCATAACCCTCTCAGGGCGCCAGAGGCGCGCCGTAATATGGGCGGTCAGAGCCTCCGCCCACACCGGTGCACCGTAAAGTGCCATTGACCGCACAGCGCTGACCAGCCTGGGAGCAAGCTGCCGGAAGTGCTCGTCGAAGCGCCACCTTCCGTCAAGGATCAGGCCCTGATATTTTAGGGGCGCCAGGGGGTGGACCCCGACGGAGCTCATGAAATAAAAGGGCCTCCGTCTTATCCAGGACCACCCGGGTCGGGCGCATTGAGGCGCTGGGCTTACCCCAGCGCCTCAATGCGCCCGACCACCAGACATATCCCCATGGTAGCCAGGCGCCGCTTGAAAGTTCGCCCCCCGGGCCGTGACCAATGTGTCATCGGCGTAACAGATTAGGCCCATCCAGGGGGGGAGGTCTCCTCGAAGAGCCTAGTCGTACCCCTTGTTCCACAGGAGTGGTCCAAGGACTGACCCCTGCGGAACAACGCACGACATGGGCCGACGACTTAAATTTTCCTCTCGGTCCTCGTACATGACGGTACGCTCCTCTAAATAGTGCCTCTGTCTACCCCAAGTGGAGAAAATATTTAAGTTTTAATATGTATGTTGTTGTTCGCTGGTATATTGAGTCTTTTTGTATTTCAATACGCCACTTTTGAAGTAAACCTCCATACCTTACTATGAGACGTTATGTGTACACTCTTCTGTTTCTATATATCGTCTAACAAACACACATATAACGAACAGCGCTTGTAAGCTAGTCAAAAAGTCAAACAGTACAAAAGCATTAACATACCGAAACTATCACGGAATTCCTGTTAATGTAATCAGTGTTCTAAAGTTTAGAAAAATTACACTAATATGTCATAACAAAATATAAATAAGCATACTTTTGTATAGTACTGAATAATTTTATGAATATTGAAGACAGTAAAAGTAGAAAATAATGTAATCAATGTTATAAAGTTGTCTGAAATTATAATACGTCATAACAAAATTTCAAAATATGAATAAGCATGCTTTTGTATAGTACTGAATAATTTTATGAATATTAAAGGCAGTAAAAGTAGAAGATAATGCAATAAAATACATACGTATATATTGTTTACATTCTAAAAAATACCAAAGTATCCTTATTTTTATTTTTAAATTTTGTTATGATGTATTTACAATTTCAGACACAAGAACTCAAAGGTAGACAATGTAATTAATGCTCTATGCGTTTTTTCTTCTTTGTAATAAAGATAAAAAGATTTTTAAAATAGCAAAAAGTTAGTAAGATAGAAAAGCTCTAAATGTCTTTTCTACGTTTCGATACACAAAGCTAATTTAAGCTTTAAGGTATCATAAACCTTTGAAAGTTATTGCATTCACATAAAATACTATGAAACATGGGTACTCTATGAATCTTTCTATGAAACAAATTGTTATGCGGCCTTTTTACTCAAATATAGAACAGAAGAGTAAACAAATATATTATGAAAGGTTCGTCGACTGACGCAACAACTCCAATATCCGCCTTCGAGAGTTCGGCTAAACTTACTAATATTAAAAGAATACGCCTACCGTATATTACATTTCCATGGAACAGACCATAGAACTGTAGATGTTTATGGATTATTTCTTTCTCTATTTTCGACTAATTTCCATTCGAAGTTCAAAAGTGACTATCGAATAACATAAACAGCGAGAGTTTAGTCTGATTTACTCACAACATTACATGCTCTTAAGAAGTCGTATTCCTGAGAAATTTATGTGTTTTGCATCAAAACGATGTCAAACCGTTGCGTAAGAAACGGCCAAAGAAAAACAAATAGAATAGAATCTACGCGGATACGGCTGGATGTTGTGTATAATATAATTTTATTTTAATAATATTATTCTAAGGAAGCTGAGGATTTCTTCTTATAAGACCAATAAATTGTAGCGCATTTTGAAACTGAATTATCCGTGTAGTTATATCGCCTGACGAACTACCTTCATGCCCAAAAGGAAAAGGCTTGTTCCAATATCATATAAAAAAAACTATCTCTATCTCACCCGTACAAATAACAAATATATACTCGATATGAGTAGAAATTGCGTCGTACTCCCTATAAATGTAGGTACGGATAAGTTCGGTAGGTAAATATAGATTTTCCGTACAGTGGAATTTAACAAGGCAATTTTAACGTGTCGAAAGTAGTTTATAATTCACATTTGATTCGATTTACATTTTTCCAGTGTTTTTAAACGTTTATATTTAGCTTGCCTTTTTTGTGTCTGCCATCGTATTGCCAATTGTATTGTCCTGCTGACCGATGAATCTAAAATTTGTAAGTACACACCATTAGTTTTGATGACAATACAATTATGTGTAGGTATTCTTATGGCCGCCGTTACAACATTTCGAATTAAGTAGGTACATATTTTTTTACAACCCCCTCAATATGGATATCAAATGAAAGGACTTGACTAGTAGAATACAGTACACTACAAAATACATCAATATATGTACCTACTAAGCTAAAGAATAATTCTATAATAAAATCGTGTGGCGTAGCACACATTACATATATATTTACTCAGATTACCTGAGCTACTTCCCACGAGTTTAGTTCAGAATTATTTTTTACTTTCAATACATTATCTGCATCATTATTACGTTTCTTTACAATAAAACAGTTTAACTTAATTTTTGTTTACTTTTTTTATTATTCTTTTGTGTTTGATTGTTCGAACTAAAAATTTGATTCGATAGATAGATACTTTTTTTTTATGTTATAGGGGGCAAACGAGCAGACGGGTCACCTGATGGTAAATGACTACCGCCGCCCATGGGCACCTGCAACTCGAGTCACAAGTGCGTTGCCGCCCTTTAAGGTGGAAGTAGGGGGGAAGAGTGGGGAGAGGGGAAGGACGAGAATACGGGACAGGGAAGGTCCGGTAACCTCACTCACGCGGCGAAATGCAATGCAAGCATTGCTTCACGGCGGGTTTTCTGTAAGGCCGTGGTAACAAGCGGAGTCGAGCCGGCCCATACGTGCCGAAGCATGGCTCTCCCACATAGTGAGTGATACTGCACTACTCCGGAAATTTTCCACAAGTGCGTTTGACAAATCGTACAGATTTAGGTAAAAAAAATGTCGTTAGTTCTATTTTTGCCATAGGTGGATTTTGTATGTTTTTTATACTACCAAGCAAACAAGTTTACCTACGTCCTGCCTGATGTGCCAAAACCGGTCGCTGTAAATATGTACGTAACAAAAAATACAAATTGGTAACTGTCGAAAGCAGAAACGTATTTTACAGCAATTTTTTTGTAACATACTTACAAATGACAGTATATCACAATAGTAGTCTGCACATAGGCTAACAAAATTACAATTGGAAAAGTAGAAGAGTAAATAAACAATAATTTTATAATTGCAGCGGCGTCGTATCGCGGCTGTGGTGAGAATGAGGAGCCGGATCATTACGCGGCGCGGATAGCATTCACTGGCAACTCTAGAGTACTCGGGCCTGTGTGCATCGTCGCTGGAGCGCTGATGACAATTGCAGGTTAGTATTATATTGTTTTAGCTTAGTTATAAGTAAGTACCTACAATAATCGTCACAATCAACATAATACGCTTCGTCAGGTATTTTGAAGACAACATACGCGTGCTTTAAATAAATTTCTCCCTCCAATTTGGTACATGTTAAATGTAGTAAAATTCCTTGTTACATTATTTATGTCGTCTATGTCAACACTTCAGTACCCACACTGACCACTTCTCTACTGGCGTGCTTTAAATCACAGCTTTATGTACTTTACAAATTACAAGTTAAGATAGAAATTATATTTCAATTATTTACACCATTAACTAAAAAGTTCTAGATTCAATTCTATACAAAGCAGCAGTTATACAAATTAATAGTTTATTTGTAAGCAATAATAACATATAACTTAGTTCTACAAATTCGCGGGAAAATGTTATGACAACTTTTTACTATTCTAGTGGGTACTTTTATCTGATTAATCCTTTTCATGAATTTCAATAAATTAATTTTTTTTCTATACAAATACAACGAAATTGATTACAACTTTTTTGTAGTCGAATCAGCAACTTAGTGAATGCACCCATATAAAATAACACGATCTAAAATTACGTATAATAACTTATTAATACCACTAGGTGGCGTTACATACGCCGCTATACTTTAAATATGTATAATTATAGTACTATACAATACACCAGTCCGTGTATCATAGTCAACAGTGTCACGACCACGCCATATGTCACAATTAACACCTTCAGAACATTCGCCGAACTTATCTTACTGCGCACAATACACAACAGAGCATACTCTACATCACTGGAAACTTTCTCCAAGAAAGTTTGTTACATGAAAGACCTTCGAAGGGTATCTTGAGTGACTGCTACTTGTGAAATACTGTTGAGAGCTCTCAACATAAGGTCGAAATATAGGGGTCGTACGTTACACATTGGATACTTTGTTAAGTTATTGACATGTTAACTTCCCTTTGTGATAAAGATGCTCTTTTTGTTAAACTTTTCACTTAGGTGGCAAACAATATAGTCAACAAAGTGCAAAAGAGGTATTACTGGTGCGTTTAGCGGGCACTTTGAAAGAAACTATATATTGGTCCAGGATACCACTAAACTTCGACCCCTATTTACTTAATAACAGAATACTAATGATTTACTTATATTCCAGGTATCGTGCTATGCATACTAATGAGAGCCGCACAGAAGCGACAACGTCGGCTCGCATTCCACTGTCCTATTCATGGAGACTTCTACCCACTGAGCCCTCAAAATACTAGAAAATACTCCCGTAAGTACTCACTTCAGATAAATTAACTGTACATAATAATGTATATGCCTATTACAAAAGTAGTATAGCTGCAATAATCATGACGTCTTTTATAAGGGGTAGACAAAGGTAGGTAGGTAGTGAGCCTACCAGTGTGTTCTTCGGAACTTCATTCACTTCCTTTTTTTTTTCTTCTCGTTTATCAAGCATTTCCATCCAGCTTAAGTTTACAATACGTAATAATAAGTATGAAACCATGTGATAGTCAAAATAGCTATTTTGACTTTCACGAAACCTAGCTCCATGCTAGTCTGAAAATGGAGCGGGCTAGAAAAATAGCAATAAGAAGTATGCATCATAACCCTGTATTTGTACTCGTTGAATTTATCTTGACATGTAGGTACTATTATATAATATGAATAATGGTGTTCAGATTCTAATGATGGAGAAGGAAGATGGCCCATAGATTTTCTTTTAAATTAAATAGTTATTATACATATAAAAGCTCATTTAAAAATGTATGTTTAATTTACTCATACGAAGTTTTTTTTAAAATACTAATTCACTACATCTTTCTTAAACACATAATTATAAGGTAAACTTTTATGACGTTATGCGGAAAGATGAGATATTAAATAATTATTTTATAACCACATTCAATCTTAAATTCGTAATCAATGAATTTTCACATATATGTATTCATTACTTTAACAGTCGTGTTTAAATGAAATACTGAATGGACTCATAAAGTTTTAATAAAATCAGTCAGTAATCAGGACTAGCTTTATAATTTCAGATAATAATCATCTAAAAGACCTGACAAGTGCCAAGATACATTGGCTTTTCAATGCTTGTCATGACTGTATGACCTTTTGTAAATGGCAATCCCATATGATTCTTGTCTGTATTCACTCACGTCACAAACCCTTTATAGGAAACAGTAGGTACTTTAATACAACACAATTAAACTGCTTAAAATATTTTCGTTTACTTTTGGTAGGTTCCATTGTGCTTTAAATCACGAATTGATTTACATATAGACAAGCGACCTTCGTAAGTATTATACGGCAACCTTTGCACATATAAATATATTTGTATATTAATATGTACATCGCATGAAATATTCAATTAGCGAGCCAAAAATCAAAACTCTGATCACGAACCAACATGGCGGCTGGGTACTGACATCCGTCCTCTTAGACCACAAAAGATATTGTCTAATAATGACCCGTTTCAATAAAAAGCGCGTACCCTGCCGGGCTTCCGGGTATTATCACCGTCGATCGCAACGCTGAAATTAAGGTCGTTTGACACTGCCGTTAGGCGGATCTGATTGAATAATAATGGTAACATTGGAAGTTAAAAAAAGTGAAATCCTCGTTTCCGCTGCTCAGTGTTACATCGCCTTTTTTGTTGATGCCTTTTCCCTTGTAATATAATTATATCGGATCACCTATAATCAAGTTTTAGCACACCAAACACAAAATGCTGCAGAATAAATATAAAGGATTATGATCATGAGTTCGTATTTACTAACAAAATAACTCTAGTCTATCTCTAGTCTCCCTGTTGTCTGTAAGACTATCTAATTTACAAATTGAAGTTTTTATTTACATATATTTTTTAAATCGGCAATCTTTTAAATCAACAATTTCTAAAAACATTGATTTCATCCAACAAAAATTGCTAAAGAAATAAAACACTGCCAAGGTTTAGTTGTACAAAAACTGTGCAAATAAAAAACCCTTTTTTATTGATTTTAGTATAAACAAGCAAATAAACCGAGTTAAATAAACGTTTCTTAGCACATATTACTTGTCTATAACTTATCAGGATACAGTGTTAATTATTATATTCACTTAATATTTATATCAATATTGCAGGTAGTCCATCAGGCATGTGGCGCTGGATGCGCAGCTGGCTCGGTCTGGTGGAGGAAAGTGAGGCGGCGCGCTGTCCTCGCTCTACGGAACCCGCGTCTCCGGCGCGTGCTGATGCACCGTGTCCGCCACCTTTACCTTTCCTAGTACCTTCTGATTCTGTTGTGTAAGTAATAATTTTACTTTTTACCTGACTGCCGAAGTAGGGTAATTTTATTAATGTATTTCCAGCGTGCGTGAGCGCAATTCCTTGGCACCCTTTGCAGTACGCGCTTAGTCATTTAACTTTTTTTTTGTTTAACTACACAATTTTTTTACTACTAATATGTACTAGACATACCGAAACCCTGTCGAACACCATCTAAAATAAACAAATAATCGTGTTAGTTTTTTTACAAATAAATAGGTATTGTACAAGTGCGATAATCACTGACTGATCCTTGTTTGTTAACCGACTTCAAAAAAGGAGGAGGTTCTCAATTGGACTGTATGTTTTTTTTTTATGTTTGTTACCTCAGAACTTTCGACTGGGTGAACCGATTTTGATGATTCTTTTTTTATTTGAAAGCTGGTGCTTCCCGTGTAGTCCCATTTGGCCCAATTCTGACAATGGCATCCATGAGAAAACCATATAAAGGTCTTTTATGGAATAGTTTTTTTTGTTGAAGTCAGTTTTTTTTTTGAAAGAATAATTTCTTTCCCCCGTTCGGTAGTAAACGTTCTAACAACGTTCTTGACCGTATAAACCAAGTTTATATGCCTTACTTTTTTTACATTACAGGGGTATGGCGTCAGTGCTCGGAGCTCCACTGAGTCCAGAACAAACATTTGGTTCGATCAAGTCTCTTGCGATATCGCGGGAGGTAGCAAGTTTTCCTCTATCGCGCTCGCCGACACCGCCACCTATGAGGTAAATAAACACAGACAAACCATTACTAGTTACTACCTGGGCGACCGAGCCTCGGTATTTTATTTTATAATGTAAAAAATAAAACTTTTTTGTTAACAGTTGTCCACCATACATCAAAGAAGAGTCGAATGGGCTTGACGACATTCCGAACGCAGTGATTATACGTCCAGATTTCGATTGTGGCTCACCGACCTGCAATTATCGAGTTGTCGAGTGTAAACTCACAACGACAGACGAAATAAATCGCAGTGCTCCAGACTACACAGTCGCCACACACACTAGTGCAAATAACACAGACCATAGACAACAAAGACCCATTTCGGTATCTATAACAATACCTGACGAAGGAAAAGGATAATAATCACCTTTAACTTAGATAATTTTTTAATATAATGTTGTTCTACGTGAGCTAGGACGCGCTATTTGAGGTATTTGGCGTAAGGTTTATATCGACCACATTGGGTGTATAGTGGCGTCAACAGTGTTGCCATCTTAATGTTTAGAGTTTCCTAAATCGTAATTTTTGGACTGTTCTCCCTTCCCCCTTCTAAATTAAGAAATATGTATTAATATACATATTTACAATACTCCTAAAATTGTAAAATGTAGACACCAATTCCATCTCGAATCACATTCCCTTTTAAAAAAAGGTTTAGATTATTTAGGGAAAGCTATCTTAAAGTATATAGCAACACTGGCCTAGAATTAATACTCATTGTTGTTTAAAGTCATCCGGGAGCCCTCAGCCACGATATGCCTAATATGGCCGCATCCTAAACGATGTACATAGGTTTTATTTAAGGACTCACATAACTATATACTCTTTGAATTTCGACATCTGCTCAAAAGATCACAATTTGTCTTCCGCTACTGTTCACATGATTGGTACACTCAAAATTAACACAAAACAACTTATATCTGTACCTACTACTAAACAAGCAGTTCTTACCTAACAGCTTGCAAGTTAGATAAAAAATGTTCATGTTGTGAGTTGAGTGTGAGAGTGAATACATGTTATTAGCGGGAATAGATATAAATATACATTCTTGCCTAATAAACAACTTCGTGGCCATTACGCGCAGAGGAAGGTTTACGAGAGTCATGATTTTCTATGATGTCATTTCTACGGAAAGAACGGAACGGAGGAAGAATATAAGATTACACTACACGGCTACATATTATGTTCTTACCACTGCTCGTTTACTTTTCCAACTAAGCTAAATGCTTAGTTGGTAGCAATTGGATCATTTTTGAGTACGAGTATACTGGATGAAAATAAGACCCACAGGCTCTCGTTTGAAAGTTCTTCTTCGTTTTACTTACGGACGGTAAAATTTTGTTGAATTTTCAATGAAAATTTTACCGTCCGTAAGCAAAACGAATTGTTTCTTGTTTATTGGAACGCGGCATAAGTAGTCTTCCCAGATCTGAATCTTCTCCGTGAATGGAAGTCTACTTATTGATTTATGTTGAGTACTGAACTGCAAGTTTAGTGGATAATGGTACCTACTTACTATCAAAATAATATTGTAGTAACACAAAATTCCGCTGCATTGACTTACATGCGACTTTTCACTAATGCAATATATTATCTGTAAACCACAAATAGCATTAAATTTATCTATCTATCGTAAACATGAACACCAATAAATGTCAGTCGTGAAAGTCTTGCTAATGGAGCTTGATCAGAAATTAAAAAATTACCCAATTTATCGACTGATAAATTTTTGACTAAATTCCAGAAACGTATTTTACTTAGTTAAAAAAACAAGAGCGACTTGCTGTTTTCATATAGGTATTGCCATTAACGTATTGAACGTCGCGCGTCCGCATTTTTCTGTAGACTTAAATTGCCCGGTTTATTTGTTAATTCTTATGCGTTACACAAATAAAATTGACAGAACTAATCGTGGTACAACAGTAATCAAATACGTTTCCTTATGTCACCAAATTACTAAAACGACCACTAACTCTCAAAGATCGTTGTTAATTCGCAGTGTGAAAGCACATAAACATTAGAAGGAAGCCTACTATCTAACGTGTTCGAACTTCAAACGATTCATAAAGTGCAATATTGCACGAAAAGGCAACATTAAACAGCAAATCGATGGATTATTCACTAATTAAGGGTGACGTTTGACGGATCGACCGAATGATATACAAAACCTGTCTGATATATTTTTCTTCTCTTTATTAGAAAAAAAACCTTGTTAAATTAATTCTCAGAAGTTCACACGCATGCACACGACTGTCATTTATATAAAATACGAACAATACGGTAAAAATTTTCAATCACGTTAGCGTCTAATACCTTGACATTACGCCAATAAACTGTAGGTAAGTTGATCACGTTCTATGCTTTAATGAACTACACAATATACTTTTAGCGATATATTGCGCCAAATATAATTGTAATAAGAAAATGGGTAAGGATGTTAATGTAAAATGTTTTTGTGAATGGTTTATGTTTTATTGCTTCCAATTTAGAACTGAGCAGAACATTTCGTTCGTTTCCATTTCATCAATCATGTTATGGTGAACGTTGTACAAGCCTGAAATATTCAAAAACAACTGTTTTAAATAAGTTAACTATCTATCTATGTGTAATTATAAGTTTAAGAACGACATAACTGATCATTTTATTTTGTTAATTACGAACAAGAGAGTTGATAAAAAATTTAAAGTGCCCCTTAATGATATTTTAATTTTTAAATTTATATTTTTACTTATGTATTTCCCTTTTTAAACCTAAAAAGGCGTTACATGTTAATATTGTAAATTTATATCTGATAATAATTATTGCCATCTGTTATGATTTTTTTAGTATTGTATGTACATATTGAATCAATTGGTTTTTGTGTGCACACAACTGCTTCATTTCTGTATTCATGAGTGGTGTTTGTCTGAATATTAACCACACTCGAGTATTCCTGCATTTTGATACCAAATCTAAGTTAAAGGCACATATAGGCTAGGAATCTGTCTCAACCAGAGTTTTTTTTTTAAATCTATTCTAAGACTTAGTATAGTAATGTTATTAAATGGTTTGCTCCGTGTTCTAATCTGTATCCACTGTAACTAAGCGCGGAGAAAGATGTAGGCAAGTAAAGCTTTGAAGTCAATATCTCTAATCTAGTTTTGTTTTTTTTATAAAAGAGGATAACAAGAAGTAAATGAGAAATGATCTAAATGAATTTTCATGCACAGTCAGGTCGGATTGAGCGGACCAATATGATTTTTTTCAATATGATTTAAAGACGTCAAACATAATCGGATAACTTTTAAATAGTCTAAAGTTACCCGCGCTTCTATTGGTACTTTTATCACGTAAGTAAGGAGTGTTGCCCTTAACGCTCATTGTGTCGGCATTCTAGTCGTATCGTTCTATCTATATATTTTGTTGGTGTTATAAATATACCTACTCATATGCGCGGTAGAAGAAATGTATTGGCTCAGTAGGATTATCGTTCCTTATATTATATTACATTATATTTGTAGGGATTTGTCCATTACATTCGTTTACACGTAATATTAGTATAAGTATATTATGTAAGAGTACATACAAAACACGTGCCCTAGATTGTAGTTCCGATTGTGATATTTTTTAAGTTTTAACATTCGATTAACTATTGTATGTACCTACAGCAGAATACAATTTTAAATAGGTACTTGTATAATTACCACAGATAAGAAACATTTTTTTGTGGTCTCAATTTAAAATATAAATATTTACATAATATTATGTCTGTTTTGTTGTTCATATTCATTGTTTTGGTGCAGGAGCCAAAAGGAAGATGCCAAATTTCACACGTTAATCACGTCCATGTTTTTTATATGATCATTTAATTTCACGTTCAGATAATATTGTGCTCAGAAAAGACAATTTTGTAGGAAGCAAGGATGTAGATAAAACTTGTAGTTCACGTATGTTATTTAGTAAACTATTGGTACGTACTAAATTAAGTATGTTATCAGTTATCACTCGAAATTTTTGTGTTGGAGGCATTTATTGGCCAAGTTATTCAAAATTATATGGAGTGTAATTTTTTTATAATCCGTAGATAAGTGCCACGCCTAAATAATCTATAAATATTGTATTTAAATTAAGCTTATTTAATATTGTTATAAGTGTAAGGATGAAATGAAAATACAAATTTGAGTTAAACACATTTTTTTTCTTTGAAGTCCTAGGACACTATTTGAGTAAGATCCTGAAGATTACTCTAAGGGTTGTCCCCATCCCAAGAGATAAGATCCTTTTTTTAGCACGCGTTTATATCTCAAGTTAAATTAATATGAAATACTTAGGTTTTCGTTTTCTAGTAAGTAGCTATTAAATAATTTAAGCTTCATTTTATGAATTAAAATGAAGTTTAAAATATATATATATGTGTCGAATCCTCAGGCACAGGACTAGGCATAATGTGGGCATGAAGTGGGTACGGGCGATGAGAAAACTCCCTTTTGATACTTAATCACTGATGCATTGTAAACACGCAAAGAAACACTACAGTTCCTATATTAGTGTTGACTCAGCGGTGACCAAACGTAAAGTGAACTCGTCCGTCGGGACGTACGCCAACACCCTTCGCCTAGACTCTGGGTAACGCCGATAGATGGCGCTTGTGTTCCTTTCTGGCGATTTTGTTATAGAGGGCGCTCTAAGCATCCGGACGAATGACAGAAGATGCGACACGGCCATCCTCCTTGCAACACGTCCTCGTGTGCCGGTTAATCTACAACAAAACATTCACAACCTGAGTTGCCTCAAGAGACACCGATTTTTACCAGGCTACGACTACGAAATAACTACTGGTACGGTCGAACTTACTATGGCCTATAGAGTCCCCTTACTCGAGTTTCCACCACCACTTAAGGTTACACTTCGTCATTATCATCAATAATCATCATCTACATCAAGCTCGACTGGTACGTGACCTGCTGGTATATTCTTAATCTATCATGTGCATATTTGTAGGTACGCTTACTGTTTAAAGTTTTCAGTGTATAACAATCACCTTCCAAATACTCGACTACTTTAAAAGGACCTTTATACTTTGGATCTAATTTCGACTGATTACGCTTTACGTTGCGCTAACAACACCGTAATAACCAACCGAAAACTTTATTTCTCGTAATCGGCGGATTTTCAGATGTTACCGACTACAACTTCACCTACAGAGTCTAAAAACCGAATTGCTAGTTTCTGTGACAGTAATTATTGATTTCAAAGAGAGTGTTAAGCCTCTGAAGTCCTAACTCTACTTCTAGTGAGATAATCGTTCACTAGGACACGAAGAGCACATGACGATTGCTCTCTGAAAGACAGAAATAGCACTTTTGAGATTTGTGATAAACGTTGTACGCTCTATGGATTACTCTGGAACTAGGATTACGTGGAAGCCACTAGCACAATAGAGCTTGATGAAATACTTCTTACCATAGAGACAAGCAATCTGGTCCGATATCAAAGGTAACGGATACCGGTTAGGTACAGTGTTATTCTTGAGCTCACGGTAATCTACTATTACGCATCGCATTACTGATCGCATTTACAGTTTTAGTTAGTGAATAATCATTAGCTATCATATTCGCGGCAAAACCTAACTTTAGAATTTCACTTCACTATTAGCAACTATTCGTCAAAACATGTAGCAAAAGCTCAAGAGAATGATCGTCAATCGTAACACAGCATGATATATGTTTGACCAATACCAATCATTCAAACTACGTTATTAAATCGCTTGCCACTTAATTAAGCCATTACTTTGTCTTTGACAAGCGGGCACTCGGCATCGGAATCGAAATCGAAAAGAAAAACGATACAGCTGACCTTTAAACATCCTCGTCCCCGAAGGCGATTGCACGACACAGACGTCCCCACGACGCTCAGCATGCGCCGCAGTCGTTCAGCCGCCGTCGTTGACCGCTTTGCTGCCACCGTCACTCAAGCTCTGGTCCGCGATATGACCTGATTTGTCACACTTGAAGCATCCAAAGTGCCTTTGCTGCAGGCTTCTTGGTTGCTTGGCTTCACATTGAACGTACTCGTCCTCTTGTTTCGTTTCGCATCAGACATTTGATAGTTTACCGAGGGTAGTTGCTTTTAATTTCAAGTGGGAGTAAGCATGTAATTCTTGTTATAGTTTGGTACAATTTGTTCTTTGTTCAAATCCTTTCAACGGGTAGATGATGAGGTAATCAAACGACATGCATAATGCATATGCAGCAAACGTTTTCCTTTTTTAATGAAGGTACCCGCTTAGATGAAACAAATCTCGAAGTAAACAATACCTTTAACTCGCTCCATATAATGTGCTGGCACGGTATGCTATTTGCGATAGCCTCGTCGATGTAACACTTTTTAGCGTGTTACCACAAAATAAATAATAGTATGGTCTTACTGAATCGTCGTCAAAATCAGGCAGGCTAATCTCAGGGGTATGTCACTGTAGAACATCTTGATTTTTAGTTACCGAGAGCGACATCTCTCGTTAAGCTAGAAAATGACGAACAATTAGTATGTCCATTATGTCAATAGATGGCGCTTTGTTAAGAGCAACTTATTTCCAAAATATATTTCACTCGTTATTTACAGCGAAAAAAACATTTTAAACGCGAATTATTTAAATTATTAAGTATTTGCTAATTTTATTTTAAGAATTAAAATGAAAATATGTATTTTTGAGTTGCATCACTGAACATCAATGATAGGTGTTTAGTTTCCGAAAATAATGGACAGTTTACCCTCAAAACTTTTATGTGCAGTTTCTTAATTTTTTAAATATTTCTGATCTAAATTTTTACTAACACTGAATTATGAACAAACAGAAAACTTGCTACAAATATAAAAATAATAAAACGCGCACACACACACACACACACACACGCACTCACACACACACACACAACCTCACGCACAATTCATATTCAGTTACCTGTTTTGCTTTTTTTGGTTTTTTTGTTATTTTCTCTTTAATTCTTTAAGCGTTAGTTCCAGCTTTATACATTATTCTGATGAGTTGGAGGTAGAACGTTTAATTCTTTCATTAAAGAGCAATAGTGCATCTGGCTGGGACGGCATTTCATCTGGATTTCTCAAACAATATAGAAAAATTATTGTTCCTCCGCTGACGTATATTTGTAACTTGAGCCTTAATACTGGTATCTTTCCAGGCTCGTTCAAAAAAGCCCTTCTTCACCCTATATTCAAATCCGGGGATCGTGAACGTGTCGAAAATTATAGGCCGATTTCAGTTCTACCCGCGATATCCAAAATACTGGAGAAAATCATTAATGTGAGGCTTGTTGCGTATTTGGAGTCGCGCAAACTGTTGTCGGTAAATCAATTTGGTTTTAGGAAAAATACGTCTACTGCCGATGCTGTTCACAAGCTTGTGAACCATATTGTTCAAAAACTGGATAGCAGTAAAAAATGTGCTCCCCTGTTCCTCGATCTAGCAAAGGCATTCGACACGGTCTCAGTTCCCATCCTAATGTCTAAACTCGAATCTATGGGTATACGTGGAATCCAGCTATCCCTTTTCCAAAGCTACCTTACTGGCAGAACTCAGTGTGCTAATATTGGGACTTATTTTAGTTCTGACTTACCTGTTACTTTTGGTGTGCCCCAGGGCAGTATTCTTGGCCCCAGCTTGTTTTTGATTTATGTGAATGATCTGTGTAACCTCAATCTGGAAAATGGTGCTATATTTTCCTATGCGGACGATACAGCTCTTGTATTTACAGCGGAAACCTGGGCAGAAACTTATCGCCTCGCTGAAAAAGGTTTTGACACGGTTAGCAACTGGCTAAAAAACCACTTGCTTCCCTTGAACTTGGCAAAAACTAAATTATTAAATTTCTCGATCCGTAAGAAGAGTATGGCACTAGCTGGCGCACTGAATGTCACTGCTGAATTAAATCAATCCATTAAGTAGTTAAAGTTAGTAGCAATAACACCCATGTTGTCAATCTATACAACATTGAACGGCTCACATCGATAAAGTATCTTGGCATTGTGATTGACTGCAACCTCACATTCAGAGAACATATAATGCACCTATCAAATAGATTGCGGAAGCTCATCTACATCTTTAAACAACTACGTCACTCAGCAGATCCAAATGTCTTGAAATTGGTTTACCAAGCACTGTGCCAATCAATCCTAAGTTACTGCATCTCTACCTGGGGTGGAGATGCCAAAACTTACTTTATACAGATCGAACGTGCGCAGAGGGCTGTTCTTAAGGTATGCTGCTATAAACCACGTCTTTACCCTACAATCAAGCTCCATGAGTTCTGCCAAGTGCTAACTGTGTGGCAGTTGTTCGTACTGGCCACTGCAATCAAACAGCACTCCATTTCTAATTACTCTCTTGTATCCACTCGCCGCAACCATATCGTCGCTTCAGCCACCTCACTCAAGACCTCATTTAGTCATAGGTTTTTTATCTTCCTCGGCCCTTATCTTTACAATAAATTACACCAAATTCTGTCCCTGCACTCTTTAAACAAATATAATTATAAAATTAGACTTCAAGCTTGGCTTCAAAACCAATCATATGCTGAGACTGAAGCTCTCATGGACGTTCTAGAGTAATTCCATAACTCATCCCTATATTCCCAATCACATCTCACACTCACTCACTCACTCACACACACACGCACACACACACACACACACACACACACACACACACACACACACACACACACACACACACACACACACACACACACACACACACACTCACAAGCACACGCACAAGCACACGCACACGCACAAGTACCCCAAACACTCTCACACACACTATGGTAATCCTAGATTATTTTGCGGTTGTTTCTACGTATATTATGTTGTTTTTAAACTCACTTATTTGATTTGATGATCTTGGTTTCCATTTGGACTTGTTTGATATGTTCTCTGTTTGGCTTTCGATAACTGGTTCCTCATAAATGTTTAACTTTGACTTGGCTGTATCCTACTGGACTATGATTTTACAAAGTTACATTATTTCGGATCGTAGAAAATGTTACCATGGATGTAAAGAGCAAGGTAAGATCCAGAAATTATATCACTGCTATTTATTTAGAGCATCAACGGTATACATATACAACATTGTTCATTACGCTAACTAAAAACACCTCTTATATTATATACATCAATTTTACATTGAATAACTAACAATAAATAAAACTTAATAATAAGCACTAAAACGTAAGAATAAGATTATGCAATGATAATGTCAGATGATTAAAATAAACAATAACGACTGTTCTAAATTGTTTTTAGGCGTTTTGCATCATTTCTCCAATCCACTGCATTTTCGGAATATGCAGAGATTTAATTCCTGGATTAAGGATCTGGACTTCGAAAAATGAATGAGTGAAGTGAAGTACATAATATATGGCAACAACGGTAATGAATATAGTCGTTCACAGTTGTATTAGGGTGTGAATAATATCTTAAAAGGAAAATGTTACAAATTTGATCCGATTAAAGTACAGGCTAAGGTCGTACTCGTATAATTTAAAGAAATTAGAAAAATAAATTGTTATATATTATTAACTGTTTCATTTCCAATAAAATATAAATATACAGGTGTGATCGTTATGTGCGTCCAGATCATTGCTTCGTAAACATAAAAAGTAATTCAAATCTTTAAACTGACAGTGTTAGTACATTTCTGAATAAGTTAAATTATACTTATAAGTTTTCATAAATAAAGCTTGATTTGTCTTGAACATTATGTGTTAGTTTACACATACAATTAATATGACATTATATTAGAAGTGTTAAGGATTACATCTGATATATAAAAGCCTTTACACACCTATACCTCCATTGTATCGACAAGAATACATATATGTCTAGGTATGTATTGTTATATATAGAATTAGTGCCATCTAGTGGATCCCTACATTACTTAAAACTAAGAGCTAGCGCCATCTCTTAAACGACCTATACAACTGACACTTTTTGTCCCCCTCTAATGACCGAGAGTGGCTTATCTATTTCCTATAATAGTATATTATCTATGGCTAATCTGGCGGTTCAATCTCTGCGTTCGAAGAGCACTAATCAGCACCAACATGTGGGTACTTTGCTTTTCAAATAAATCACGCCATTTTTTATCCGCACTATTTAAATCATTAGAAGTTTTCTCAGCCCACTCGCATCTCACTTCTAATGTCGAATCCTTAGGCACAGGACTAGGCATAATGTGGGCACGAATTGGGTACGGGCGATGAGAAAACTCCCTTTTGATACTTAATCACTGATGCATTGTAAACACGCTAAAACACTGTACAGTTCCTAGATTAGTGTTGACTCAGCGGTGACCAAACGTAAAGTGAACTCGTCCGTCGGCACGCCTAGACTCTGCGTAACGCCGACAGATGGCGCCTGTGTTCCTCTCCGGTGAATTTATTATAGAGGGCGCTCTAAGCATCCGTACTAATGACCGAAGATGCGACATATATTAGATTATTATTCTGTATAACATTTTATTATTTTATGAATTAAATAAAACTTAATTTCTATTGAATCCTGATTGCAGCGCCACCTGCTGACAATCTGTATAAAAATAATATTTGTTTAAAAATAAATCATTAAAATTTAAAGTTGTGTAAAATTGATTAACAAATTTTTATGGAATATTAAGCTGTATACTTATCAAAAACTATTTTAGTCATTTGTAATAAAAGAGGTTGTAGTCGCTTATCTGCTAAGAGCAATAATAATTATTGCTATTAGCTTATCTGTTTAAAAAATCTATTGTAAGGTTATTTATAAAAACGTTTGAAGTGTGAAAACTGTGTGCTGGCGGTTGTGTGAAAATAAATTAAGTAATTTTTAGTGCTTGTTATTATTCTGATGGATCCTGAACATGGCGTATCGCCTGGCGTATCGCCGACAAATACTTTGTATGAATTATGCTATTAATATAGAATATAAAATTTTCTTTTCCAACCGATTCAAAATCACGCTGTACACAACCTACCCTCGAAATTTGGTCAGGATTGATAAAAAAGATAGTTTTTTCACAATTCAATTTGATGATGAAAATCGACCTATCGATATTCCTGATTTTTTTACGCTCCAAGACCCATATTTAGCATGACAACTCAAAAAAATGATTTAAATTTAATTTAAAGATCTTGCAATGGGGGAAAAAAGCACTGAACTCGTGACCGTCACGCTAATAATACATATATAGATCCACTAGAGGGCGCTAATCTAAACATTGAGTTCTGTCAGCTCCTTATTAACTAATGTCATCAACCTGCTAATGTGATGTTTTAAGTTCGTTGCTTCGTTTAAGTTTTCACTTCTGTCGGCAGTCCCATGACTGCCTATTTTTTAAAGTGAAACTTTTATTCTATCGCCCCAAAATTTTTTGTCCATCTATCGCATGTCGCATTACAGCATTCAAAATTCAAACATTTATGAGCGGCCAGAAGCGCAAATCTTTCAATGTGTATCGCAGACGTCAAACCAGAGGGGCGCATATGTAAAAATACGTTTTTCTTTTTTAAATTAAACTTTTATAAATGTTAATTATATCTATAAACTGTGAACTCGAGGTGAAGATGAAATTATTGATCGAATAATTGAAGTTGACAACGATTCAATGATTTAAATAATTTTTTCAATAATTAAGTTAAGATTAAAAACGCAATTTTAATACCGTTTATCTTCAAACACCCACTCTTTACTCTGGGATTTAATAGGAACTTCGAAATAATACAGCCAGTTTACCTCACATGTAATAATCGAGTTCACATAGTTAGATCGGCCGTCCTCAATTTTTTTTTAAATATCACGAGACCAAGGGCGCAGCAACCCTCAAAAGTAGGGGGTGTCCAAAATATTTTTTGTGAGGACTAAAAAAAAAGGTCATCAAAACACTTTATTGACGTATTTCAAATATTGTAAAGCTTAATAAATAATTTAGTATTACGATTAACATTCTTTTTACGGTGAACAACATTTTAATTACAATTTAATTTGATTCACATTTTTATCAAAATTTTCCGCGGACTCCTCAGTGCATCGTCTTCTGGGTTATGTGGGGATATTTGAACACCCCCTGGGGTGTCCACAGGTTTTTAGGGGGTGTCAGGAAACCCTGGACACCCCCCGTTGTTGCGCCCCTGCACAAGACCAAGTCACACGCTGCTCCCTCAGCGCATCGCGCAGACAGAACAAAGTTTATGTACTTAATTATGTATTTATCCAAGAATTAACGCGATCACGAAATAGGTATTACATAAAGGTTCAAAACATCGTGGGTACACCGAAAGAAGTCTTGCAAAATCCAGGTGTCTACAAAATAAACTGCAGCTGCGGTAGTTTCTACATAGGCCAAAGCGGACTATTGCTGAAAGGGTCAAAGAACATATCACTGTTGTGAAGAACCGACAGATTAGCAAATCAGCGATTGCAGAACAGGCACTCGAAGTAGGCCCCAATCACTGGATTGAGTTTCACTTGCATCATCCTTCAAGTTAAAATTGCCGCAATGGAGTGGCATATACCACCATTCTATGGTTCTTAGAGATGAACAAGTTTCCTTCAGTGCACTAGGCATTTCCTCGAAAACATTTTTGTTTAGTTAAGCCACGATTAAAGTTATACAAAAATAAATTTTCATGTAGAAAATTTATTTAAAAATCAAACAAATGATGCCTTGCCTAGAAATATGTTTTTTTATATTTATAAGATTTTACGGATATGACTTCTAATCACAATATTATGATATCTATATAGTTACATATATAGTTTGCATTATGAATTGTGTTATATAATATAATATATTATATATCACAATTCACAATGCAAACTTTGCAAACAAATTATATAGTTTGCATACGACAAAACGTATGTAGCGCCTTGGTAGCGCTTTACGCACAGATTGCTGTTAACATAGCTATAGATCCCGATGATAAATTTAGTATGAAGATATAATAATAACAAAAAATATATTTATATTCACCTGAAAAAAAATGGATAGCTAAAAATATTGTATTAATGGCTGCTAATAATTTTTCTTTTTAAATATTTTTCACACTGGCAGTTTCTGTTTCCTTTGTTACTCTTACTGCAAAGCAAAATAATATGCAGCAAATGTCGGCCATCTTGAACCAAATTTCATTATGGCATGTGTCTTTCCAAATATCAAGTGATAGCAAATATAGCAATTGAATAAATAATAAAAAGTCACCATAAAAAATTTGTATATTTAAAAATTGTACTCAGTTTATTTTAACTGATTTTACATCCATTAAAAAATTAAAAACTCTTCAATAAAACAAATCAGCTGTTATCCGTCAATCGATGTCAACAAAATTATATAATTTTTTGTTTAGAAAAACAGTGCAGCCTCCGTTTTTGAGTGTCATTTTGAAATTATTGAACATGAAGATTCGATGAAATGTTTCAAACGACAAATTGAATAAGTAAATGTGTACCTAGCGGCTCACAACTTTCGCGTCTTTGTGATTTTTGTATAATGTAATCCAATATTAATAATTTTAGTTATGGAACAAAACCTTATAATTGAGTGCGGTGGATTTTATTTCATTCATAATTTTGACTCTGGAAATCTTGGACATGTAGAACGAGTGCCCACGGAGCTGATAGGTGAGCGAGAACTTATAAAATTGCTATGAAATTACGTAGTCCAAACCTTGTTACAATTCCGTGTATAGTTGCCAATTTCATTCCCGTCTTCTTAAAGCTATGTACTTGAAATAGATTTATACACATTTTATTATAACATTGTACACACGTATGGCGCCCTACTACTGCAAATTACATTGAGCCAAATGCAAATTTCAAGTGTACTACTGGTTTTAGAAATTCCCAAAATAACTGGTAACAGCTTGGGGGATTGTTGATGTTTATTATTGAAGGAGCAAACTGTTCACTTACTGGAAACAATTTCTGTTTATATATTTTTCTTTAAGCAAAACAGACAAATGAAAAAGAATTCAAAATTTATCAATACTCAGAGATTTATGATGTTTGGCCAATTATTATCAACATCCTTCCATATAAAATTATAAAATATACCTCCTATTTAATGCCTGAAATGTTCAAACAATGGGCATATTTAATGTTTATTTAATTACATTAGCAATACGTTGCATACCTTGTTAATTTAAATATGTAGCTTATCTATTTTTTATTTAAGTAATATCTAGATGTTTTATCCAGTGCTTACAAAAGTCAAACGGGCATTGCCTATGGTTTTTTGCTTTTAGCTCCGAGTTTGAATTCTAAGGGAAATGCTGCTGAAACTCCTGACTATGAATTTAACTTGTGGACCCGGCCAGACTGTGCAGGGACTGAGTTTGAGAATGGCAATCGAACATGGTTTTATTTCGGGGTTCAATCCAGCGACCCAAATGTACAGGTAAAAAATATTATTTTAAATCATGTTAAACTTGGAAAAATGTTTAGTCCCGATATAGAGATGAAAAAAAAATTAGGCTTCTTTTTGTTTGGATCTATCGCCAAATTATAAGAGGCAGAAAAGAGGAAAAAAAAATGTGTATGTTTTTATAAAAAAGCAGTGATAGTTTTTTAACTTCCAAACCTCATATCTCTCACAAATGAGACTTACTCTTTACCACAACACACTATAGGTTATTTACGACATGTCTGCACATAGAGGTATAATCTGTTGTCCAATCTATGTAACAGGTACGGCTTAACTTGATAAACCTAAACAAGCAAGGCAAGATGTACAACCAAGGTATGGCACCTGTCACTAGGACATTGCCTGGTAAGCCGCAGTGGGAAAGGATCAGAGATCGTCCTATACATACAGTAAGTAACTACTTCTTGACATTACATGCATGTTATGACAACATAAATAGTTTCTTGTTTTTCCTAAACTTCCAACCTTCAATAAAATAGAATTAATGGAAGAATGTTTATTTTTTTTAAATTGACATGAATCCAGTTATATTCTATACATACACAGTCTGGCCATAAATACTGTTACTTTAAAAAAACCGCTTAAGGGTGGAGAGGACTGTAAACATTGATGGCATCCGTTTTCTGGGACTCAAAAGGAATCATTATGATCGATTACCTATCAAAGGGAACTATCATAAACTCCACTTATTATTGCATGCTTATACGTCAGTTGCCAAAAAGGTTTTGTTTAATCAAAATAATGCGCGCCCTCACACGGTCTATGAAGCGATGGCTGAAATCCGTAATTGTGGATTCGAATTACTTCCCATATTTACCTGATCTGGCACTGTTAGACTTCCAGCCCTTCCTAAATAAAAAAAAAAGCATTTACAAGAACAGAAATTTTCATCTAATGAACAGGTCGAATCAGCAATGCTTATTTTGAGAGCCAAGAGAAGACCTTTAAAAAAGTTATAATGGCTTTAGAAACCAGATGGAAGAAGTGCATTGGGTTAGGTGGAGACTATGTCGAGAAATAAACATCATCTAATTTTAAAAATATCATCATTCAGGCCGCGAACACTTCAATCCGCCCTCGTACATAATTCATTTGAATTAGGAACCTGTCATTCTCATAATGAATATTCATTGTGTTTTCTCATTTGCGCGCCAATCTGCGTAAAATATTCGTGTGATGTGAATGGAGTAGGGTGATACAGAGAACCGAATTGCTGTGATAACATTACACAAAATGGAGAAACATTCGACTAACATACCAAGCGAATATAGACTTTTAATAATTGCCTTTAGCTCCATACCTCCTTTATAGAGCCAAAGGCAATTTTCAAAACTCCATCCGCTTGGTATATTAATCGAATTTTTGTGTACCGGGCTATTGATATGTATAATGAAACTTTTGTGACCGAAAAAGATCTGGCCGTCAAGAGCAGTGAAGGAAAGAACCCAAAGAAATCGTATCCAGAAGCAAAAGATTTTATCTAGGGAAATGAATAAGTAAATCAGTCAAAACGCATGCCTTTAAAAGATGACTTAGGACTTGCTGCTTATAAAAGACGCAATGTTCATTACTTAACCGCTAATCTAAAAATTGAAAAGCGTGGTAAAATCAAAACAACTTCTTAGGTCGTTCGCAGATTTTTTTTATTTACTGACGAGATTTCTTTTACTATAAAGCTATTTTTTCAATTAGTAGGGTATAACTTCAGTGATGATTTGATGGGAAGTCAAGGAGGGTCTAAGCCATTCAAGATAAGATTTTGAGAACGTATTTAAGCCAGCCAACAACAGCATGTTCCATAGACCAAAAATGGTCCTTTCAACTACAGCTCAATCCACACAAGCGTTGCTGAAAAGGAATGTTTGTTTCTGACTTCATCAAAGCTGAAGATTGGCCTCATCTAGTCCCGACCTTAATCCGCTTGATTACTGTTTATGGTCTCTTTTAGAGAGTGTGGCATGTTCTAAAACACTCCGGATTAGCAGTGGCCAATTTTCCCATTAAGTGCGTGTTTCAACCGATTACTGGCCACAATGTTTAAAGAATTGTAATATAATAACTAATACCGCACGCACTTTACAACAGTAAATGTTTCATTTCATACAAAAATACGATGTTTTCCTTGTTAAATTATTTAGGGCAAGACTGTGTATATATCCTTTTATGTATGTATACCCGCGATCTCTCATACTCTATAAAAAAATGTTAAATTGTTGTAGTGTAAATGTTTAAGGATTTATACCATCATATGATATTGTTTCATTAGGATTATTAATAATTAATATTTCTTCAAAGCACGAATGCCATTATTTCTAATAATGATCTTCAACTCGCTCATTTCAGCTAAGTCTACCACTCGACATATTTTTCTGGTAATTCATGGTGAAAATACCAATTCGTAAATACAATTGATTTTACGATTAGAGACGCAGAACATGCTATCGTTATAACCGAATTTTGGCAGACTAAACTTTAGAAGCATAACTTTAGAATAATATAGAATGGTATTGTTTATTGTGGCCGTTATCATGCAGCGTAAACAATATTAAAAAGTCTAGCCTTAAAGCAATAAATTCAACACTGTCTAGAACGGCATACATTCTGTTTTATTACAATAAATAAGGAAGGTAATCTGGGGAAAGCAGAATGGACGATATGGAAACAAGAACGTTATGTAACTGCAGAAACTGCTACTTATTGCTCTACATGTATTATATAACAACAAATAGTTTAGTAATTCAGCATGAACTTCGAAGTTGCGTTCGGTCATAGAAGACATGGGTTGACTACTGGTGATATGAATGGCACAGCTTCTTAATTTTTTTTCTAGACCGACGACAACACCTTCACCTTGAGCTTCAGATACCGAACATCAGAGAACCCGAAGGCTACAACATTCTTCGCGTTCACCTACCCGTTCTCGTTCGCCGAGTTGCAGATTGCTCTCAACTCTATAGACCTGAAGATGCTGCCTTTACCACCATCACAGTCGCCGGACGATATTTATTATTTCAGAGAGTGCCTCATTTACTCTCTAGAAGGTATTTTTTTAAAGATCCAAGTAATCTATTAATATAATAATTCTTAAAAAAAAAACCGACTTCAACAAAAAAAACTATTCCATAAAAGACTTATATATGGTTTTCTCATGGATGCCATTGTCAGAACTGGACCAAATTGAAATGGGACCACACGAGAAGCACCGGCTTTCAAATAAAAAATCATCAAAATCGGTTCACCCAGTCGAAAGTTCTGAGGTAACAAACAAAAAAAAAAACAGTCGAATTGAGAACCTCCTCCTTTTTTGAAATCGGTTAAAAATCAATTGGGACATGTATGTTGTAGCTTCACTTGAGAACGGCTCGACCGATCTGGCTGTTATTTTTGTTGTTTGTTATTGGCAGGAAAAGGTTTGTATTTAGATTGTTTTTTGAAAATTCCACCAAAAAAGTCGGAAATTATGATGGTATTTTTATATAAGGAAAAAATATTTGTCTAATTTTGACGTTTTGCTATTGAATTTCATTAAGTAAAATGAGGTACAGCTGGCGAGTACTGCTGACACATGTTTTAAGACACACAACAAAAGAAAAAATGTTGGCTTAATGGTACTAGAGCTAGCAACGTCGGGAAAAAGTTTATTTTATAACGGCTTGGTTTTTTATATATTATGGTAAACGCAACCGTTACTAGGTGTCCGATATTACTACATTTTTTTTCAAAAATCTATTTTAATATTATAAAGCCGAAGAGTTTGTGTGTTTGGTTGAACGCGCTAATGCTCAGGAACTACTGGTTCGAATTGAAAAATTTTTTTAGTGTTGGAAAGCCCATTTACCGAGGAAGGCTATAGACTATATAACATCACGCTACGACCAAGTAGTATGTAGGCTGTCTAATTTGTTTGAGGTAGTCGTTTGGCTTACCTTATGGCACCAGATGGCAGCTCCGTACGTTACAATTGGCCTGGCAATCGTCGTGTACAACCATGGGGCAATCTTGGGCTGAAGTCCCCACCTGACGCCAGCTCATCCATAATGCCATTTTGTGATGTGAGGATTCCAGGTTAACTTTTGGTCAAGTGTGACCCCTAGGCACTTAACCTCACTAAAGAAAGAAAAGATTTTGTCGTTTAGTTTTGGATTTGACAGTCTTTTCAGCTTCCTTTTCTTTGTGATTGGAATTATCATCGTTTTGTTTAACGCAGACATTCGTCATTGATCATTCGTTATCTCTGCACCAGGTGTTGATGGTGTTGAGAACTCCTTGTAGTAGTGATGAGATGGTGTGGAAGCATGGTCCTCTGACTATGACCACCAAGTCGTCTGCGTAACCCTGTATGTCATAGTTGAGGTTAGTCATTTCTACAAGGCGTTGGTCAACAGCGATGGTCCAAAGTAGTGGGGATAATACACCTCCTTGTGGGCACCGTCGTGTAGTAAAGAATTTGTGCGATGTTCCATTTAATGAAACTGTCGCAATTCTGTTTGAGGGCATGATTTGTCACAACCATTTTATGGTGGTGACATCAATACCCTTTGCACTCATTCCTCTGAGAATTCCTGTGGGTATACTGTCAAAGGCGCCCTCAATGTCAAGGAAAGCACATAGAGCAGTTTTCTTATCCTCTAGACTCTAGAGCCTTCTCCACTTCGTCGATTAGATCTAACAAAGCTGTTTTTTGTGGTTTTACGCTTTTGTTAAGCATGTTGGTAGGGACTTGGGGGTCTTTCTACTAAATATTTTGCTCTAATGTGCTGGTCTATAACTCTTTCCATAGTTTTTAGAAAAAAACGGGTAAGAGTTTGGGTCTAAAGGATTCGGAACTGAATAGTCCCTTTCCCCTACTTTCGGTATGAAGCGTAACGTGACCTGTGACCGTTGATCTAGTATGACTCCTCGGGCTTAACTTGCTCGTAACAGTTTTACCAGATGCGGAAGGAGAATGTCAATTTCATGTTGCAGAAATACTGGGGAAATGCCATCCTCCCCCGGTGAGTTAAACGACTTAAATTTACCCATAGCCCATTTTACGTGGTTGGGTCTGAAGTTTGCGCTGGCCAAGTTCCAGTCGGAGTGGATGGGGTCCATTGGGTTGAAAGTTTACGATTCTGGGAAGTGGGTGATTAAACATTCCATTATACTGAGACTGTGTATATAGTATGAGACCGCTAGTCTAAAGAAAAGAAACCGTTTGTCTTTAAACAGGAAGACGAGTGGATTTATTAACGATTACTTCCCACCACGGCATCACGACGGAGCGAGAGGAAAGGCTAAAGAACTTGTTCCCCGACAACCAGGAGAGGCCACACAAATTCATCAATAAAAAAGTTAGTCGTTAGTTATTCGTAGTTAGTTAACATTAATCATTAAAATTTAAAAAAAAAACTATCTGATCTAGCACTAGAATGGAACGTAAATGAACTGTACCTATTTCAAAACAATTACAGATAAATCCCATTCCTTTGTATTGTTTGTCGAATGCCTATATAGGTACGTACTTAATTTACCGCTTATTTTATCCTGAATTCCTGATTAACTGATAAATGACATATTCGCAAATGAACTCATATATACTTTTAAACATATCTATACTAATATTATAAAGCTAAAGAGTTTTGAACTCAGGAACTACTAGTTCGAATTCAAAAAATTCTATTAGTGTTGGATAGCCCATTTATCGAGGAAGGTTATAGGCTATATAACATCACGCTACAACCAATAGGAGCGGAGCATCAACGAAAAATGTTGCAAAAACGGGGAAAATTTACAAACGCGGACGAAATTGCGCGGGTCAGCTAGTTATGATTAACGATTAAATAAATTGTTAGCAGTAGTTAGTAGTAGTATTTGGCAGTAGGATAAAGCAGATTTTTGTTCAATTTGGAGTTTCCCGACGAGGAAATCACCTCCATCCTACACAAAACTACTGTTACCAACATAGTCTTCATTTTCTGATGATGAGAAGGCGCAACAATGATCAGGGCATTTACAATGAAGCGTGCCCGGTGCTAGTTTACCAACTTTATTATTATTTAAAAAAATTGCATAAATAAATAAACACCAACCCGTGGCTGTGACCACACTCTGTGATGCCTTATTTAAAATTTCAGCGTCTATGTGTTACATGGACTTCGAAATTGTTAATCAGAAACATTTTCAGGTAATCTTCGTATCAGCCCGAGTACATCCAGGCGAGACCCCCTCAAGTTTCGTATTCAACGGTTTCCTTAATCTTCTATTAACACAAAATGACCCCATCGCCTTACAACTACGGAAGCTATACGTGTTCAAAATGGTCCCTTTCTTAAACCCTGACGGTGTTGCAAGGGGTCATTATAGAACGGACACTAGGGGGGTCAATTTGAACAGAGTCTATCTCAACCCATCGGTTACCCTGCATCCGACCGTTTATGCGTCGAGATCATTAATTAGGTAAGCACTAAATACTTTTTTTATTATTGCCTATCTATCGAAAAGAAAATCAATACTTGATTTCACCCACGCACAATGGTAACTGTTGGACAAAAGGCTGTTTGACTTTTACACTAAATTAGTCTTTCGCTTAAAATAACATAACAAACACTAGCACACTCACGATAAAAAAAAAATTACCATCATATTTATTGAATCAATATTTTTTTATTTCTAGGCTTTTTGGTAGTACTACCTTCTCCTACAGGGCCCATATGCTATGCGAATCGATCTTTTTTTTTAATAATATTCATTACTTTTTTAATAGACACTTTGTTGTTAAACATAGTAGGTAGGTAACATAAAATGGATGGCCTGTGAAGCCGACAAATTTGATTTGTTCTTTTAGATATTACCACTTCGGCCATGAAAAAGAAGACTTGTGTGATGACAGCAAGAGTTTTACATCGCGCAGTATTCAAAACATTTGTGAAAGTTCTGAGGTAAGTACATGTTTGGATCTTTTCAAAATTATTTTACATCGCAAGGTGTCTCACATTTCAGAGCAATTGTTTTAGATACATCCTTTTTTTCTAAAAGCCCTAAATGTTATAAATGGTATTTCAATAGGGACGCTCGAACTTTGAAAAGTTATAGTTGCCATTTTAATAAAGTAATATCTGTCAAGTTTGTTGAGAATTGTTCAGCAATCTTTGTTAAATCGGCATGGAAGGTGGGCGCGTTGAACAACCTGTTAAAATTATCAAATTTTATTATCAAAATTAAGGGTATTTACCTTGCTCAATGACCTTGAAGTTTTGATCTCTGTAATAGTATTTGTTACTTTGGCGCCGCCTACCGACAAACGACCGAAACTTTAAAAATAAGAACTGCAGATTAAGCAAGAACACAGATGTCACAGAGTTGTTATCGTTTTTGCCTATTTCATTCGCTCTCTGAGAGAATTAATTAACATTTTGTTCCTCTAGTTTTTGTAGTCTTGTACTCTCTCTAATTGAGCACGGGTGCTACTACATGACACCTTCTGAAGGTCTGATGATTACCAGGTAAGTGCTTATCGGTTCGCAGTAACGGAAATAGTTAGGATGACCTAGCTTTTAAAATATATCTAATTGAGCACGGGTCCTACTACATGATACATTCTGAAGTTCTTATGATGACCAGGTAAGGGCTTATCGGTTCTCAGTAACGGAAATTGTTAGGATAACCTAACTTTCAACATTTACTTAATTGTGCACGGGTGCTACTACATAACACATTCTGAAGGTCTGATGATAACCAGGTAAGTGCATATCAGAAAAACATATTTTCTGCCATAAGGAACTCGAAATGCTTACGGTAAAATCTCAACATTTTGTAGACTGTTACATAAATGGCTTTGACATTCTGTATGGTTACCAACGAAATGTAAGTGTACAGCTTGATGTCCTCAAAAAGTTTCTGAGTGCTAAAATCTAAAGGGGACTATACTCTGCCAACTGAGCTACCTAGACTGTCGCGCGTTCAAGTCCCGGCCTAGTTGTTAACATTTTCCGATTTAAATTTATAAGAAAAAGTTATCGTAGTAATTGTTTAAAAAAAATTCAATTTTGATTTTTCTTTAAATTTTTTAAACATTATTTTTTCATTGGAGTACCAACCAAAAAACAACGTTTAATATTTTTTTGTTTTATCGTGGTCTCTATGAGACTTTTCAAATGAGTCCAAACACGATGGTTCTACGTAGTGTTGACACTGAGATAATATACCCACCATCGAAGTCCACTGTCAGGTGGTTGACACCAAGAGGCACCAAGGTCTCCATGAGCCTTTTCAAATGAGTCCAAACACGATGGTTCTACGTAGTACCATCACTGAGATCCTATACCCACCTTCGGAGTCAACCATCAGGTAGGTGACATCATCAGGCACCAAGGTCTCCACGAGACTTTTCAAATGAGTCCAAACACGATGGTTCTACGTAGTGTTGACACTGAGATAATATACCCACCTTCGGAGTCCACCATCAGGTAGGTGACATCAAGAGGCACCAAGGTCTCCATGATCTTTTCAAATGAGTCCAAACATGATGGTTCTACGTAGTACCATCACTGAGACTCCGAAGTCCACCTTCGGAGTCTACCATCAGGTAGGGGACATCATCAGTCATTTAGGTCTCAATACTCCCTCAAACGAAAATCTCAAGATAGCTAAGGCTGGATTTGACCAATGGTAGGAACCGAGATCAAGTTGAACTAAACTGCGTTTTCACATTTTACGCAATGAATATCATTGAATAAAATATGAGTAGGTACCTAGTTTAGTTGAACAGATTGTCCCGGCCTCGCTTCACCTTACATTTATTCTTATATTTAGGCATAATCTAAATCAAGCTTATTCTATGACAGGTTCCTAAAACAAAACGAAATTAGAAACTACTTTACATATATTTACAATCTTAATATCTATTCTTATTTTGCGCTATATTTATATTTTGCAACATGATTTCATTCAAAAATCATACAACATGAGAACTTTTAGATTCAATTTGGAAAAAATAACGCGCGTACAGCCCACCCGTCATAAGAGTCATTGAGACACTGATGTATCGCGTTTGGACTATGCGTCACAGGCCTTTGCGGGGGTGCTCCAGCGGGGTACTGGTGAAGTTTCGGGTTATTAGTTATTATTTAAAATATTAAAAGATATTGGAATAAAAAATACAAATTGTGAAATACGTCATTACGTATTCTTTGGTACAAAATTCATGTCGAACTATTTAGCCATTGCTGAGAAAAATTACAGTTTAGGTTAAAAAAGGACCTGTTTACTGATATTTTTTAACAAAATTTGGGAAAGATTATTAAAATTTTAAAACAATACAATATATTTGTGATGACCCTAAATACACTGTATTTTTTTTTTATATGGAAAACGCACAAAGGGATTCATCTACAATCTTTTTTAAACATATGGTGTTTTTAGGATTTAAGCGAGGTAATCCCCTTAAATGCTCCGTTCGGGAAACGTTCTGCGCATTACGTCTTATTTATCATCATCAAACCCTTCTTCCTAGGCGAACATTTCACGTTTGTTGGTCAAGTTTGAATCAATTGGTTCGATAAATAATCAGCTAACAGCCGTAGGTACGTCATCTTAACGCAAAATTTGCTAAAAACATCGTTGCAGTGTGCAAGACCGTACGGGAAAACGAAACAATCAATTTCTCGAGGTTCACAAGAAATTGGCGTTTCTGAAATTCGTTCATATTAGGCTTTTTTGTACTTCTAGGTGATATGTATGCGATCTCAATTAGTTTAGGGCCTAAACTTTAGGCGATCAATCATCTAGAGTACGTTCATTTCGTACTGAGCGAGGTACCTGGCTAAGATCAACTGCGTTGTGCAAAACACGACACACATATCCTGAACAAATTTGACACTTTTTGTTCTAAATAATGATTTTATAAGTAGAACAAGTATATAGTTATACTTCATTAAAATGATAAAATTTAAATTATAAATAGTAAGTACAACCTACCATATTCGCTTGGTTGGCATTTATTGGTCTAGTGGTTAGTGACCCTGAGTGCTAAGCTAGAAGTCGTGGGTTCGATTCCCACCCAGGACAAATAATTGTGTGATGAACACGATCATTTGTTCTGTGCCTGGATCTAATTTATCTAAAATATATAAGTATTTAGAAATATATACTTATATATTTCTATATATGCGAGTTCAGTGTTTTTTCCCCATAGCAAAAGTGCACAACGTGCCTAAAGAAGTTTTCATTTCAAAAAATATCCTCCAAAGAAACCCTTCCGTCAAACAGGTGAATGCTCCCATAATTTGACAACTAAAGATCAAATAAATAAATAAAATGTTTGTATAGGTGCGATCATATCGCCTAGAAGTACTAATAAGTTAGGAACGAATTTCAGAACCTCACTTTTTTTTAGTTGCCTGCTTCGCATGAAATGTTATATTTCATACATAATTCCATTCCATAATACTATTTCCCGAAAAAAAAAAAATAGGTAGACATCTCACACACAACTTGTCTTATTTACATTTAAATATCGAGCGTCCCTATTAAAAACCCACTATTTAAATTTTTTTACTTGTAACAATTATCAACAGACTATTGAGCCAAAGAAAAAGAAGGAGTTGTACGCGTCCCCATACAAAACCACCGAAATAATGGGGCGACGTGAGAAGACGGCGCAGAAGACAACCATTACTAAATCTTCTACGACTACGATAAAACAACCCTCGTCTTGCACAGACGGTGTCAGAAGGGAGGCGAAACCCATGAGCGGTGAAACTGCTAATTTGGTTGCACAGGTTTGTAAAAAGTGACCTACAGCCCTACACTTTCGCTAGAGTGTTCCGTCGCGTGCAAACGCGAGCATGCCCCGTCACCCGCGCGGCGGGTACCGTCGCCCGCGCTGCGTGTGACGAGCGACCCGCCTAACGCAGCGTTGCTTTACGAACTTGCATGAAACAGCAGGCCGCGCGGACGCCCGCGCCGGGTACCCAACGCTGCGGACGGCCTAAACACTTCACGTAATCGGTGCCAGTGTAAAACAAAGCCTTTACGCATACTAGGATCACATAGAGGAGCCGTATTTATGACACTTGTCTCAATGTGACACGGTATCTTGACATATATATAATCAAAGCAGCCCACAGCATTGTATGTGATTCAAATGAGAATAGGAATGACTTTGCGCCATATTGTGATTAACCAATTAGGTAAGATGAGCAAAGCAGATATTGTTTAAATAATCAATTTATTTACAAAAACATGAAAAACTGGATCAGATATTTTTTTCTATTTAATTTTAATTTCTTAATTTTTTTTTTAATTTATCTGTAAACGACTACAAAAAGCTAAAGACGTCCAGTATACTGTACCTGTCATATTCGGAAAGTCTACTTACAATAAAATAATTAAGATAATTATAATTAATAATAATCAATTTTTTAAACTATGAAATCAATAGATTGGATAAAGTTACGCAAATTTGTTTTCTGTGCAAACCGTACTTTCCAAGTGACAGTTGACAGATTAAGGTAATTGACGTTCCTATTCTTATTTTAATCGCATTGTAAACAGTGTAAGAAACACCGTAATGAAGACCATCAATTTTCTGCCGGAAAATTCATCAGTTTTTTTTTATAATTTTATTTTTTTTGGTTAAAAGTGATATCGCAATGAGTAAACAGAACATTATACCGAAAAAAAAATACCGCATACGGCCAAAAACTGCAATGTAGTCAAGCAAACAACATTTAAACATTTTATGCAATCAGCTGGTCTTGACTGCGTCGAACGTTTAAGGTCATTCACCGTACCGCACAAAAAGAATACCTAAATTTGTAAAGTGTACATTGCGTAGCGCCAAATTAAACTAATAAATCCTTAATCTCGCAGTTTTATGATGAACTGACTTTTGTATTGTGATAAGTATAAACAGAAAGGAGTTTTTGTAAGCTCTCGTATTCCGGAAGGGGTATTGGTGTAGGGCTCTGTTTCCGCATTTAGACTATATCCGGAAGGGGTATTGGTGTAGGGCTCTGTTTCCGCATTTAGACTATATCCGGAAGGGGTAAGCACAGGCATATTAAACACTCACATTCTGCTAACTATGATTTGGTCCCACTCACGTAATAGGGGCAAGCCTTTTATCGTCAACCTGGCACTTTTGGAATAAATGACGGGAAAATTGGGAGTAAGTATATTGAAAGAGAAAGTTAGATAACGTAGGAATAGGAGGGAGAACGTAGAGATAAGAAGGAAAGGAATTAGAAACTGCTTATACGGATGGATTGGGGATCTATAGCTCGAGCAGGTCAGGGGCGCATACTTGTGGCTGTTCTCTAACATAAACATTACATATTTTACATAATAGTGTCAGCTTCAGACTACAATGCGCTTTGATCCAATGCAATAGCAATGACGCCCCTGATTGCATTGCTTTTCGCTTAGTGAGTGAAGTTACTGGAGGCCCTAAACCTTCCCTCCCTTCTCTCCTCCCCCTCTTTCAGCCTTCCCCTACTCCCACCTTAAGATCGGCAACGCACTTGTGACTCTCGAGTTGCAGGTGCCCATGGGCGGCGGTAGTCATTTACCATCAGGTGACCCGTTTGCTCGTTTGCCCATATACCATAAAAAATCACGTTAAGGGCGGGGAAGGGGTCAACGAAGTGCGACTTCTTGCCGTCACATGTCAAAATCTAAAGTATTAAACATAAAACATTACCTGTAAACGAAAGACTACATACACTACTACACTTTTACTAAAAAAATAATTTTAGAACTGCTCTTTTCAGTTTTGTGTGTAAAGTTGCAAAATATGTGACGTCACACCAGGGAGGGAGGGGTTCCATAAATGTGACCAGGGGGGGTCCAAAAATTATTTAATTCGTGTGATGTGAAATTCATAGCAAGCATCTTTAAGCTTGTTTTTCTCTTATTATTGGTAAAATGGTAGAGGAGAAGCAAATCACACTGATTCGCAACATCGGAGCTATGAAGTAATTTTTATGTAGTGGAGTGTAGCGATTCATTTGCAAATGTATGAGGTTGGCGATATTAGTCCCCGTGCAAGTTCAGAATAGGGGTGTATCTCGTTTAATATTTCCCGATTGGTACAAAAAATAAACGACGGACGAACAATACTATATACCTCATTTTTTCTACAGCAATCATGGTACCTAAAATAAATTTCCAAATGGCAAAGCTTTTGTCGTCAAACACATGGTGTAGGTGAATGATTTCTCATTATTAGTGTGAAATGCATCAGGTAGTTTTATTAAAAACGGTTCAAACAAAGCAAATCTCTGATGGTTTTGCGTGAATGGTTTCTATGGAATATTTGGGTCATTACCATCGATTAACCTACTTTCCAACATAAAATAATACCACACCTGAACTCTATTTTATACGCAAAGTTCCAAAAAGTTTGTCTGAAAGTCAGTTTATGTGCATAAATTCCAACGATTTCCAACATTTAGGGCAACTTTCTTTCAACAGTACCCCATTAAAGTGATATTAATGTGTTTTTCGCGTGAACGTTCACTCATTTACAATGTTAATGGACTAAACAATGTTGCTTTTGTATTCCTTTTAAGTGGTACCAAGAACCGACCTAACCACTAGAGAGAAAATGCTATCTAAATAAATAATGTTGCTAAGGAATTCCAAATTGATGCTCTCTAGTAGTTAGGTGACTCTCAACCTTTATTAATTGGAGACGCACTCAAAGAAGTTAGCTAGGTGGTTCTGCTGCCTTGCTTTGCCCGTGGCATTTGGGTCCGTACATGCGATCGAGAGCTTAATCCCCGAGGATGTATATGACTATGGAACACTTATTTTAATCACTGATAGGAAAAAAATATCGTTTATATGACCGTTTGAATTTCCAGGTTTTTCAACTCCGTTTCTAATGAAAGCAGCTGGAATGTGTAAAGTTAAAGATTTTAAATCACATATTTTTTTCAAATTTAAACGGTCATAACTTGTATAATTTTTTTTTCAAAAATTATTTTTTACCTGCAGGCTAGAGTTTCAGTGTTTTAAGAAAGTGTTCCATTGTCAGATACACCCTTTATTATCATTAGGAAATCATAAGCTATGTATGCTATATGAAACTATAAAAAAAGTTATAGTTGACACCACTAGCATATCACGAATTTTTTTAAGTTCTTATCACAACTAAAACTTACTAATCAAAGTGAATAGTGAACGAATCTTTAGTAAAACCATATTTCTTGCTAGAAACTATCATATTTAAATAAAATTTAGTTCTTTTTAGGTACAATCAATGCATTTTTGGTACAGAGAATTAGAATTATTAATATTTATTAAGTTAATTAAAACACTTTACATCGGTAGTGAAGTGACTGTTGTTTGAGTAGCCTTAGCTATTCGTAGGTATTAGCTTACGCTACGCTTTAGTGTTATGTTATCGCCCTTATATATCCCATTATTAATTTTACGTCAAGTGAACCGTACAGTGGCTGCTAAGCTTTGGATATTCATTCTGTATCTTATCGAGATAATTCGAAACAGAACCAGCGATGCATTGCTAACTGTAATTAACAAGTACAGCTTACGTTTATCAGGATTTGAATTTCTAATAATATAATCTGTAATCTACTTTGTTATTTGAGATAGATATGTGATTCTTATGAACAACATTAAGACCTAGTTTATTGCAACTAAGTCCTAAGATTTTGTGTGCTGATAAAACTGTTTGGTTTTTTTAAAAGAGTTGTTGTTTGCCCGATTTCTTCTCACAAAGCTCAATCACTTGGAAACGGGCGGTTATAGATCTATACAGGCAGATATGATAATAATATTATGTTATCCATTTTTTGTTTAATAATTTTACATTTGACAAAGCAAACTATTGTTGCGGTGACTGTGTGTGTTGATCTATAATTTTTAATTATAATAATTATTTTTTTAAATTGATGATTTTAGTCATTGATGATCAATTTTATGATTGATTGACATATAATGAATATGATATGATTTTTTTTAAAAGAAGTCGTATAAATCTTGTATCTTTTATACATCCTGTCCAAAACATGTATTTCGTTTTGAATACGATTATAACCATGAATAATCTGCAACATTAACTCGGTCGACAGGTATGCGACATGAAATTACAAGAAATGGCGTCACAAGCAAGCGAAGTTTCATCAAAATCGAATGAGAACACCGGGGAATCAAACACCCCATCTTTACTTAACGACAGTGTCCTACGGGCATGTTTGGGATCAGAAGTTCATTTAAGCACGAGTGAAGAGCTCAATTTGCATGGGTCAAACCCCCTCCGGCCGCTGAGGGACACCCTGAAGAACAGTATAAGTTTGCTCATGGAGTCTCATTCGTCAGTTGTTGGGTAAGTTCAAATGTATTATGGAATACACAGTAGTAAAAGAGTAAGCAAAACGCTTCCGTCAGCGTGAAGTTTTTGTAGTTATATACTGGCTTATCCTTATGATCTTATTATTGTCGATAAATAGATACGTATGTCTTAAAAAAACTACTTGCCTTCCATTTTCCACAAATTTCCATTTCATTTCCTACCCAATAGATTTGACAATGTACTTATGTACTTTCCGCATATGTATTTTATTTTTGTTATACATTTATGAATGCTCACTACGAAAGATCTTTAAAAATCTGACAGGTCTCTGGGTGGGATGGAGATAAACGACTTTAAAAGGCAGGGCTGCACAATTCTTTTCATATTGAAGCCGTTAACTGAGTAAGCATGACTGGCCTAAAGAAACCCGCCTTTAATCAGCACCAGTCTACTGATGTATTTAGGTGGGGCTACCAGAGGGTAGAAGTTTCTAGTTACACTACTTTTGTTGCGAGTGTTTATAAACACCGGTAATATAAAACAATGATTTTAAAATATTAAAAATAATTTTAGTTTCGCTTAGACCTTCATCATTTCAGCCATAGGACTCCACTACCGAACATAGGCCTCCCTTAGGTAAAGCCTTCCAAGAGGTACCTAAGGCCTGCATCCACCGGTAATTTTTATAAGGTTGTCTATCAACAAGGTGGACAGACGATTGACCTTGTTGCTTAATAATTGCTTACATTGTTCCAGTGATAGCCTATTAGGCGCCAATGATGTCCTACAATCCAAGATGAAGATGGGTTGGTGTTCAGAATGCAGGCAAGCTGTATCGAAACTTGAAGACGCAATGCCAGGCATCACAAATATGGTGCCAGGATACAATGTAACAATGGTATGTACGCTGAAATTATTATTAAACTTTTTAAATTAGTTTTACTTCTCGTACTCGCAGGAAATACACGCAATATATACGACTGTGTGTAATGATACTGGGGCTGCATTATTTCAATCTCAATAAGGCCGGCGATTTGAAGTAGACTGTACTTCAGTTTATTTTAATTTATGCGCCGAAAGAATATGGAGACTAAAGGAAGAGACACCGCCTGACCTGTTGAATCTTCGGATTGACCTTGAAATTTCACTGCTAGCTAATTATATATAATACACCGTCCTATATGCCAATGCCCAAGGGCAGCAAGATTGATTCTTCTGCTGCTCCATTCGGAAGGAGGTGCGCCTCTATTCTACCACTGGCGGATGGCCACCGGACGCCGTGGTGGCAGACCAATCTAGGAGAACTGGTAGGTAAGGGAAGTAGCCAGGCGCTGTTGACGTTCAATATTGATCCTTTAATGACCAATTAACTCAATATTCGATAGATGGCGTTACCAGATACATCATTTTAAACACATTATTCTAAATGGAGTGTTTGAGACTGGGTGTGCATTTATTAATATATATGTGTACAGCAGTTTTTTATACTTACTATCCAGTGTTTATTGTTCCATTAGTCCAATTACAACGTACGCTACTATTTCCTTAACTATTCCATCGCGTTAATATAAAAACAGTAGCGTAAAAAGATAGTATTCACTATTCAGGAATCCTATCCTGATAAGAACTTCTACGCCCAAAATCGAGCCGACAGCCTCACGTACCATTCCATTGAGGAGTACAGAGAGCATCAGAAACAACAGCTCGATGAAAAAGAACGAAAGGAACAAAAAGTAAATATACTTTTACGCAATATCATGTTTGTAGATATTGGTCACTATCTTAATACTCGTAGGATTTATTTAAACGTACACACAAATACATCAGGCTCTCGCTCTTTGAGCAAAGCTGTTAAATCATTTAGTTAGTAATAGTTAGCGGTTTTATTTAATGTCATATGTGAACCGCCCTAGCCGCTGACACATCCAAATTTGCATACAGTACCTACCAAAATATATTAATATTATTTGCCTGTTTAATATATTTATTTGTGCAATGTAATGTTATTAGGGCTAAGATCACAGTGATGATATCGACTAGTCTACTATCGCACTCTGAATCAGCCGTAGTAAACTTCATTTGTCATTTTACTTTGCACGCAACTATAATTAGACGTCATCACATACATAACGCACCATCAGTAGCGTGCACTTCATTATAATAGTAATAGTTGGACATCTACTGATCTAGAAGTTTCCACAGAACATCGAAGCTTCTTTTATTAAACTTCAAAACCAATTGCATGCCATTGCGCACTGACTTAAAACTGTTATTATAATGTTTTTTCACAGTTCGCGGATCAAGGACCCCCGGAAGAGGACACTTTGTACTTCTGCACTAACTGCTTCAAGAAATATATTGTAACACCATCCAATGAGGAAATCGTATGTATATTTATATATATTTCTCCTAAAATACAATAAAATAATTCCATGTATAATTTTCAGTCAGAGTTGCCTTTGTTGAAAAACGTTTTAACGAGGACGAGGATGGCTTGCCCGATTTGACTGTTTTCTTTTGATATGTTCGGTATTGTCAGATAAGAATTGTATGAAAGATATTTTTGTGGAAAATCAATGGAAAAGTTGAACGGAAGCCTAAATAGACCCGCGGGCGCCATCTATTGATAAGTCAATAGGGAAGTCATAGAAGCTAACGATTACCTAAATTAAGACACACGCCATCTTTTGACAATAAACTAATTGTCTATTTATAGAATATCCACAAGTATTAGAAGATTCCGAAGGGGTTTCGAATTTTCGGGAATTGTCACGAACTCTCCATGAAATAAAGTGCCGAGTATATAAGGCAGTTGCATAGCAGTATAAGTTGAGTTTTAGTTTTTCGTTCAGGGAGTGAACCAGTGCGATAATTGAAATAGTGGAAATTGTATCTGTGACTTGTAGTAATTGTGTTAATTGCGAATTATTAAAATACGTTGTGTCTATTTTGGTAATAAATTGGTGTACCTTTCTAATCCCGAACCTCAACTCGTAATAGTATATTTATAGCGTATAGTTTAACGTTTTGATATTTAATTTCATTATGTGATATGGGACACATCCTAAGAGTTCTGCTGTCTTAGGTTTCATGACGGTTTTGAAAAGAAATCTTTTGTGTGTATTTGAATGGGTGGGTCTTAGGAACCGCTAGGTGGTGCTGCAATCGGTTTTTAGAATTACTTTTTTCTTACTACTACACAATATGTTTTATTATTTTAGTGTCTTGATTATAGCGTGCATGTTTATTATAAAAATCAATTATGACACCAAAAAGAAAATCCTAAGTTCGGGCATCCAACGCCTGTCGGGTTCTCTAGTTTCATCATAAATTTAACCAGCCGTTCCCGCAAGTTTCACCCACAAGTATGGTCATTGCTCATCTCCTATTTGTTATAGGGCTATCGGGCTATCAAATACAAAAGGATTTATTCCAATCTGATCGGTAGAGGTTCAGAGACAAGCGCGTGCAACAAATAAATACAAAGTTCATTCATTATAATTTAGTATAGTATAGTATTGTACTTTTGTAATACAGAATATACGTGAAACAACATCAACGACCTCCGTGGCGGTGTCGGCGGGGGAGCACGGCGACGTGCGCGCCGAGCCCGACACGCACTCCATGTTCGGGGGCAGCACGGGCGATATCATCCTTCCTACGGTGTGTATCTCTGTATCGTATACTGTACGACCTACATTTTAAACAAAATTATAAGCTAAATTAATATTTGCTAATAACATTATTAGCAAACATTAAGACCTCAGCAAAGACTGCATGGATCACATAACAAGTGTTCTCGTTAACCCCTTCAGTGAACCTAAATGCTTGTGTTACGAGTGGGTTTACATTCCACTCGGATCTAATTCGCCAGCGGCGAGCCGGGAGGCGGAGGCGCGCTTGCCAGCGCCTCGCATTGAGTGTGGCCGCGGCTGGGCGGGACGGATTTTCCCTCCACCCGCTATGGTGGCCAGCCGCGAGCGGCGTCCGCGCGTACCTGGACGTTTTGACGTCTGAAATTAAGAGATTTTTACTAGAAGGTTGTGCCCACGTTTTTGCAGGCAGGCGCTAGGAGGGGTCCGGATGTCTTAATAAGAGCTGTTCCCGGATCCCTCCTATTTAATCGGTTCGATTACGACACACCACCCCCTCTGAATGCTGTTAATTATTATTACGATTACTCACTATGTTAGACCTCTGGTATCAAACGAACCACACGTATAGTAATAGTAGTAGTAGTGAGTGTTTGACTTAACTTGAGTGAGAGGCCTAATCACACCCTTACTCCCTCGCAACCAATTTAACGAAAAGTAAATTGAAGTAGTTATTTGTATTCATTACGCATTCATTTATTATTATTACATTACATTTGGTCTACATGGGGTTGCTGTAAAACGTTTTTATTTAACATCGATTTGACATTTTACATATCACCTTATATCAATATCACGCCCTTTGCTTATGCAAATTTCTTACAATTTATGCTAAGAAAATCTCAGGCATTAATAACGTATAACCATACATCCCCTAGCTTCGGTTATTTAATAGTTACAATAATTTAATTATTTCTAGCCACCCCCAAAACCTAAGCCAGAGAAACCGAAATCTGCAACGATTTCCCGTCCCGAGAAGCCGAACAGGAAGAAAAACGTGACGTCAACAAACACAATCAACCACACTCCACTCACCAAGTGTCCTTGTGTTCCTAAGGAACCGGAATCCGGACTATATCTGTACATAGATCTTCATGGACACGCTTCTAAGAAAGGTATACATAGTTTTTTGTCACTTATATGTGACCATTGCATTCAAATAGAGCAAGTAAAAATTAATTAGAATAATGACTCATGGTTAAGATTCATAATATCTGGAATCAATAAACAGTCATCTTTATTTCATAAAGTCATCACCATCAACACACAATGTCATCGCAACAATAGCTTGCTTTGTCAAGAGTAAAATTATAACAATAACATAACAAATAATGAAATGTTGCAAATAGTTAAGATCGCTTATCTACCAGGGTCGATCTATAATCTCCCGTTTCGAAACAGTTGAGCCTTGTGAGAATCCCTTATATAATAAAGTCTGTGTTGTGTTCGAATATATTCTCTGTTTCCTCTAAATACATACATGAGATCAACCGTATATCTTTAAATTTGACGTTTGAGTGTTATTACGATTAAGTCCCTATTATCGCGAAAACTTAAAACAACCTTAGTCTGCTAACTATTTGACAGCGTATCGAGGATGTAGTTGTGTGTGTGCTCTTAAAGTAGGTATATATCTATATAAGCGGGGTATAGGTATATAGTAACTCACAATAAAAGTATTTTTTCTGTAAAGTTCACGCTTTCGTCCTACTTAGGACAGATAGATAGCTTTCACCTTCTATAAAAATGGCTGTTTACTTTCCAGGTATCTTCATGTACGGGAATCACTTCGAGGATCTGGAAAGCTGCGTCGAATGCATGCTGTTACCTCGCATCATGTCACTCAACAACATGCACTTTCACTTTTCATCGTGCAACTTCACCGAGAGGAACATGTATCTCAAGTTAGTTACATATTTCTATGTCCGAATTTTATTCCAAGTTTGTAACCCCTCCCTACTAATACATCGATTAATACAATAACGAACCGATTCTGATAAAGCTGTTGCTGCCTACTTCTAGATATCGTGTTATCTAATAATAAAACCTGTGTCTTACCATTATCCCCTGCCCACACTACCCTCAAATCGTTTTAATTGCAAATTAAATCTTTTCTTTATGAAAATTTCATTAAAGCACACATTTTGGTCCTTCGAGCTATTTTCTTTAACTCTGTAAAACTTCGTTATTTATGGGTTATAGGTGTAAATTCTCCGTATCAATATGCTATCACTTAGCGTAAAACGTGACTTACTACTAATTAAAAACATTTAGGTCGTCTGTAATGTATAACCCACATTCCTAAGTGACTTAATTGGTTTTTCCAGAGACCGTCGTGACGGTATGTCCCGAGAGGGCTCAGGCCGCGTCGCCGTGTTCAAGGCCACGGGCCTGGTGCGCTCGTACACGCTAGAGTGCAACTACAACACTGGGCGCCTCGTCAACGTCCTCCCCCCCACCGTGCGGGAGGGGCCGGCAGCTGCACTGCTGACCTCCGCTCCCCCGCCTCCGAAGTACACGCCGCATATATTTGAAGAGGTAAACCCGTTTCAGGTTTGTGAGCTAAGCGAATGTTCACTCGTAGCATAGGTATTTTGAAATCATAGTAGGACATTGAGAAATTGCTTCCAAAATCCAAAATTAAACATCTGGTGTCCGAAAACTTATACACGTATTTAAACTTATTAGAGACTCTGCTGAGTCTCTCCTAAATCCTAAAACGCTCATCATGACCTACCAGGCGCTCTGTCAGTCAATAATTCCCTACTGCATTACCTCCTGGGGTGGTGCCGCAAAAACAATCATACTTCCACTAGAGATCGCACAGAAAGCTGTCCAAGAAGCCTTACCGGTACCCAACCTCCAAACTGTTTGAAGACATACTAGTCCTGACAGTGAGACAGCTTTTCGTCCATCAAACTGTTTCTAAAAAACATTCATTGTTGATATATTACCCTAGCATTCACACAAATAAACGACGTTCAGATAAAGTATGTCCCGCAATCCGTCACAATACAACTCTGCCAAAACGTCACAACAAAGTTGTAATTAATTTCTTATATAACAGAATTAACAAAATATTCAGACACATACGTGCACATAACACACAACTCACACACACACACACACACGGGCGAATGCACTAGATGTGACATCCCTCTTAGTTTTTTTTTTTTTCTATAGGTTTAAGATTAAGACTGGGTCCTAAACACAGGCTTGCCTACCTTAAGGGCCCAGTAGTGATATAGTAAACATATTAGGTACTACCGGAAGTACGCGTCCTCGACGGGGCCTCATTACTTATAACACAGGTTCATTCCTAGCGCGGGAGTGGTTCCCCGGCGTGATTGCGACTACGGTGGACAATAAGTCGATAATGATATGGTAGTAAACTATGTACACTTCATGTTACTTCTTAATAAAAAATAAATATTATTATTGGTAAGAAATATGAAACAAACAACCGCATTTACAATATGAATTAGTTAAATTCGCACAGTTACAATCGATACAGGGTGTGTCTGATGATGGAACACTTCCTTAAAACACTGAAAGGACATGACTAGCATGCAGTTAAAAAAAGATTTTTTTTTAAACTACCCAGTACAAGTTTTGACTGTTTAAATTTCTAGGTAATATTACCTCCGTTGCCACGTGTTGCTGTGGCTAAGTAATTTGTAATAAAAAAATGTTATGACTATAAATACAGATAAAAACTATCGTATCTCTCTAGTTAGACCAAACTGCACACAGTGCGCAAAATTCGCAAAATCGGTTCATTAGTTCATCGCGGACAAACAACGTGACACGGAATTGATGGGGACCGATATGGTGGTTTTTTTCCTGATGTGTTTGTAACCGCCAGAACAAGATTGGTATGAAAGAATATTTTTTGGAAATGAACGGAAAAGATGGATATTTTATAAGAAAAATATACTTATGATAAATTTTAACATTTTGATATTTAATTTAATTAAGTACGTGAAATGAGGCACAGCTTGAGAGTTCTGCTGTCACATCTATACTAACTAATATTATAAATGCGAAAGTGACTTTTTGTCTGTCAAGTTTTCACGCCTAAACCGTTGAACCAATTTTGATGGAATTTTGGTATAGATATAAAGGAGATATTGGAAAAGGACATAGATAAAATAAGAATTGGTTTTAAAAAAGTGGTAAAATAGGGGATGAAAGTTTGTATGGGGGAGCAATAACACCAAAAGAAAATCCCAAACTGATTATAATAACGTTCGTGCAGGACAACGATTGTCGGGTCCGCAAGTTAATAATAAGTAAAGTATTAAGACTGGGTGGACGACAAAATACGTTGTAATGGATTTTTATGTTGTAAGAATTAAATATTTTACCTGTGCCTAAGTGTGAAATTGGTTGTTTATTAATTTTACACTACATGTCGTTTATGCACTGTCATAATGTAACAGTTTTTCTTTTTCCTATGCAATGTTTTTGTATTTAGTTTGAAGTTCGGATTTCAAATCTTGTTCTTATTATAAGTCGAATATTATGAGGCATTCTCTCAGTGTCAGCGATCGATCTCAAGTACTGTAGCTACCAACCACATTTCATGTAAGATCATTATTGTAAAGCCAATAAAAAGTAGCCAATTTTAGATAGTGGTAAAAACGTTTCAGGTAAGACACTGTCGCCCAAGGGTCGAAAGTCTGGAGGTTTATGAAGAGATAGACCCCTTTGAGGTTTGTCTGTAACCTATACGCTAATATATATAATTATATATGTAAAATATTGACATTATATTACCTATTACTATTTTATATAACACTCCTGTTATAATATAAAACGGATGTGGCCGACTACTGAGCTACAATCATGTGCAATAATCTGTACAGTCCCTTAGGGGGGAATCATAACATGCGATACGTCTTCTCGTCCTCTCCTCTTTGAAATAAGGTTTCACCTTTTATACAGCCTTTCTAATAAATATAATGACACAAATGCTAAATCTTCTCTCACTGTAACTATCATAAATATCTTGAAAAATGTTGTATTTAGTAGGAACTTCGATTATGTTCTATACGTTTTGGCCAGGCATACCTAAAAACTTTACTTGACTTTAATAATAAATGCACATTTTAGCGCTTAACTATTTGCAAACGTATTTTATGATTGATCCTTTAAGGTGAAAATTCCGCTTGCCACTGGCACCATATTTGCATTGAATATATACAAATCATGCGAAATAAGTGTTTATTGTGTCACAGGCTCGCCACGAGAAAATATTCTGCCGTTAGTTTTTTTTTTGTCCTTAGTGATGGGGTGTAAATTGTCTCAAACTCTTATGGATATATTGCATTCAATTTTGAAAGAAGTCATTAGCTATCATCTTATTGTTAGAAAGAACACGAACAACAATTCCCGTTGATCAATTGATGAAAGAAATAATATTTAGCACATAGTTTCACTAACTGTTTAAAGAACCGGGAATTCACATTAAAAGACGTCAACTATTTTATAAGTATAAAATAGATATTTTCCATATACCTTTCCCTCCCAAGATTTTTATTTTATACGTTCTGTAGTATGGTTCTTGCAAAAGTGTCAATATTTATTATTTCTGTTAGTCGCTTACACACACGCTAAATACACGCACACAGACATATCTTATACATAATGGTGAGGCCTCTCAACACCTAGAAAATTCGTCAGTATTCGTGAGTTGCAAAAACTAAAACTGTAGTTAGTCAAAATATTGCTTTTCTTTCCATGCTTCGTAATTTGTAAAAATCTCTTCAAAAATCTCCAGATATACACCTGCTGCCTTAAATAAGCACGAATATGAACCATCGACAAACAGTTGCCAAAGAAATCATAAAAGATTTATCTAAACAGTATTGTACATTGTAGATAAAAACTGTACTGTATATAAGTTGACAACTATAGTTTAGTCACTAGATTTAGTATATCCCATGAACAACGGGCTCGTCATTCGTCGATTACCATGACAAATGTATGGAATGGAACTGACGGAAACCACACGGTGTTAAGTTGACGGCAAAGCGATCACTTCGCGCAGTCACCTTCTCCTGCTAGCCCTTCCAGGCACGGGTGAACGAGCTGGTGGCTACTTTATGTAGAGGTATCAAGAATAAAAATAAAATTGCGCTTATAAGCAATTTAACAAGTACCTTGTAAAAAAAAACCTGTTGAAAATGAGTGTCCTTGAAGTTTCTTGCCTGTTCTTCTCCATAGGATCTACGTATTAGAACAGGCAACTAGCTTCACGCCTGACTTATACTGACTGACTCCTACTCTTGACAATTCAAAAATACCTAGAATGGGTTTACTTGAAATAAATAATTTTGATTTTATATCGATGTATTTGTTCTCAACATTAGTGAGTAATGACCGGTATAGTTCTCAAGTTATAACTACAATTATAAAAAAACCTAAATATATGAAAAAGTCGAAAATACCCCCAGGTTGGTCGGTCTCTGGGTGCATCAATACTGGACCTTACGGGCCAACATCCAAATTCACGCATCCCATGCTCCGAGCATCGAAACTTATCAGCGGTTCGTGATTGGCTTCGGGCACATACGAGGACTATGAGACCACAGGTAACTTAAAATAATGGTGATTTTTGTGTGCACATACTCGAACACAGTTTACACAGTACACTATAGCCCAGCTAATACCATTTTTTTCAACTAGCACGAGTTCGGTGATGTTTGATATTTGATGTTACTAGAGACGTAGTGATGATAAAATCCAACTAAAAATATCGATTAAATAACCTAAACCATATAATTGATATTGAACAAATAATTGATTTTAATTTTGTAAGTAGGGTCGGCCATTCATGGCAGACAAAATACTTGTAAATCTGATTCCAGATAACATTGACATCAAAAATATCCACATCAGTTACTGGTACCACCTTTCTTTGATAATTCCTTATTTGGGGTCGATAGCTGATCTTCAGTAAAAGAAACACCATATTTTTACCGGGCGATTCGAGAAACGGTTTTCCTTCCAATATCTAACGCAATTTGGCACTCTGTCCAAGACGTTGTAAAGAGTCAATAGCGTTCCGCCATTATCTCGTTCCCGTTCAATGTAGTCCCAAACTATACTCTGTCCATTTTTTTTTTGACAGTTCATTAAATAGTCAATTAGTGATGACCAAAAAATGTTGCTGATTCGATTAAAAATAGCAAGCGATTTTATATAAGAGGAAGTATTAATCGATTTGAAAAAAGGTAAAAAGTTAAATTTAGCTACAAATACTGAACTTTTTCAAGAAATTATATTTCCCACGTTTAATATATTATACATAAGAATTGATTATTAATATTATGAAGGACTCAAGTGACGAGTCCTAGTATCATCTTCCATTTGTACATTAGTTTAAACTTGAATTTTAATATTCACTTTCACTAGAATATGCAGTAGAAACATTTGTTCAATTCACTTCACTACGCACAAATTACAATAGAACGGTAACTTTTTTGTGTATAACAAAAATCATTTATTTAAAAAGAAATATTACATATATATATAGAATGGTTATAAATAGTATAATCAAATGAAAATAGATAATGTATATATTTTTCTAACAACGCGTTTAAAGTTTAATTTTACAAACTGACACAGTTACATTCTCAAGCATCTGTCAAAAAGAAAATAAAAGAACGGACAGAGTACAGTAGACTTGACTACCCAGAACAATCTTCTTCATTTTTTTAAAATGTTACCACAAGTAACCGACGAAAAAATAACAACTATTGATATCACGCAAAGCACGTAACAGACTGCTTAAAAAGCATACACTCGGCCGTGATTATCGTGATTTGAAAGAATCACAGCCGATTCTGGCTTAAAGGGTGTTGGTATTATATGATATGGGAGGACAAGAGGGACTATAGTATGGGGTTCTTCAAGAAAGGAGCGTACATATTTTTAAAAGGTCGGCAACGCGCATGCGAGTCCGCCGGAATTTCAAGCCATAGGCCACGGTAACCGCTTTAGATTGGGCCGGCCGTAGATATGCTTGCTCACTTACATGAATATTCTTAAAACTTATCTATTATTGTTCATATTAATTTTAATGTTTAAATATTTGGATAACAATTTTATTAATGTTATAAAAACATTTATTCGATTATAACGATTTTATATTGTATCAACGACACGACATGGTTCAAGTCGTGCATTAATCATAATTATATTATTTCATATTCAATTGGGTTTTGAAGTATATATATTAAAACAAAAGTATGATTCATAATAGAAATTGAAACTTATTTTTATTTATCTATCAATTCGGGCTTATTTATAAATTTTTATTTTCTAAAAAAAATAACTACGTGAAATGGATGAAATCAAGTCTCACCGAACTCATCCTATGTGAAAAATGGTATAACAAATGCAAATCAAAAGATCATCAAAAAATATTGGCATGATACATCATTGCTTTACACACTTCACATAATTTTTTTTTGTATTTCGTAAGGAGCAAAATCTTCCTCACAAGCTGTTTAAACCAAACAAAGCTTCTAGACATCTGCCTAACTTTGGTAATCTAATGTGGAAAAAGTTGGTAGTATTGTTACCTAATTTAAAAAATATACAATGCGTAAGGTACGGCGTAAAGAAATACTTATACAAACGGTTTCTGTTGACACTCATAACAATGCAAAAGTCATTTCATCATAGAATGCAAGATTAAAGATTTATAATGAATATTCACGCTAGTCAATGTACGGCTACCAATGCAATCTCGCAGCGGTATCGTGCGACGAGCTGGAACTTGTGCAGAACAAGCGCGCGAGGATATGACCTTTACGTTCCGCGCTAGCAAGACAGCTGGTTCTATGAAATGTTTAAATATTATTTGATTGATTACATTGCATTTTTTAATATTTTTGAATTTGAAAAACATATTATGTATGTAACAAAGAAATTGAGCTCCGAATTATGATCTGAATCTATTATTTCGGTTTTCGCTACACCGTTCTTACACACTGTATAACTAAAATATTGTTTAGTTGTGTACTATTTTATTTAAAAAAATCTTTATCAAATTAACCAAAGCAAAACTATTTTTACATAATCTGTTGAAATGTTTTTTTTTTTCTATTGGTAACACCATATTTAATTTTCAGTGTTACACTACTAAATAACACAGAACAGCTTTTATAATCGCGGTAAGAATATGATTGTGGGAGTGGGTTTGGGTGTGTTGTTTCGTTCGATCACTTAACATAATATAATATACTTTACACTTTAATGTATCGTACTAAATATAAATAGGAGTGTTTATAGTTGCATATTGTTTTGTCATCGTTTATCTCGTAGCTTAAAGGCTCATTTCTGTTTACATCTGTTTTTTAAGTAAAACCCGTGGTTATAAAATTAAAGGTATCGTACCTTTAGCTTTGATAAGTTGATGTAAAAATGGTCATAGGTAGATAGATGTGTTAAATCGCACGTTTTAGTAATTCCTCTTTGATTTGATTTGAATAGCGAGTCTCGTTTATATATACTAAGTAAGAGTGTATTATGATTCGCACTTTTATAAACTTGTAACATTTTGCAATTTCAAAATGATTGAAACGGATTTTACTTAAAAAAACCGATTTGAGATTTTAAGTCTTCTCAAGTTTCGTGTTCCAACTTCTAAACAAGCGTACAGGTTTCATTATATTTAAGCTTATTGTATTAACAATAACAACTTTGAAATACAATAGAATATATTAATAATGGATAAAACGCGGTGATATGAAACCCTGTTCATGTACGTTTGTATAGAAACACAGTAGCTCCAAAGCAACCTGTCACAACATGTTTATAAACAAGTAACATGTCCTTTCCAGCTGACAATGTCTCGCTTGCGCCCTAAAACATCATCACCCAGCAGAGTGCCTCTATACGCTCGTTCCAAGGGCAAAGTCACAGAGGAACGCAAAGAGAACACTTACGTTGGCGCAAAGACCGACGCCGAGCGCAAACGTAGCCCCCCGGTACTTGCGCCGCGATCCGGACACGACATCATCAACATGAACATGAAGTTTGCGAAAAAGAATGAACCAGTCAAGACGTCTTCCCGAACGAAGTATCTTAACGAAAATGAGCCTAAGCCAAAATCTTTGACTACCAAGCGGAGGAATATTCTAGCAATTCGGAAACCCAATTCGAGTAAGACCGCAGTAGGCGGTGGGGGGGTAGTCAAAGCGAAAGTTAGCAGACGATCCGTGGACGATACAGAGAGCCTCCGCACGTCCCTCGTGTCCACAAAGCTGAACAAACGGAACTTCTCACGGTCGTTACGTGTTTCATCAGCCCGCGTGAGCAGTAACCGCTGCCGGGCAATGGCGTCATCGTCATCCGAAGACATGATAGGAGGGAACTGGGAGGACGTGGCCGGCGGTACTGTGTTGGGCTCACAGAGTACCGGCCACCACGAACCTTTAGGGGGGAAACGCCGGCCACTACCGAACTCTGCTACGTCGCACCTCAAAAAAATTCGTCTCAAGTCAGGCATGTAGCGCAAGCTGCGGGCCCGCGCCGCGCCCGACCCGCGCCGCTAATGTACGCCATCTCTCACGGGCCTTCACCGTCATTGGAACTTACCTTTATTCACAAACATTACTCAAACAACTTGTTCAATTTTGCAATCAATTGAACAGTCACTTTATTTTTCTTCATAATTTAATTTTCCAAATACAATCTTAACATTTAGCATAGGTACTGCACCTGTAAAGGCATTATGTCACTAGTATTTTTTTATTTATTCTATATCGATTGATGTATATTATACATGCGTGTAAACATGAACTTGCATAATGAGCATTTACATGTACGAAACCCAAATGTACATGTTAGCCACTTAATTTGTACTGTTATAAAAATGTTTTGCCTGTTCACAAAATTTCACATTTTTTGTGAAAGGGCGGTTGTTATCGGTTGCCATTTAATGAGGTATTGGCTCGCAGTCTCACTTGCTTTACGGGTCCATATTCAATTAATAATTTTATACTCTCTTAACAGAGAAGGTATATACGGTTCAAATTCGCTTGTAATTTTGTTTTGCGCCAGCTGATTGTTAAAATTATGATTTTGCAACCGTGACCTAGAACGCTCTACGTCTTGTAATGGTTGTGAATACGAATGTTAGACAATGCAAATAATTTCTCAGTTTATGGACAGGACAAAGTGTCCAAGAGATTGTGTTTAATTAAAAATTAAAGTGTTTTAAGAATGTCCACGTAAAGTATACAACAATAATAAAACTGCCTTCATTTATGTTATGAATTATTTGGTCAGATGATCTAAACGATGCCAACACGTTCTGGTGTAAAATTGCATCGAACTTTTTCTAATTATCTGGTAGTTTTGATGGTGGATAAGTAGTACATTCGTCCCGCGACATTTACCAAAAACGGCACTTGTTTAACGTGTTGCATACTTCTCTATCTTTTGTTGTTTCATGGTAACTGTAACTGACCAACCTGTTCGCCGACGCTCGTTCACTGCCAACCTAACAAAGTTGACTGCAATGGCAATATATGTTAAATTATATCTGGAATGGCTGGTAACTTATGCCATTAAAAAAGCGTGCTCTTTGTCTTTTGTCGATTAGAGTTACTTTATACTTGGCTAGTTTATTTTCTTGTCGGTGTTTCGAAATCGATGACAACTTGGCACTCGTAGAAGTTTTAACGGTTGTTGTAACAATTATCTTTTACTTATAATTTATTCTTAGAAATATTTTTAATGACATCAGATAATATAACAATGTGAGCTAATGTTGTAACTCTAAAAATGTTGTTGCCGAATTAAACTTTATTAATCCGTGATTTATTTGGACTGAAACACCTAAATTGTTAAGTAGTATATCATAATGTTTTTATTTGTAAATGTTTTATTGTATAAAATTTAACCTGTGTTTTCCGTTCTACATTTTGAGTAGGCAAATTTTATTTTTCACAAACCGATAAAGATTTTTTTTATTATAAGTTTTATTAAGACAAAAAAATAATGTCGTTCTGTTGGTGTATTGTAAAATTCATTTATCTCCTGTATGCTCATGGAGCGATAGTTTTGACTTGTGCTAATAATGTAATGTACTATTGATCTCATTTTTAAATTTAGCAGGGAGCTGATTTGAAGAGCGCTCATATCGTCTCAATCACAAGTGTTTCTGTGTCCATAACATCGTACGCCGGTGTATTATGTATTGTTAGCTTTAAAAAACCTATAAAAAATGGAAACAGAAATAAAAGTAATAGAAATAAAGTGTTGTGTGATATAAAAAAACAGCTATTAAATATTAGAGAACTTTTAGTATTGTATGTATTATTGAACATATTATACTTTACAAAATAGTATAAGCGGGAACAAGCTCCTTGCGGGGTCCTTGCTGAACCGCTACTCCAATTTAGTGCAATAATTGTATAATTTAAAAATACCGTGGTTTTTATATACATATAACACCGTTTTAGATACTTTAACGTATTTCGAAATTCTAAGTTTTGTATAATTAGATGTTTACGGTAGATATGCATAGTGTGTATATTTTAAAACAGTAACTATTTATTTATCTGAAATATTAATATATGGTTAAATAACATACAATGTTCTCACAAACATTTGTTTTTATTTCAATTGCCTTCACATGAGAAGTAATCGCACGAGAGGTTTAGTAGCCGTCATTGATGTAGAGCACAAATTGATGTTTGTATCAAGTCAAAATCCAATCTATTACAACAGGCTCTTCGATCACGACTTCATGAGAGCCCAGTTTATGAATCATAAAAAAAATCCCTGGGAACATCGAACGATAGGACCTTACCCTGCTTCTTTAGTGTCCTAAAAATATTAATATGAAAACTAGCTCTATCTATACATCTTACACGTTGTATATACCTATATTCAACATGGAAGTTTGAGCTACGCGAAACACTTACAAAATCGTCTTTCTGTGGATACTTACCACAATACAAAAATCAGTTCATCATAAAAATGCGAGATTAAGGATTTATAGTCATTAGTTTAATTTGGCGCTACGCAATGTAAGCGTTACAAACGTACGTACGTACGGTACGGTAAATGACCTTAAAATTTCGGCGCCGTCAAGACCAGCTGATCGCATAAAATGTTTGTGTAGTTTTCGGCCGTATGCGGTATTTCTATTTTTACTGTTTACTCATTGTGATATCAGTTTTAACCAAAAGATGTTAACTTATAAAAAAAAATTATAAATTTACGGCAGAAAATTACAGTGATTTTCGACTCTGAACGATCTGAATGATCTGAACACACTATTTCAGTATTCCGCACGGTGTTTCTTACACCCTGTAGATATAGGTTCTTAACTGGGGCGGGTCGCTAATTATAACGATACTATATTCCTGTCAGGGGAGAATCCAGTCCTCGAGTTATAGGGCTATCATTTAATAAGAAAACGTGATTTTGATAAGACTTTAATTAGTAATAACAGTTATGATTACATTTTCGGAATGTTTGTATGTTACTTAGTGCCACAGCCATTCCATGGTTAAAACCAGTCTACTAACTAACTAAAATGATAAAATGAGACCTCCAGTATGTTCAACGATTTGTTCAACCAACTGAACATATTGGATATTTTTTTTGGAAGAGGCTCACGCTTATTTCAACGTCGCATAGACGAGTTTCATTTCAGCGGCACGGGCTGCAACAAATGAAGTATTCCCAAACATAGCTAAAGCAATTATGCCAAAATTCTTTCCAAGTAGTTCAACTATTTGTAAGTAGGGCGCCAAAAAGCCAAATTGAAAATAATTTAAAAGTTGATTTCTAAATTAACACAGGAAGGAGTTACCTATATTGGGAATGGATAAGACTTAATAAGACTGAACTGTAATAAATAATTAACTGTAAGAAATAAGTAAGACTGAAATGGGAGAATGTTTAAGGACCTTCGAAACATTTAGGGGAGTCCTACAGTACCGGCCGGCCTTTAGTACCGGCCACATGCAATTTACAAAATTCGATAACAGATGACACTGTTACGGGTTTGTCATATTGTAGGTAGTTCATTTGCACAAGCCCAAAACGGCATCGACTTTGTTGCTAAAAGTTTACTGTCTGTGCGAAGATTTCTCTTCCAGGCAGTGAACGTCACATACATACACAGCGTACACCGTTGATATTATATACATGGCATGACAGGTAAATAATCAAAGGCGTACACAAGAAATCCATTATAAGTGATTGTAGGAGCTTATATTTAGAACGAGTTCGAAGGAAGTTAAATCTAGTAAGTATCGATTATTTAAATAGCTATTAGGTATAAAATGTATTTTAACATTAACTATTGGTACACATTCTTGACTGTAATAAAAATATCCCACTAATATTATAAATGTGAAAGTTGGGATGGATGGATGTTTGTTACTCTTTCACGCAAAAACCACTGAACCTATTGCGATGAAACTTGGTATGTAGACAGCTGGAGACCTGGATTAACGCGTAGGCTACTTTTTATCACAATATTCCCACGGGATCGGGACTTACGCGGGTGATACCGCGGAGCGCTGCTAGTATATTATATCCCTTTCCCTAGAGTACCGGCCACAAAATTATCCTCCAGTGTATAGGTACCGGCCATTGATTCATTTTATATTTAAGTGATTTAATCTGCTTAGGTAAACAATCATGCCAAACGAGCGGAGCGATAGTGTGGAGAGGAAAAAGAAAAATAGGGTTTGGCTTCAGGAAAAGATGTCAGCAAGGGAAAGAAAAAACATAATGACAACCAAAACCCTAACCGAAAGATTGTAGAAGAGGCAATTTGTCTGTTGTGCCTTGAATCTCACGAAGAATTGCAACATTTGGGTCCACAAGCAAGCAAGTCGAGCCTGAGCAAATATATCAGAGCTTTTTAATGTAAATATTTGCGCGTATTGCCTCGTATAATTTTGTTGACAAAAAAGGTGGCCGGTACAGGAAGCCAATTTCTTGGACACTGATTTTTGTTAACGTTAAAATAAATATTATTGTTTTTTTAAAAAAAGACAACTCCCGCATTAGGAATTTCTCCTGTGTCGCGGGGGACTTTACAAACATAGAAACAACGGACACAAAAAACACCATGACTCAGGTGGGAATCGAACCCACGACCTATAAGCATAGCGGTCAGGGTCACTAACCACTAAACCAACAGGTCAGTATTAATAACGTTGATTATTCGTTAGAATATTAATATTCTGTTGTTTTTATTTGCAGTCTATTAGTTCTTTTATATATTTTAATAGGTATATAATAAGTATAAGATAATGATGTATCGTAAATTATTTATATTTTATTTTACATACTAAGCCAAAATCTCAACGCATTCCTTTTATTTCAAAATGAACATTTGATTTAATAGTCAATAATAGTAGGTATTGTTCCTGTAACAAATTAGTGGATATGTCTTATCTCGAATCCGAGCTCGTAACAGTAGGTACGCTACTAAAAACTTACATTTTCTAATGACTGAAGTAAATCATTTCCGTATGCCTGAGGCATTGTGTAAAGACCTCTTGAAAATAGTTACACATTACCTATATTCTAAATTGATATCGACGAAAAAACGGAGGATGTTCTCAAGTCAACCCGTATGTTTGGTTCTTTTTATGTACCTATGTAAAAAAAAAATGTAAAAATTTGTTTAATAACTTTTTTTTTTATTGGATAAGGTACTCTTCGAAGTTGGTCCCATCTAAATTTCAACCCTAAGGGTAGAAAAATAGGAGACGAATAATTTTTCACCCTTTGAATTTACACCTGTGAACCGATTTTGTTGAAACTTAGCACACATATGTAGTTCTAATGACACTACAACATGACGGAGACCTGTAGTTGATTGGATGATGATTTATTTATTTTTTATTGTAATCGAACTGGAGCCTGTCCTGTCTTTTTCCACGCTTAGGAGGCTCTTGCCTCAGATCATCAATAAAAGGGAATTTTTATTTTTAAATAAATATTTTTTTTATTAAAATAAATAATTTTTTTATTAAAATAAATAATTTTTTATTAAAATACTTAATTTTTTTTCGATTAAATTTGTTATTGTAATCGAATTGGAGCCTATCCTGAGCCCTGACTAAACCTGTAAGACTTGAAAGCTGGATCTACTCTTGACCTCTGGGAGGGAGCACCTGGATACTAGCTTGGGCCTTTTGAGTCAGTGCAAAGATGTGTGGTGGGAATCATTGACAAACCCACTTTCGATATTGACTACTGGTTACCACAGACGTTAAAAAAACCTAACTGTACCCCTGACAATGCGTATAACAACATTTCATGATTGATGAAGTCATTAATATGTGTGAAAGTGTAGTAAACAAACAATATAAGTACGTAGGTCGAATATTAAGCATGTACAATATTAGTGAGAATGCAATCAGTTAAATACTTTTTAAAGTGCATATTAGTTATTGTTTAGATAAGTTAGTGATGACGAATTTTAATATACAACACAAGATTAAGTGAAAAAAACTTAAACAGCTTTTAAAAGATATTTTTACTGGGGTTTAAACCTGCTCCCTTCCAAACAATTCACTTGAAACACATTTCCACCCATTTGGTTTAAATCCTCTGCCCTTAGTTCCCTAGTTGTCATCATACCAATGTGCTCCCATTATAGACATTGTTTATACTGTCACTCTACCACACTTCTAACTGAGGTCACCATATTTGTACCTCAGTTTATCAGAATGAAACAATTTGGTACCATAAACTTCTTTATTAAAAGTCCACAGTGACCTAAAATTAACATATTACAGCCTGCGTCCTCGTCGACCACCCTTCCTGCGTGTGGAGTCAGATGGCACAGGGGTGACATCCTCAATGCGACCAATCTTCATGCTGGAACGAGCCAAGGCACGGAGAGCAGACTGAGCACCGGGGCCTGGAGTTTTAGTCTTGTTGCCACCAGTGGCACGCAGTTTAATGTGCAGGGCAGTGATGCCAAGTGTCTTGCATTTCTCAGCAACATCCTGGTATCAAAAAATATATATAGCATGTTGGGTTAGTTTATAGAGTATTTTATTCTTTCTTTTAAAAATGAAATAGTATATAACAGAAGTATAATGAGTTGTTAGGTTTGCTTTATGTGGCCACAAACATTTACAATATATTTAGGATATTTAATTTGCATACGTATATATATATTTGCATAACCTATTTTATATTATTTTTGTTTACTTTAGATATTTTTCAGAAAATAAAACAAGTGATTGTCCCATAGATGCGTTATAATAATTTGAAAGCAAATCTAAATTAGGAGAATTGAAATTTAAATATTATATACTTAAACGCGGATACCTTTAGCTTGTGTACTATTTATATTGAAATAACAAAATCACTAATGCTTTTCATACCATTTTACTACAGCCAATTGTAAGTTAATAAAAAATAAGTTTTACAATAAATCCCTATTTAATTTATTTAATCATTTATCTGGTATTGATCCATACCATTTCAGTCCATTAAACTTTAGCAGGGCAAACTATCTACTTCGTTAGAACATTGAATAAACCCGCGGCAACTTTGTATAGGTAAATGGAATCCAAACAACTGATATACTGACACATAACCTCAAACTATCAATTCACTGCTGGAAATAGAAAGAGTATATACAAACCTGAGCAGCCAACATAGCAGCGTAAGGCGAGGCCTCGTCACGGTCAGCTTTAACCTTCATGCCACCAGTAACTCGGGCAATGGTTTCCCGGCCCGACAAGTCAGTAACGTGTACAAATGTGTCGTTGAAAGACGCGAAAATGTGAGCAACACCGAACACTGTCTCGCCTACCAAATGCTGTGGCCCCAGAGTTACCTGGACCTCCTCTTTTGCTACTTTGTTTTTTCTTGGAGCCATGGCTTAGCCTGAAAATAACAACAGTTCTGAAACCACTTTTGTAACCTAAAATATCTGAGTAATCCTCTCACTGTTACACACAAATAGGCAGTAAGGCAACTTATATTGGTTGCTACTATTTGAACATTGTATTATTTATCTGATTAACTACAATTTCAACATTTTTAATATAAAACTTGCGGATACCTTTAGCTTTGAAAGCTGTCAAAAACTAGAAAGAAAATTGGATGCTAATGTTGCCAGCACTTACTTTTAAAATACACACTGTCGATTTTATGACGTTCCATCCTGAGTTACCTACCATGAAATTGTTTGTTACTCAGAATACTGAGAATACTCAGTCACGCGTAGAACGTAAGTTCCAACTGTTAGATTGTATCAGGAAGAGCTAACCGAAATGAACTGATTCTTCGACTTATACGTTTCGTTGTCCACCTTCTGTCTCCATCACCAACTCAGTCTTTTTTGACGTGAAACGTCTTTAAAATCACACTGAAATATGTATACGTGTACCAGGTCCGAAAAGTGAACCGTCACGAAAAGTCTAACCTTTATAATTACAAAACTATTTGTCTTAAAACATGAATCTTGTATCATTTCAATTTCATGTCAAAGTTTTCATTATTGTTATTATTACAAAAATATGTACTTGGATCAATGGAATCCAAAGTGGTCTATATCCACCCCCCAGGTCCACAACGACTTACAAGAGGTCCACATAGGGCAATTGGGGGTGGTCCGGATGTCTTAATAAAAGCTGATCCCGGATCCCTCCTACTTAAGGCGCAGTACGGCACACCGTGTGGTTTTAGTCGGTTCGATTCCGACACACCGCCCCACCGAAAACCCGGTGGGGTGACGGCCCGAAAAAAAAAAAAAAAAAAAGGCCAATTGGGGGGTCCGTGAGATGTAAACAGGGGTCCACGATAGTAGATTTAATTTAAGCAGGTTATGACTAGAATAGATCACATTATTTATTATTATTGTTTTAAGTACCTAGTGCCACCTCGACCATTTCTAGCCTTTTGTAGCGCACTTTTGCTTTACAGGTCACTGGCTTTGAGAAACCTCTAGATCCTATCCGCAGTGATTGTTTGTATTTTCTGCGATTGCATGATGTGTAACCCTAGGTTAATACTTCGGTGCCTCATTAGTGGGCCACAAGAGTCTCTTGACAGAATCTGCATACTATGTTTTCGCACAACTTTAGGTTGAACATATGTTTGTTCAGTTTGCAGTGTCCAGTGAGGACTCTTGTTACTGCAGAGGTTTTGTATCTTTGAGCTCCAAAAGTTCTTTGGATACTTTATTATCATAGCCCCTTATTAAGGTTTTCGAGTGTCTTAGACCAGTTGTGGTCTTCCATCTCTTAATTTACTTAATAGACCACATACACAGATTGCTTACCTTGCTTTTACCTGAAACTTAACTAACAGACCTACGATGCGACAACTTGTAAGTTTTGCAAACAAACTTATTTTCGCAATTTAAAACTTTAGTATCGTATTAGTACTTATTTCTCATAAAATTGTGTAAGTTAGAAGGATATTCGTTACCTGGTCGCAATACAATTGAACTTGTAGAAACTTGTACACATAATGATACCCGATACCACAATGTTACGTTACCGCCACATACGTGAAGTACAGGTTCTAGTGTTTCTTGTCTCAGACTTTAGCAAGGACAGCAAGACTCGGACCGACGGAAGACTCTGACTTGAACTGACTCATCAATAAAAAAATACGAATGTGAGAAACAAATGCGTTTATTTTTCCGAAGTGTTGAAAAGGAAAGTACTGGTTTACTTATTAAAAAAATATTTTCACAATGTAATATTATCTAAACAGGGGATCTGCCCAAACAAGAAAAATATTATAAGTGGTCTGCGAGACAAAGAAGTATGGGAACCTCTGCACTAGCTTATAAAGCTGCTTTTAAATCGGCTGATCTACGATTTTAACAGACCTTGATTTGACTACATTAAGATTATAAAACTAAACAATTTACTACTATTACTACTACAGTAAAGCGCTGGTATTTAATTAAAAGGTTACCATTTTACATTCCAAGCATATTATTGATGCATTCAAAATATTATTGTATTCTTGGTAGTTCTATTAAACATATTAACATTTTATACAAGAATGACAAAGGAGAATCTTTAAAATATGTAATATAAAAATATTCCAATTTCATTGAAAATATCTCAAATTACTTTATACAAAAACATCAATATCTTTTATGAACGGAAATTGAAAACGATCGAAATATATCTATGAACATGTTCATAAGCCAATGTGACACCATCCGGAAGTAGCGTACGTCATTATTGCCAACAGATTCATATTTCCATCGCATATTCTTTGCTGAGAAAAATCGTCGGTTTTAGCGACGTAACATATTGCCAATAAGTGTGAAATATTGTGATAAACTTCCTTTTAGCATTAGTTAAACTAGTTCAAATTTAATAAGTGAGTATTACATTCGTGTTTTAGTGTAATTCAAGTTCGAAGTTTCAAGTACGCGAATGACGTTCTGTCATTTATGTTACTCAATTCAATATTGTATTCATATTACGTTTTCAATGTCTCAACAAGTTTGAGGCATGTGCGTTGTATGTGGCATTGCGGTGAATATTACAGTGCCAAAGACTAAGTCGTTATTGATAGCATAAAGATTTGCAAGTCATTACTCATCCCATACGTAGTTCTTTGTGATGAAGGTGGACATTCCCTGAAATAATTACATTTCCCACGTTCCAGATTCAAAATGTTTATCTTGGATTGGTTCACTGGTGTCCTTGGATTCCTTGGTAAGTTAATATCCTAATTGGATTATTTGTATTGTTACGAATTTAACAAATTACTAAATTACCAAAAAAATTTACATTATCTTAACATCTCCTGTATCATTTTACTAAACCTAAATTAACATATAATTAAGTCCATTGTAGTAAAGCATGAATTCTACTACAGTATATGTAATTGAATATGTAATATTCATATATGTAGTCATAGCTGATTTTATGTAATAACTAACAGTGAAACGTCTGAAAGTAGCAAAAATTAAATAACATGACATCAGTATATTTTTGATTAGGCAATTATTTTTGATGAATTTAGATGTTGGTTACTCACTTTAAATGTAATGCCTGCTGCAAGAAAGTGTGATTAAAAATAGTATAAGTTATTGGATATACAAACTTGTTTGTCAAAAACAAAGTAAACATATGTAAAAGTTCAAGATGGTTCATGTTGTAATAAGCTAATAACTCTCTTCTCGTTTTATTAGATAACTAATTAAAATGAAGAAAATGTCCCACCACATAATTTTTGTAATTGTTTTTGCATACCTGTTTATATAATTAAGTATAAAATAAAATTAAAAATATATAATAAAATAAACTTTTAACATGCACACCAAAAGAAATAATATGCTGTATGATAATAGTTACAAAGATGGACCATGAAGGTTGTATTTGCTAAGCTTGGCACACTAACCTACTCACCTTAGCCTTTTATGATGACATATTGTTTATGTGTAGAAAGGAAAACTATCTTCACTTTTTAAGCTACATTAGTAAAACTGATCCTTTTGTAACTTAAGTTTGTAATATAGTAGTATGGGAAAACTATTATTTGTTGTTTGTGAACTTTTAGTCTAGTATTTTCTTTGAAAGTTTCTATTATTTGAATGAATGAATGCACCACATACTTAAACATTGTTTATGCCTCATTTTAATCTTTTTTTTTTCAAGCTTTACTCTCTTATAAAAGCATAGATGTCTGTTTGTGTAACTAATACTATAGACTTGAATGCCAGTACACTGGTAAAACTCTTGAGCATTTATTTTGAGAGTATATTTTTTATAAATATATTTCTGTTTTTATTCAATACTTTTATTAATACTCTTGTTTATAGAGGTACCTTAAGCTCTTAATAGGATGGTTCATATCAGCCAATAAATTAGACATATATATTTTTTAATGCAGCAAGTTATGACCTTATAGAATCAATCGTAAAGTTTAGGTGTGCATTCACAAAAAACTAGTGATGTGCCTGATCGTTAAAAATTAATATCTGCAGATATGGAGATAAATATGCAATATTAGTTAGATATACAAATATGGACCTCAATTTTTATTCTTAGTTGAATTCAAAGCTCTTGTACTTGAAAGGACAGTTCATTTCCAACTTGCACTGTACATTTTCTTTTAAATTAATTATTTTAATTAGCATAACTATGTCTACTACAAAAAACTGATCCTTTCATGTCTTGTGTAGAGTAAAATGTCACATCATAATTTTCATCCTCTTTTGAAAAGAGAATATGCATCTGACAGTAGATATAACAACCAATTGTTTTATGTTTCATTGGCCAGGTTTATGGAAGAAGTCTGGAAAGCTTTTGTTCCTGGGCCTGGACAATGCTGGCAAGACAACATTATTGCACATGCTGAAAGACGACAAACTTGCACAGCATGTACCAACATTACATCCCAGTGAGTATTATGTTATAGTATTAATAGTATAGTATTAGAACACTTGTTGTGTAGTATATTTTTGTCAAAATATTGAAAAGTCTGGTGGTGTTTTATGCTGTGTGAGTCGCTTTTTGCCTAGAAAATTCCGGCTTACAAAAATTTTGATAGTATTTTTGATATTCCTATATTCAAAGTAAGAGTAGATCTGTATTATATCCAAACACTTGAAGTTTGGTAATAGCAAATGTGACAGGCAGACACCAAAATGATTCTCCAAGGGTTTTCATTTGGTATACAGAACCCTAAAACTAGGTCTGATTTTGCAATAACAAAGATGGTTGTGTGTAACATGTGGAAAATGCAGATGACAAAAAACCAGATAGTGTAACTAACTGCATTAAGTCAAAAGTAATTTATTTCATAAACAAATGTACTTTGTGTTGAAACATACATACATATACTTTATCAAACTAGTTCTTATTTGCCAATAAAAATAAATAATAATCATTCGGAAAACCAGTCCTGTTTCCTACTTTGAATAAATTAGTTTTACAATCATATAATATCTCTATTTTATATGCAGATTATATAAAAGGAGATTAATGATTCTGTTTTATATTCTAATAAATTACGATTCAACCCCAGCCCAGTGTAAAAAGAATCAGAAAACGACAAGTGTACATGGAGTGGGAGTTAATACTGAATGTGTATCTACCCTTAAATTTACAAGACACCACTTTACTACTATTTTATTATACAGGGTGTCCAGTGGGAAAGTTCAAATTTTTAATGCAGTATTATTCATATCAAAGTATTAATAAATTAATCGGGAAGATATCCGGTAATCTGTTTTTTTTTCACGTCGCGTCTTTTTATATTTGCCTTTAAAACTTCTAATATCGATCGGTTATTAAAATAAAGTTTTGGTTTTAAATAACCCCATAGGAAAATTGACATGGGGTGAGATTGAGTGACCAAGGTGGCCAGCATATGTGTCCGAACCTCGATATCAGTTTTTGAGGGAACACTTCTCGTACTGTACCCATGGAGATCTTGACCGTATGAAGGTCAGACCTTATTGTGTTCACGCCTTTAGGTTACACGGGCAGTTTTCCGCAACTTCATGACAAAGCGCGTATTTTGCGTTGGTGGGAATAAAAGCTATTCGAGCCACCCTAACTCCCCGAAGAATCCCAATAACCCCTTAACGTTACCGACGATCTCGGATAGTAACCTCGGGAGAGTGGCCCGCCAGGCCAAGGTACTTAGCCCGGTATTCTGCAACCCCCTGACAGTCCAACAGTACATGGGTTGCTGTTTCCTCTGCTTCCATGCAAGCTCTGCACAGTGGGCTGTCCGTAGTACCTATAGCAGAAAGGTGTTTGTTAAACGAGCCATGCAAGGCGATAACTCCAATTGCCGCTCGCAGTTGACGCTTGTTCAGCCGTAGTAGCATCTTCGACAGCCGGCTGTTGATGGCCTGTTCACGCCTTTACATTATATCCAAATTGCTTTGGGAATAAAGGCGGTTGAACGGAAAGTTGCAAGAAGGTCGTATGTTCGTTTTTCTTTAAGTTACTAAAGAAATTAAAATGTGTGTACTCAACATAATTATAGTAATTGCACGCAATCCACTATTACGCATTATTGCTTGCAATCCATTTTCTATTTCTTCGACTATTTGTAATTTAAATACTATCTGCACTCGTTCTGAGCTCTGAAAACGGTCTGGCAGATGTCCTAAATCCTATCCATAGACCGTCGGAAAGGAAAGGGTTTGAGAAAATGAATCGTTAAAAGAAAATTATAAAGCTGGGCTTTTATTCTTTCTTCTGTTTCCGTTGATAAATAACGATACAATATATATACCTAATACGTTACTTGAAGAGAATTCATTGTACACCTATTAATAACATTTCGCGAACGAAGTTAAGAACGTGAAATTTGAAATACTAAAATTTTTTTGTATAGAAGACGTGCAGAAACTTAAAATTTTTAAACAAAATGTATTACAAATTTTAAAATTACCATCAAGCTACACTCATCCAGTATATATGTTGATCTGTCATGATCGGTAAGTCTATACAAAGACAATTCAAGTTACCAAGTGCCAATGAAATAAACCAAAAATGAATTATGGTCGAAATTCGACCACCGGGCGATATTTAGTAATTATAAAAGCGGCTGTGCCATGAAACTGAAGCGATATACGACATTAACGTTTGTTTTTAACACCACCCACACTGCTTAAAATAATATTCGCTCTGCATTACGAATATATTGCATAGGTACTTTCAGCTAATACAATTTTTTCTAAGATTAAAAATAATTAGTTTCAATTCTTTTTTTAATTTTAATAATTTTAATTTTTTCTTTTGTAGATCAATTTTGCTAATATAACCCAACTTTGTCTATAGCATCGGAGGAGCTCTCAATAGGCAGTATGCGGTTCACGACGTTCGACCTCGGCGGGCATCAACAGGCCCGACGTGTGTGGCGCGACTACTTCCCCGCAGTAGACGCCATTGTGTTTTTAGTGGACGCATGTGACCGCGCCCGCTTGCCCGAGTCCAAGGCCGAGTTAGACTCGTTGTTGACTGACGAGACACTCAGCAACTGCCCTGTTCTCATACTCGGTAATAAGATCGACAAACCAGGCGCGGCCAGTGAAGACGAGCTCCGTCAGTTCTTCAACTTATACCAACAAACTACTGGAAAGGTAAGATAATAATGTACTTGCGCCTCTTCTGTACGCCTATCTAGCCTAATAGAGCCCCTTTTAGTCCCAAGGATATCTAGAACTCTTGACATATCCTTCATTAGTTCTCGAAGATTTTTGCGCGTCTTTTCCGAAAGGTAAACTTACTTTTGTAGTTCTAAAAATACTCTTCCATACATCGATTGACGACAAAGTCAACTACCGCAAAATATAAGTTTGTAATCCCAAAAAATATATTTTTATGTGATATAAAAACAAAAAAACTACTTTCATTATTTTTATCTATTATTTATTATATTATTTCAATAATTTTATTTTTTGACAAAGCGACTTATTGTATCCATGATATTGTATGTGTTGATTTATACATTTTTGTTTCAAAAAGAAAAGACAATTTAAACAATTTTAAACGATATTATGAAATAAAGATGATTGACCATAGTAGGTGTTGTTTATGTATTACCTGTAACGGCTGTGCTAGAGTGAACAAATCAATATTTTTTGTTCTTCAGAATGTAGTTATGCAAAATGGAGTGTAAGAATCCGCGGAAGTGATACAAAATATAACGATATAAATAAAATAATTGGGTCACTGATAATAATACATATTAACTTATTCAATGTTATTACTGTGCAGTCGTTAATTAAAATAAATATATTTTTATTCCTTCATTTATAGACGCATTTTTTTTTTAGGGTTCCGTTTCTCAAAAGGATAAAAGGAACCCTGCTAGGATCACTTTGTTGTCCGTCTGTCAGTCTGCCAAGACTTTTATTCTCAGGAACCCGTGGACGCATCAAGTTGAAATTAACATCAAATACTTGTCAGCGGTCTCTTGAAGCTGTAAGAAAACCTATAGGATACTCCCCAATTTTTGTGATTACAAACTTATATTTTTCGGTTGGAAAGTTGAGTTTGTTGTAAATCGATCTATGGGAGAGTTTTTTTAGAACCGCATAGTTAAGTTTGTCTTTCCGAAAAGACGAGCAAACAAAACAAACAAACAATGAGACAACAACAAACAAAGAGAATTGATTCTCGAGATGGACGTCCTATCTAAATACAAGTTTGTTTGCTTACGGAACCTTCGGTGCGTGAGTCAGATTCGCACTTGCCCGGTTTTTTAAATTATATAATACAAATAACGTGGGTCACACAGTACTAGTATTCTTGTTAGCCCCTCCAGCTAGCTAAGTGCTTGTGTTAGGAGTGGGTTCACCCCTGTACCGTACTGGGTGGGAAGAGAGGGAGGGAGTCAATACAGGAATATTAGTAAAAAAGTTCTCAAAAGCAGTTTTGTATTAATATTTAGGCTAAATTAATTATCGAGGTTTTGCTGTTTCCTTGGCTCGCTATTAATAATGTTTCAAGAACTTTATCATTGTTACTTTTAATCTTTGAACTCCGAAGACGTGACTTAGCTAATTTACAAAGTTTCTTATAGTATTTAGAGCATTTATTAACATATATGTGTAATAATTATTCGCCATTATTATAATTAATATTTATCATATCCTACGTTGGATGTTTGTTACTCTTTCACGGAAGACCTACTGAACCGATTGGTACTTTTTATCTAGATATTCCCACGGCATCGTAACTTACGCGGGTGAAACCGCGGGGCGCAGCTAGTAGTACTTAGTCTTTTTCTACTCTTATGTAAGTCCATTCATTAAATCTGCCATTAAATTTAATCACAATCGTTTTGGGATTAAGAACTGAGTTAAATTCTGAGCAAGATGTTTTATTTAGTTTTATAACGCTTTGTGGTTTTAGATATCGAGAATAAAAGTAGTAACGATATTATGTATCTTTGTTTTATCATAGCAGATAAAGAAACTATGTTTATTCACGAATTCTTTATATTCAAGTACGTGGTGTAGATTATTAAGTGGCTGCAGTAACTACCGGGACGATAAGAAGCTAAGCAAAACAAATTACAATTGAAATAAAACAAAAATACGGTAGGAGAGGCAAGCATATGCCAATCAATACTGCATGGCGGGACATACTCATTGAACTTGGGCGTGAATTTGATATGAAATTAGAAGCTGACCTAACAATATACTTGTAATAGTAAACTTAAACAGATGATGGTCACGAACCAAGAACTTCACTTTGAAATAAGTATATAAGAAACCAGCCGACCAACAGTACACAACTTTTTTTTTTAAAGCGGGATGTGATTTCTATTTTAGTGTGTTTGCGTAGTTGTGATAACTAGATCTAAATCATATGTTTACGCAATTTGATAAAATCTTTCGTCACAGACGGCTACTTTCCTTACCTTGGTAACTTATCTACTACTTGATGTATTTATTGTCGATTTTATCAGACTATAAATGTATACGCGGGTTGCATTTATTTGTTAACTGTACTATTTCGTTTTATATTATAATATTATTTACCGTCGGTGATAGATAGTGCAATAGTGCGGAACTATGGCGATGACGGTTAGGTAATCCGAGTAAATTCTTTAACTTATTGTCCTCACAGCTTCGAAGAGATCCCGTTCGACACTTTGAATTTGGTTATAGTAGTGTGTGACAATTTCTTTTTGTATCCATACCATGTTTCATCACCACGTCATTTAGTCATAGTAACAGAATAAATCAATAAATAAATAGATAAAATAAATTTGCATAAATGTAAGAAAAAACATTTTAATCTAAATTTACTCAATACTGCTGAAGGTTTTTATTAACGGATAGCTATTATATCCGGATGCACACTATATGTATATACTGCCTGTTCGGAAGTCATGCCACATGGTTGTGTGACCGTGTCCTGGAATACCTGGAAATCCAAACGGTCATAACTTGTAAACGGATAGTTTTTTTCTTCAAAAATTCTTATTGTAACTGCATGCTAGAATCATGTCCTTTCAGTGATTTAAGTAAGTGTTCCTTTGACGCTCCTTGCTCCTTAAACGATAAAATTAACTACGATTATTGGTGTATCAGCGGTCGTTAAGGTCGCGTCGTCGGTATGAAAACGCTACATGCTTTTAGAATTTGTACATCCCACAATTTTTAATGTCCCAGTTTTATGTTCATTCTGATAAGCGGTCATAAAGCTTTACGTAGGTATTAACTAATTTGTATTTTATTTAGGTTATGACAGTAATTTTTGTTCGAGACGTTGACGAGGACGAGAAAGACGATGCACTATTGTCAATGATTGCCGTTTTTAACACGTTAATCATTGACAATAGTGACAATAAATTGGATACGAAATCCGACGGTAATATCGGAACATGGGCATATTATTATTAAATAGGCCAGTTTGCTGCTAATCCAATATATATATTTTTTTCATTTATTATTGGGAAATGTACCTACGTTCGTCTTTCGCACAGTACCTACCCAGTCACATGTGTAAGTGGCACAACGACACGCAAGTCTCCCCCAAACACTTCCTCGATTGCTTCATCTTAACGTCACAGTACTGAGTACATACTACATACGTTCTAAATACCTTGGTATTACAAGTTGTAATGCTTTTTTTAGTTTTCTGTCCAATCACTTCAAATGTCAGAGATCCGTAGACTACCTAACCTAATCTTTAATAAAATGTTTGTAATTTTAACAAAACTGTTTGCCTATTTCAGGGCAAAGTATCGCGGTCAGAGTTACCCGGACGGCCCCTTGAGCTGTTCATGTGCTCGGTGCTGAAGCGCCAGGGCTACGGCGAAGGCTTCCGCTGGCTCGCGCAGTACATCGACTGAACCGCACGGTGGTTCCCACGCGCTGCCGGCTCGCTTATACTCGCGTACGCTTCTCATATAAATGTCCTAACGTAGCCGCCATGAACGCGCATTATTTTCTATCAAACAAAATTTGCAGAACTCGACCCAACCATATTCATAGGCTATAAAGTTTTAAAAAATTGTTAGATAATTTAGTTTACAGAACTTTATATATAATAATAGTCTAGTGTACAATAATTAAGACCATCTATTCCAGTGTTGAGTATGTAAAGTGTTAAGATATAAGCGTTTATTCTTTTGTTCGAAGTGACAGCAGGTTGCATATAAATGTGTTTCTATATGTCTGCGTAAGATTGTGAACAGCGTTAGTTTATAATCAATCCCGCGATATTATAAACTGAAGAAAAATCATGAACTGCACCTAACCATTTACAATTATAGTTTATAATCATATCAATTATATCAATGTCAAATCGTCAAAATTGTGAACGAATCTGCAGGGCTCTCGTAATCTATTATTTATAACCCGTAAAGTAACCAGTTCACAATTTGACGATTTGACATTGATAGATTATAAGATATCGAGATATAATACGTTAAATTGTAAATGGTGGGTGCAGTTCATAATATTTCGTTAATTTATAATATCGCGAGGTTTTTCATAAACTAACTATGTTGACTTTGTACCCAAATAGGTTTATATACAAATGTGTTTGTACATACTGCTACTTAATTATTTCTTGGTATTAAACATAGAACTAGTCTATGCGAGAGAAGTGCTGTCTTGTTATCAACTTCCTTATTGTAAAAATTTTGCTTCTAAACAATGTCTACGTCCAATAAATTTTCATTTACAAACGGTTATTGTCGCTATCAGACTTGCGGTCTTTTCAAGTATGAAGCTAGTATTCGTTTCATTTATTTAATTATTTATACACACGCATGTATATCCCTAAAGGTGAAGCAGAGATGTATTATGCATGCGCATTTCGCCAGCTCTATTTTGAGTCCCTAGTAGAGGGTGAGACTATTGCAGTCTGTCACGTTTCCAGACTCCTTGAGAACCGAATAACAAGTAGTGATGATATAAGTAAGTAATGATTTATTGTGATTTCTACATAAACACTTTTTTTACTCAAGAAAAAAAATCTCGTCGGTTATATAAAGAAGGCATGAATTTTAGTTAAAAAAAATTGTCGTAGTCCTACAGGTACTGTGTGCAAATTATATATTTTTTTTTTTCATGGACTCATATAATGCTTTATAGTACGTTTATGAATATGGTTAATTAAAAGGCTCGATTTTTGTGCCTGTTACTTGTGCACTGTAAATAACACTACAGCCCGGTCGCCGAGGTAATGCGATCCTGACGTCTGTCAGTTGGTCGTGACTAGTGATGGAAATAACTAACACTTATTATTTACTTTTTTACTGACCCAAGAAAAAAGTTACATAAGTTTCAATACTTGTTTGTCTGGATTCTAATATCTAAATGTAACAACGTAATAAAGGAATAAAAATGCGATAATAATATTCACAACTATTTATTATAAAATATGCATAACAATATCTTGAAAAATAGTTGCGACTGGCAAACAACCAAATTTAAACAGATTCCGATTCGCTTGAGGATGTGCTGTCTTTGTCATCATCTTCACCTACATGTGATAATAACATTTATTATCTACGATAGTATCAATTCTGATGTATCGGTAAAAGTTTTCGAAAACAAGATTTTAATTTTTTCGACGAGCTTCGCCCAGTCATCACTTTTTCTTTTCTATTGGCTTAAGTATGCCAGTAAGTCGTTCTATGCGAAACCGTATTTTGCAGAAACGGCTTGGTATATTATAAGCCGGCGCTTTCGTATGGTTTGGGCTCAGTTGTATAATTTTACTAGGACATTTAACGTACAAAAACGTACCTTATAGTATAACGACAAATAACGTTATAATTGCCTGTATGCCTGCTATTTTTGGCACATCACTACAATAATGAACAATTGTCATAGCGTAGTATGAAAAAGTATTGTTTTCTGATTTATGTATCATTAAATTATAATAAGAGCATTTATTTTAAGTTGACATGAAGATTTATTTTTCAATGACAATTATTCGTTTGTAGGGCAAATAAAGATTTTTGAAGTGAAACTTCTTTAGAATCGTGATTTGAAATTTGATGGAACGAAAAAGCGTCACGATAAAGAAACAAACATTCATAAATATGATTTAACCTGCGAGAGAATGAGATAGAATACAAGTTAACAATGTTTCCTATAATCTTTGAAAAGAGACAAACATATTCATAAATAGGATTTAGCCTACGATAGAATGAGATAGAATACAAGTATCAGTGTTTCTTATAATCTTTGTCTTTGCGCCTGCGTACCTTGATAGTACCTTTAGAAATATGTCAATGTCAACGTGGTTTAATTTTTGTGCATTTGCATTTTAAAAATTCGTTGGTTAATTAGTTTATGTTAATTATTTAACACATCTCTGTTAATTTGACCAATAACTTTTATATAAATTATCTAAAATTAAATTTATTAACATTAGTAAATTATTTGTGTTGATTTTACTTTTTATTTCTCATTCTCTCGTTGGTTACTTTTCTGAAGTTTCACTTCTGTCGTGTGTTAATTGCACACAAATGATTTTTTTTAAATTAAATTCCACGTCAGTTCAAAGTTACAACGTCCCTTCGATCACGACCTCATAGGAACGCATTATTTCAGCGGCCGGACTTTCATAGTAGTGTTAAAAATCGCTTTTGTCTCAACTACAAACTCGTACCTACTATATTATTAAGATTTGATATTTTTATGTTCGCGGCTACGTTTCCAAGATGTATTTATTATATGATGGAATGGGGCCCGTTTGTAAGCAGTCTAACAATCGTTCACTAGTAATGCTTTGTCAATATTTATAACTTCTCATTATTGAGACTTTAAAGAATCCTTTAATTGTTGTAAGGATTGCAAAAAAAAAAATATTATTACTTGCGTCTCTTCTAGGTTAACTTTAAATGGCAACCCATGCTTGGGGAATAGATTTGTATATTAATATATTATAGTACGCGTCTGGTGAGGATGCAATTCATTGAGTACTTAGTCACTCGCAATAGTAGTTGTAAAGTACAAATTTAAGTCGAGAGCCAGGTGAGGCCGAGGTCGAGCATTACTAGTCAGCGATGTGAACTTGGTTCTGAAATATGTATCTCGGCTACAAATAGCTGCTAGCTGTATAATTCCGTGATTTGTGTTTGGCTATAAAATAATGCAACAACAATACTAATTTTACGTAAGTCTAAACGAACGCCGGAGGTTGCCTCCAAAACATTTATTATAACTAGTTGAGAAGAGTCATAAAATGGAAGTAGAAAAGAGGAAGACCACCTTTTTCCTATGTAATGTGATGTTAATATGACAAGAGCCGTGTGCTTTTGTGTGATAGAAAGGATAAGAGAGATCTCTTTCGTTATCCGTCCCCATGCGGTAGCATGGCTTTTCTCATCTAGGTATATCTATGGTTTCTTCGTCTTCAGTTTGTGGAACCTCATAAATTTGTGTCTATTTATATAAGGTAACGGTGCAAGGCATGGTAATTTTGGTATCATATAAATCATTTCATCACCCAATATGTTTCGAAGATCGGTGGCAAAGTCGCAGTATCCCACACGAGCAGCTTAGTTGCTTTTTTACAATACACATTTATTCTCACCTAATACATTATACCTGTAGATGAAGCCACAGCATGGTTAAACATGAAACACCAAACCTAAAACATTACTTATGCTCAATACTTCAAATATTTTCAATAAACATAGACAGCGCAGAATCCCGACGAGAATTAAATGTATGTTTAATTGCATAACCGCGTTACTTAGTTACAATTTGGCTCTCCAAAGCCAACTCACTTGTTTACTTTTGACGTTGGCTCTCGTAATCCAACTGAACTTATTTACATTTTATGTATTACTTTCCATTCTTTTACATCCAGCCATTAAAACGTATGGCTACATCTATAGGTATTAAATATAAGGTTCTTACATACTGTCTTTGTAGCATCTCTGAGTCCAAGTGCGGACACCATTTTAATTCAATTTTAATATTTATTTTTTTACTCTCATTCCAACTTGAGTGATAGTTTTGACTCGATTATATATTTATCAAATAAAGCTCATTGTGTTGTATGTGTTGAAGTGACGAATGTTATATTTTTTGTAAATTATTTCAATCATTTGATTTTTTCGGATTGTTTAATGAGACATTTTAAAGAAACGGCTAGTCTACATCAGTAGTGGATGAGGCTTGAAATGTATTTTAATGCTTATCCATATAAGGTATACAATTATCTTCCATTATTCTAATTGAGTATTCAGCAAAACGTATTCAAAGCAGCATTTCAATCAAACAAATCGAACTTTTCGAGCCTTATCTATTTGGTTTTAATTCAAGCATGTTATATTTTGTTCAAATTGTAATAAACACACATGTTATGATTAAAACGATATTCCTTTGAAAGTTTTGTGATGTATTTAGTGAAGTGACGCGTTACTCATAACTCATCTGTGACACAAAGCGGCCAGTGCCGGCGGTCGCGTCGCTAGGCGAGCCGTTTCCTATATAAACTCTGTTGCGATCAACGTGCGCTGGGTCTCCAGTTTACTTAGACAAAGTTCTTCGGTATATTATTTGCAGTTTAAGTAAAAAAAAGTTTGTAATAAAATTTATATGAAATAAATAGCTGTTTCATTTAATTCCTGTTACATCAAACCATTTTTATTAGAAGTAGAGAATTAGTCCTATGTTCCTGCATTGGTGGCAGGGTTGAGATGAGCGCTCATCTTATTACTGTTACGACTACCCTTTTAAAATAACCTAAGGGCATCCTCGTCATTTTTTTTCAGAACCATTGATCGTATGACATTGAACTAGTTTATTTTTGTCTTAAAAATTCGTTCTATATCGAACGGCGGTTTCTTGAAGTCCTCGGTAGTCATGTGGAATTGTAGATAATTATTTATTAAAACAAATCTTGCAGTAGAAGCAGGCGCAGTCTAGCGGTCCGAAGAGGGTGGAGGGTCGTAGGACCGTTCCCCTTCAAATTATACACGTTAAATTGAAAAACCAAAAAATATACCTAATTCTCGAATATTTAATAAATATATTATTAACTTCATGCTTAAATAGTCTAAATAATGAATTAAGTAGGTAATAGGAAAACGTGGCAATTCACGGTTATACGTGGTACATAATACAGCAAATCGATAAATCGTCATGGTAAAATCGATACCAAAACTCGAATACAGAGGCAGTACTGTACTATTACATTAGCCACTCTATCCATTTCTTTTATGCTATTGTTAGCAGCATTATTAGTACCTACTACATACTTAATTTCCCTTACTTTATTGTGAGCAATAGACCCTAATTTTCTCGACTTATTTTACTACTAATATGGCTAGATGAAACGGATATCTACCTGCTGCTAACTATCCGGTCCCGGATAGTTACCAGCCTACGTATTTACTATCCGCCGAATACCTGATAATAAGCCAGTATCCGACTGGTTACCGAATATCAAATTTAGGTACTTCAACTTCAACTTTTGGTTTGTGGCTTTGTGGAGTTACCCCAATTTTGCCAATGTCAAGTAGGTATACGGAGGACAAACTGTCAAAGGATTTTATATAGAGCTGTGGTAGAGCCAAAAAAAAAATATTGTAGAGATGTAGAGACTATAAATAATCGTGAATTCTAAACTTCTACAGGCATTTAGGTACTTCATTTGAGTCACGACTAATATAATCGCCATATTTTCATTTATGGCATAACTAGTAGTAGGTACTGTTACGGTTAGGTAATCTAACCTGAGGGCGCCAACTATTGTCGAATAGAGGAAATCATAGAACGCCACGATTATCTAAATTGAGATGCACGCCATCGTTTGACATTTAGCAGAACTAGTACTTTACGCAGAAGTAGAATGTTCGGGAATAAAAGGGCAGTTGCATTGCGGTATCAATTGAGTGATACTGCGAGTAACAACGAATAATATGAGTACACAAGTGGAAATATAAGTGTGAAGTACAAGTGATTATTTAAATAGTGAGAATTAATTATTGTAATTGTGTTAATTGCGAATAATTGAAATAAATTGTGTCTATTTAGGTAATAAGTTGGTGTAACTTTCTAATCCCGAACCTCAACTAATAACATTACCTACTTTTCCGGCACTAAGGGCAAATTATAGTAAATGAATACCAGTTTCTCTGCATTAAGAGGAAACAAAGGGTTTTGCTTGTGAAGACAAGCAAAACCCTTTGTTTAGTTTGTTTATAGACAAGGCCAGCTTTAGAAAAGTCTTCCGTTGTATGCACTGCTGCACGGTGCATCTTTTATATAACAAGTCTAAATTCGTGAACTCCGAGTATTGTGTAGTTATAGGCTGAACACAAAATATAACCATCTCGATCGCTATCAATTCGCACTGACTTCAAGTAAAAATCAATTTCATATCATCATCATCGTCTTGTCCTTCTCCTTAACCCCCATTCTAGCCACTTCACCCTTTCACTCTCCCGTATAAAATACTGCGGATAGGGTAGAGAGAGAGCTCCATGGACGGACAGTGTTGGCATCCCGCTACTGCCAAGATAAGTGTTGCGAGTGCATTTAGCCTTGGTAACCGCTTACCAACAGGTGGGAAGAGTGCTTGCTTACCAAATTGGTTTTCTAATAACATCCTAGATTTTTCCTGTTTCGACTAATGTTAAGATCAACTTGTGACGAACATTGCTGTATTCTGCAAACAGGCCATCAAGAGACTATTAAATTTGATATTTTAGGTGCTGGCACCAGCACCTAAAATATCAAATTTAATAGCTCTGAACTAGACTTAAACTCAAAAAGATTAAATTTTTCCCATCACGAATCAGATTCTGATAACATAGGATTACCCTCTTTTGAAGCTTGTGTGAAGCTAGAACCAAACATATTTAACTAAAATTGGTCCACTTAACCCATTTAAGTCCGCTGTGCCCAAATGAGGACACCTAAAGAAGTACCCTCAACTTTTTCTTTTTGCTTTCTTTTTCTAATGTAGATATTTGATGGTTAAAAAGCTATTGACTTATTAGACAAAATAGTGATCAGAATTGATAAATTTATGGATGTGCTGAAAAAACAAAATACTTGCAGTGACAGATATAAAGAAGAAAATGCTGATCTTGACTTTCGTTTCTACCAAAATTTATTCGTACGTTGGATGATGAACAGTGTCTGCGTCATGGGGTCAAACTAATCTAACCGTTACTAACTCATGCCGCGTTTACCTTGTAACTAATGAATGATATCAAGTTAGAGCAACTGTAATTTCGTCGCAACATTTCTCTTCACTATTTGAGACATACAAGCAGTGAAAATTTGCTTCCAACAGCCTCCGTGGTGCCAATTTTGTAGCATGGTGGAGTAAGTCACTATCCTCAAAAACTGTCCCAAAAACTTCGATGTACCGTAGGTCATAAAAATGCGTTTGAAATGCAAAAAGCGAGTGAAAACATTGCATTGCATTGCAATGAGTTTACTATCAAGTGCACTCTTGAATAGGAGATTCAGATCACAATAGAACCGTAACTGGTAACATTAAATCCATCTGCCCAGGGTTGGAAAGTTATGGACGGAAAAGTACCCTATTTTTTCATTTTTCATACCAAGGCAAAGGTACAAACAAGAATTTTTGAAATCGGTGCTATTCCACCACTTTTCCTGATTTTACAGTATTTTTCGGCTTATTTACTGTAATAGAAGTAATGGTGGCCATGAGATAAAATACTTTTAATCAGGAACCGACATGCAGTTTACCGGAAGTCTCACGCAGCGATTGGTCTCCAAGCCCCGCACATTCAATTTCTTATTTATCTTAACGTTAATGCAGTATTGAACGCCGAGGAAGTATAAATAAAATTCAGTTATATTCTAATTAAAATTTTAATTATAGGAAAATAATGCAATAAAAATACTAATGTATAGAATATTACTAAAGTACATAATTTTACAACTTTCAAAACTTTCTCTCATGAAAATGATAATTTGAGTTTGCAGTGTATGGGAATGCTTTAAATAAACTCGACAGAGGTTCAATGAGAGTGTGTATAACTGATTACAAACAACGCATATACATTACCTACTCCATGATTACAAATGTTCATCACTGCGGAACCTATTTACAATGTGTACTCAACATATGATATTGCACATTCAACACTTAAAATTACATTGCATGAATTCATAACATTGGTAGAGGGCAGCCTGCTTTACTATAATTCCTTGTGCTACATACATTTTTATATAATATTTTCAGTATAAACAGATCTTACAAGCTTCACTTCAACGCATTCGATGACACTTTACATTGCACGAAGCTAATATGTCAACAAGCGAACCGACCAGGTTATAATGGCCCCTACATACTGAAGTTCACGCGAAATTATGTGAGGTAATATCACATTTGGGACTATATTTTAAAATTACATAAATAATTACACTAACTACTATACGCACATATATATTTCACACCCTTTCATTGAGACGATTTACCTAATTTATATCTTTCGAGTAAATATTCGTAAAAATTCATCACTAAATATCATGTCTATAAGTCATAGTGCGCCAGAATTGTAAACCAAGTTATAAAAAGTGGGTCATGAACACAAGCACTCATACATACATACATGCAGCCGGATTGTCGAGTGCTGCTCGCGATAGCTCTAACCTATGTACGACCGACAACAACGGGGGCAGGCACATCGTGGCGTCTTGTGGCTCCTCATTAGAAATTATATTACTACCCTGTACCATGATGCCTTTATCGTAGAGTGATACCTATCACGTGGGCCCAGATAATTTCTAATAAAGGGGATATATACATCGCTTAATAAGTTTTGCTCTATGCATACTAAATGCAGACTCGTCTAGTTGGTAACTTAACTTAATGCGTAGTCAATTTTGGGATTTTGAAGAATACATCTTGTAATCGCTTACTGTGAGGGGGTGCGATATTTGAAAAAATGATTAATAATCTTTTAACATCGACACAAAACATTCATAAAATACGATAGAAATAATAAAATTATAAACTTACTCTAAATACCGTAAAACGTTCACATCTAAAACATTTAAATTCAATAACAACTTTTTATATCGATTTAATATTATTTACAAAAAAATGTCCGATCGATTTGCATGAAAGTTACATATAGTCAAAAAATTGTAGTTAACCGGTAAAACTTCTGATATTGTCTTATTCGTAGATAATCACACTTCAGGTTCACAAGAGTGAAGTCGTTAGAGTCTGTTATGATTCATTTACTTACAGATAGTATGATCACTTTGGTACATAAAACTAGTTATCATAGCCCTGCTTAAGCTACAGTGAAAACCGCAGACAGAGAAGTATGCTGACATCTACACATAATATATACACTTCCTGTTTATTTATAGACGTCAACATACAAAGTCTGTTCCAGTTGACATGTCTTCGAATGTGTTTAGTTCATCCACTTGCGGCAGTTAGGCGCACCACACATGCACATTATTTTGTGGGCGTCGTCTTCTATATCAAACTTGTAGTCATAAGCCAACTGCAAAATAAAAAACTGTGTTACTTAGTGATGTACTTATACATAGAAACATTCTCTTTTTACTTATCCTGTTGTTGTGTACTAATAGTGATTTATTTTCACAAAATTTGGAGTTCTCTAACAGATGTTAATATTGAATCTCATTATTTGAAACTCAATGGACTTAGGAGTAACATTGTACTCAATAAATGGCGTGTACATCGAATTATTTCGCACTATAGTCTGGTTCACTATGGCAGGCCTATGTCACTCGATGTACTTGCGCGCGCTACACGCTTTTATTTTTTAAGTACAAAATTCGTTACATGTCGTATTTGAAAATATATATTTTTTTAAATACTGTAAAATTCATAGTGAAAATTGACAGGGTTGTTAATGTGCAGTATAAAAATATAGATAAAGTAAGAAGAGAAGAAAAAACCCGGTAGCGCTATTTATGCCATTTTAAAAAATTAACCTCTGAACCCTAAAGTTTTAATGAATAATTTGTTTCCCTCAAATTATTCATTAAAACTTTTTGTAAAATTTAGAATATTTTCCACCATACAGTCTAATAACTAACATTTTAGAAAAGGGAAAAGTTTATTAATCTTTACATAAAAATAAAACACTTGAAGGATTTTTGTATACTAAAACATTGGTAATGAAAAGTAAGCGTTAAGTCCTTAATTAAATTGCGTTAAATACTGAATTGTTGTTGGAGTTTTATTTTTAGATCTTTATAGATATCATAGGGGTTTTATCATCATCATATTATAGTAGCATTTTATAGTGATATTATTACGTCGTACGTGGGGTGTTGGTTAGACGTCGGACTTGTGCTGCCTGATTTACTGTTGTTAACCAACTGAGCAGTTCTATAAAAACTATAACCCTCCTTGGATATGGTTTTTATAGCTATCTAGCTAGCTTATATAACTCCCGTCGTACCGTATGCATCATTGACCTGCACCATCAATGGTGCAAATGAAACTAATTAGTCTCATTTGCACCATCCATGGTGCAAACGAAACTGTTGATGGGTATGGCCTCATCGGCACCATTGACATAAATAGGTAGGTTAGATATTACCTCAAAAATATTTCCTCTTTGCTTGTTCTATTATAAGTATAAGTGTTGACATTGACAAGGTAACTATTTTGTTTTAATGGTCTTTTTATATCAATAAAATAATTATTGTATAATTTGTTTAAAATTACAATGAGCGAATTAATTTTACCATCTCAATTTACAATTAATCCAGGATGTTTTACATTTCTTTTCCTTACATCTGTTGGATGTGACAATGTTCTTTTCTATTTCTGCCATCTAAGTACACAATACAATAATCTTCATTTTCTTCTCATTAACCTTTTTACTCTAAATCTTAAATCATCGCGACCCAAATGATGAGACCATTTATTACAATTATTTTCCGTGACAATCACGGAGCAGATCGTACATAATGTTGATTTTAGTTAGTGTTTGTCAGATAAGTTCCATACCTCTTCTCCCCTGGCGATCCGTCGCTTGGCAAAGATGATGATGCGCAGATGGCGGTCGACCTCGACGGTCTCGGCCACGCAGTTGGGCTGGCACGAGTGGTTGATGTAGCGCGCCAGCCCGCCCGACAGCGTGGCGTCCACCACGCGCCGCTCGTCCAGACGGAACATGTAGATGCCACGGTTCTATACAAAATCACATGCTCATTACACGACTATTTGCAAGCCATTTCGTTATTTTGCCTGAGTTTGGAAATTATTAGGGGCTGAGTGTCTTTAAAATTATTTATAAACTGACAACTAAGATTATGAACTTACAAATTATGGCCTGACCAGGAAAATAAAAAACCTCCGCATGGTGAGGAGAACAAATGGAAATAATTTCTTTTAATGGCAAAAGTGACTTTAAAACGTCATTAACACTCCATCATTGTTCATAGTTGATTGCTGACAAAATGTAAATGTGGTATATTTTTGAGTTTGAGAATTTTTATGCGTCAAATTGCCAAGAAAGTATTCACAGTCGTTAGAGAAAAGTGGTTGGCAACGTATTTAAGTATTTGTCGGTAATAAAGTCGGAGGGATTGGATTATATTTTTCCAAGGTCCAGCGCGGATTGGAAAATAGCAACAAAGACTGGAAAATGTTGATCTTGGAAATCAGCAGAACCAAGACCGTAGTCATGTTCTGTGATTTCGGCGGTTTCTCCAGCCTTGCAACCATTTGCTGAATGGTACGTCAATACCAGTCTGCACCAATTTCCAGTACCTCGGCGACTCCGACTCCGACCTACAAAGCGATGGCGAAATAGAGCGGCCTGTACAGCATCGAATCAATACAGGGTGGATGAAGTGGCGGCAGGTAACAGGAACAATTTGTTATTCCAGGTTCCCTATTAAACTGAAAGGACAAATTTATAAGACGATCATCAGACCTGCCGTGCTGCTTGGATCTGAATGTTGGCCAACCATGAGAACGGATCAGAAACTGCTGCATGTAGCTGAAATGCGAATGTTAAGATGGATTTGTGCTTTGAATAGGATGGACAAGGTGAAGAATGAATACATTAAAGTTGATCTAGTGTATGAAGAGTTGAGAAGCAATAGATTCTCGTGGTATGGACATGTGATGCGGAGGGGTGAACAATGTGTGAAAGTTAACAGACACAAGAGTAGAGGACGACCAAAGAAAATAACGAAGAATTTTTAACCCCCGACACAAGACGGAGAGGTGTATAAATACGAAAACGGATAAAATAATTACGTGTATGTGTGTGGGTGTGTATTTGTTTGTCTGTCTGTGACACTATACTTCCAAAACGCAATAAAAAACGCAATTGTGGTGCCTCTAGACCAGGTGTTTTTTTTATTTTCCTAGTCAGGCTATACACAAAGTATTTTCATATACTAAAATTTTAACTTAAGAACGTAAGAACTATCAAAACATTATCATCAAAATACATTTCATTGATAAATTGTCTTAACAAATTAAGAAAAGAAATAAATATAGATGCACAAGAATTAACGAAACCTTTAAATCAACGTATATGCAAAATATACAGATTTTTATTAAATCCAAAATGCAGTTAATATAATTATAATATAGTATGTACAACAAACGGTTATATATTATATAAAAATAGCTGAAGGCATTTTTATGGTAAAAATGAATAATAATGTTACCTTAGCTTCATATTGCTTTTCACGTATTTCTGATAGTTGGGAGCGTATAATCTCTCCAATATACTCAATGACCATCGTATGTTTTTCGAGATCGCGGGCAGCGTACAGACCTAGTCCTGAGATTTTAGATCTGAAATATAGAAAATTTGTTAATAAACAATACGCTGCTAATAAAAAAATAATTGTTTGTCTAAATAGGGAATATGCATGTGATTTAAAAATGTTTTATTTTTTTGGCAACTTTATTGTCCTTAAGTCTAAATCGGATTTTTTTTCTATAAAACAAAAAAAGTTAAATTGGTTCAGAACAGTATAGTAGGAGAAAAAGCTACTAGACTGTTTTGTTTTAATGAATACATTACACACGTGTACATTACATGTAAATATACATAAATATTCCCAGGTGCGTGGTTAAGCACATTTGCTAGGATCTCAGACTTCTACCTGGAAAGGAGGAAGAAACCTAGGAGACTTTCGGCGGACCTTAGGCGAATTTTCCATCAATTAAATTGTAGTTCATTACATAAAATATGAAATAAAAAGTACAAAATAAGCGACTGATATTCCAATTTGTGAAACGCTTTTGTATACCAGCGTTGACATTCACACTGTGTTAGTAGGTCGATGACTGAAACTGGTTTTGTAAAAGCACAAGTGGACAATCTTCCAAGAATAGATGCATTTTGATGACAGCATATTTTGGTACAAATCCAGATTTTACATCCACTGATGTCAAAGAAATTAAAGTTGACTTACAATAAACGGTATATTATAATCCACTAAATAGGTTTTTATGCATTAAAGCACTCGATAGTATACTTATAGTCGTGAAAATTGCTACAAACTGCTCTACGTCTATATTATAATAATTGATAAGTAATTAAGTAATACACAGTGGTATACACTCAACTATATTTCAATAAGTTATCAGTGTATAAGAATACATAACGATTTTATGTAGAGATATAAATTTATTTGAACAATCTGGTTTGAATATTTACAAACTAGCTTGTTTCAAAAGGTTGTCATGCTGCACATTGCAATGTTCTGGATGGATGTATATTGGGAGCTACTAAATTGAGAGACAGAGAGGCCATGAAAAGAGGTAGATTACTTGGAAGCCTAGTGTTGAAGAAAGGTGAAAAGGTACAGAAAATAAATAAATGTGGACTGAAATACAAATTGTACATATCTTATAATAAGTTCTTCACAAGACGGAGGAAGTAATCTGCATAGCATTGAAATAAAAAGTCTAAGTTTAGGGAAAGCCACGGCTCGATACATTACCCAAGCATATAAAGTGTAGTGTCAGCACGATCGATGCATTTTTCAACAAAGCAAAGACATTTTTTGTATAGCTCATAATGATTATAGGAGTGTATATGACAGGAAATATAGTAAACATTTTTTTTGGCGTAAAGCCCTCTTTCCTAAATAATTAGTAATGAACATTAGTAAAAATGTATGATTATTATAAATAATCTTTCATTCATCTTCAAATGAAATTATATTAATTTTGTTTCAATTGGGTGTGCAATCTCTTTTTATTACTATTTATTATATACTTACACAAACAAAGGAACAGATTTTTGAGTTTGAATAAATCTAATGGCAATTTTAATTCTTTTTTTTTATTAAAACATCCTGCATATTTGTCAAACCAAAATAATAGCTTGCTATTCTTATTACATAATCCATGGTGGGAACTAAATTACGCAGGAGGAAGCAACATAATATATACTGTTGGTCTATTAATAACTCGATTTCTAATCTCTTGGGACAGGCAAAAATGTTTCGGTACTTCTAATGACGATTTTTGCAGTTGGCAGGAGAAAATCGTGTAAAAAGGTTGTTTAACGCTTTGCGTTGTCAGAATAGCAATTAAAGCTAAACATTTGTATGAAATAAACGTAACATCTATAGCAAACAAACACTGTTAGGGGCTGCTAACGTCATTCAAAAGCCCGCGCAAAATGGCGGCGTTTGAAAAGCTCTAATTTATTCCACATTTTGATATTTAAAAAAAAAACATTAAACTTTTCCTAGATTATGTTTTTTTCCTCGGTGTTATAATAATACAACTAATGATTTAAAAAAAAAATACATGTATATTCCCTATAATTTAGAATTATACCTACTAGTATTTATCTTAATTACCATAAAATTCGTGTATTAGTCAGACGAATCGTAATCAGTGGTTGCAAAGTTTTTGTCTCAAATGTAGGCGGAAATAATTGCCGGTAAAGTATTGTAGGAGGATAAATAAATTTGGAGTTTTGAGGGAAACTTTACGATTACGATTACTATTTACTTTCGAAACTGGGGCTAGAAAGTAAAATATGGTATAAATGTACATATTTGGAAATTCTGGATCTATAGTACAATATATAGTATTGGAAGAAACGTTTTTGGTCTGTAATTCTAGGGATGCAGGTAACATGTAAAATTATATTGTTTCTATGTGGCGCAGCAGTAGTACATTCGATCGAATGCTATGGCGGGGGTTGCGGGTTTGAATTCTGCTCAGTGCAAATATTTATAAGCATGAATATGTCTATTTGCATTGGTCTAGGTCAGGGATCGGCAACCTTTAGAGACGGAAGAGCCAAAAGTTAATTTACAAAATTTTACAATTTTTAAAGAGCCAATTTTTTTTTAGTCCTCATAAAAAATATTTTGGACACCAGGTGGTTGTTGCGGATAAAAATTGTAATTAAAATGTTGTTCGCCGTAAAAGGAATTGGATGACCATTTTTTTTTAGATAAACATGTGTATCAAAATGTAACTAAAAATCTCAGTCCTACTATATCATTGTACTCAATTATGCATATATTGCATGGTTTTAAGAATTTTGATAGTAAATAATATTTTTTTACATATGGAACTGGAGAGCCACAACTTTACATCGAAAGAGCCGCATGTGGCTCGCGAGCCGCAGGTTGCCGACCCCTGGTCCAAGTGTTTTATGTATAATGTGTATATTTATAAAAAAAATATCTAAATATTTTTATCCGTGTTCTAGAGCATACAAGCTTTGCTTAGTTTGGGTCTAGATAGCGTTGTGTAATATTATATCACTAACGTAGCTTGGGAAGAGCGCTAACAATGGTTTAGTTAAAGAACTGGAAAAG